>JBAPLJ010000001.1:0-600000 GCA_037832345.1 Rhizophora mangle | reverse complement strand
CCAAAAAATTGTACCAAACATTATTGATAAAGCAACACTTAAGAAACACATTAACACTCAAAAGAAATAAATGGTAGGCATAAGATGCATTAGAGAGAATAACAATGCAGCTTTTTGACTTTTCAGCTCACAACATTGGCTGCTGAAAGAATCAAACATTTCCAAGTCTTGAAGCCACGAAAGTCGTGAATTGAAAGTTATAAATATGACAAATTAGACTAGATCTGGATGAACATGAATATGAATATGTGAATTATGTTCTTAACAATTATGGCATTATTTAAGAAATTCTACATGACCTTTGAAAAAAAATAAATAAATAAAAGAATTCTACTAGTGGGAATTCGTGTGTTATTCAAAGCTTTGATGAGTGTTGGCTTTGTAGTAACTCGAGCCATTTTCTTAGTATTGGTTCAAGTTTTCATTATTGCTTATCTCTTGAATAAGAAAAATATTTATATAGAGTATATGGTATTAAGTTTCAAACATATTAATATTGATATTGATTATAGAAAATTTTATTTAGACTTAATAATGTTTAAATAATTTTTGTTATAAAAATAAAATAAATATATTAATAAATAATTCTCAAAATTTTAATATTAATAGTTAAACTTACAAAAAAAAATTTTTCTCTTTTGCTAAAAAAAAAAAAAAATTGATTTAAAAAACATTTATGCAATATAGAGCGTCTCGTTTGTCTAGGCATAAAAGTGACTGGAAAATCTAAATTCAAAATTGAATGTGTCATAAAGAGTCAATTTCTGAACCCTTCTTTATGATCCATTGCTTTTTGACAGAGTCTTCAAGTTGCTGTCTTTTGTAGGTGTCACTGATGAACAGTGTGTGTGGCCGTGGTTGGTTTTTTCATGCTTGTGCTGTCATGTTCCCCAAGGAGCAAAGATTCTAATTTTTTTTTTTTTTTTAAGGCTTGTTTTCTTCTTTTATGATGGGGTCCTGGCTTTTGGATTTGTCCATCTGCTCTCCATTTGTCTTTCTCTTCCTGTTCATTGACAACCATTTTAGAAAAAGCTCCACAAGCTGCTGATTGATGATAGTTACGTGGCTCTAAATATAGAAAATTAAAGAAATTACAAATCTTTTGTTGGCTTCACATGGAAATTTTTGCTCTGTCTCTCTTAATTTATCAAGCTGCATCTTTCCATTTTGAAAAGGGTTGCTCAAACTAGAAACCAGAGAGGAAATAGCAGAGAAAGTGGAGGAGGTTTTGTGCCAAGAATAGAGGTTGGGTGGATTAGAGACCAATGGTATACACAAAAGATTCTTCTTTTAAGCTTTTATGCAGAAAAAGCAAAGGCAATGGCAGATGAAAAATTGATGTCCTTTTGTTGAAGAGATGGAGAAGAGTCTTATATTTGGAAGCTGTGATTTCTGAAGCTTTTTATTTCCAAGCACAAGAAGCAGAACAAAAAGGAGAGAAGGATTGTCAGGTTAAAGTATGCCAACAGTGTGGTTCTCCTTGAAGAGATCTTTACACTGCAAGTCAGAGCCATCAGATGTTCATGACCCAAAATCTGGGAGGCATTTGAGCACAATCTTGACCAAAAAGGCAGGGAGGTCAGGGTGTTCAAGGTCCATAGCAAATCTCAAAGATGTCATACATGGGAGCAAAAGACACATGGAGAAGCCACCAAGCTGCAGCCCAAGGTCCATAGGGAGCAGTGAGTTTCTTAACCCAATTACCCATGAAGTCATTTTGAGTAACTCAAGGTGTGAGCTCAAAATCACTGGTTTTGGTGGGTTGCAAGAAGGGGTTGCAAGTGGTGGCAACAATGGTAATAATGCTGCTGCTGCTGGTGGTGGTGGTGGTGGTGGGTCAACCTTTGTTGGGACCTTAAGGCCAGGCACACCTGGGCCTGGGGGGCACCCAACAATGCACTATTTCAATCCTTCAATAAGGAATTCGGCAACTCCTCCAAGAAAGTCTCCGTTTCTCGTCTCCAATAGGGAAGGGTCTGGCTTTGGAGGCTCTGCTGCTTTTGGTGGTGGGCATTCAAGCAATAGGGCCTCTCTTGAGACAGATCTTAATGGATCTTGTACAATCACTTGCCATAAATGTGGAGAGCAGTTTAGCAAAAGGGAAGCTGCTGAAAATCATCATCTCTCTAAGCATGCTGGTAAGACACTCCTCATTGAAACTTTTGTTTTGTATCTTCCATATGTAAAATTCACTTCTAAGAGGTATATTTGTATTCCCTTTTACTAAAAGCATCTTTATGGTTTGCCTTTTTCCTTTCCCTTGTTCTTCTTGTCCTCACAACATGAAATTACATATAATTTTCTGACTACACATTTGAATTAAGGACTTTAACTTCTCACTTTAAGCTTTTCTAAAAGGCAAGGACTTTTAAGGCTATTGAACTGAGTTTCCACTTTTTACAGGGACTGCTTGATTATTGCACTTCATTCTGATCTCTTTATTTGATGCTAATCTCTCCTAGTCAATCAATTCTTTGCTGCTCTGTTGATTTCGAAGTAGCTTTTAAATTTAGCTCTTAACTATCTATATCTTTTTGACAGTCACTGAACTTGTGGAAGGTGACTCATCAAGAAAGATTGTTGAAATCATATGCCGAACAAGCTGGTTGAAGAGCGAAAACCATTGTGGTCGAATTGAGAGAGTTCTGAAAGTCCACAACATGCAAAAAACACTAGCACGATTTGAAGAATATAGAGAGATGGTGAAAATTAAGGCCGGCAAGCTCCCCAAGAAACACCCTCGCTGTCTAGCTGATGGGAATGAGCTTTTGAGGTTCTATGGCACCACTCTGGCTTGCTCCCTTGGTCTTAATGGTTCCTCAAGTCTCTGTGTATCTGAAAAATGCTGTGTTTGTCGAATTATCAGAAATGGGTTCTCTGCAAAGAAGGAGCTTAGAAATGGAGTTGGTGTGTTCACAACTTCCACCAGTGGACGAGCTTTTGATTCTATTGAAATGTTTGAAGATGATCCTTCAATGAGGAAAGCCCTGATAGTATGCAGAGTGATTGCTGGGAGAGTTCATAGGCCTCTTGATAATATACAAGAGATAACTAGCCAAACAGGGTTTGATTCATTGGCTGGAAAAGTTGGTCTCTATTCTAACATTGAGGAGCTTTATCTGCTCAATCCGAGAGCTCTCCTTCCTTGTTTCGTGGTAATCTGCAGACCCTGAAGCCATGGGGAGATGGAAACTGAAAATTCTTAATGAAGTTGTGAATCCCCTTTGTCTGACCTTGGGGTAGAGCTTTATCTGAATCTTTTATTTGGAGGAATTTTGACTCTTCTCTCACACCCTTAAGCGACTTCCAAGTACATCGGATTCTTTTTGCTGATTAGTATAGTTGTATCTGCCTCCAATTAACTTTGCGTTTCTCAAGCCACTGTGCTGCCTTTTCATTTAAAGCTTTTGTTACTAGTTAAATGTTTATGAGAAAGCTTGCTTCTCCTTGTACATGTTTGAGTTACATCCAAAATCTCTGAGCGGTTCCAGATACATAGAGACAAATTCATGACTTTGGAACAGACTAATTCATTAAAAACCCCCAAAAAAAAAAAAGTCAGTTAATATGAAATGTTTGGTAAAAAAGATATGCTTGATGAACCCAAGAATGAATAAAAAATTTTGAGGCAAGTTGATTCCTCATTAATGCACTACTACTGACTGCAATTTTCTATTGTGAGACAGTATATTTTGAAGGGGCATGGATTTTGACAAAGTTGGTGAATCAATGAAACAATCCATGAGCATCCAATCTCATTCACTAACTTGCAGGTAAGTTTGAAATGTGGTTGGATGTGCAGTCTTAATTGTGTGCCAGTGCAGCAAATTTTGGATACCTCAAACTCCCATCACATCGATGAAACAAAACATTGTTGTTGCTGCTATCTTTTTTTTTTTTTTTGGAAGTCCAACCTCACTAGGAGACAAAGTAAGAGAATAATTAATTGGATCATGCTGGGGATCCTTCCTCATTCACCACAGATTAGTGGCTCAAAATCACAGGCCTCTTCTAAACAACTCCATATTTTAGTATGTATGTCTGAAGAGAGAGAAATTTTGCTCTACAATGCACCATGAGGTGTGAAAAAGCTGCATGTGGTCCTCGTTGGAGGGCTATGTTGAGACAAAGGTTAGTCCAAAGCAAATCAGAGGACAAAAATATAGAATGGTTATATATTAGATGCTCACTTTACAGGCATATGAATTTTGCCTTCTGCAATTTCTAACCCCTTTTGAATTTGTGTCATAAATGGCTTGGTCAGGTATTTTTTAACTCTGGAGATTCTTTGTAGATCCTCTGGGTGAATGGGCAGCTCACATTCAGGATAAGCTAAGGGCCCAATCTCTTTCTCTCTCTCATTCTCTCTTGTATCCAAGGTGGTATCTTTGTTAGTCCATGTAGAAGGGTAAATATTTTATCTCCATGTTGCTACTTCTGTGAGGCCATAAATGCTGGCACATGCACCTCATAAATGCAGACTAATCCTTGCATCACATCTGTGAAATTAATGATGACATGATTCCACTTCTAGAATAATGAATTCAATTTACTGGTGGGAGAGGCTTAAGGCAGATGAATACAAATGAAGATATTTAGTGCAGTTGGTATGGACCCCATGATTTGGACTCCTCGTTGTGGTGGGATGCCACCTGCTGAGCCATTTCCATTCTTCTAGGAATTGTTTGGGGTTGTCTTCTGAAATGTTTTGTGTTCAAACAATCGTGGATTGATGCCATTGTTACAAAACCAACAAAAATTGAAACTGGAAAACGAGAGACTAAAAATTAAAGAGAGCAGGAAGAGTTGGACAGTATAACTTGGAATAATGTTTCTAACAGAATCAAATAAGTTGTCTCTTTGGTCAAATACCTACTCATAAGTGATGATGGAACTAAAATACATATTTTCGGTTTCCTACTCACTCAAGTCCTTGCATTTCCATCAATCTGTAATTTGACTCTTCCTCTTCAATCTGATAATCTCGTGCCAGTATAGACTGAAATTTCGTTACTGTCCAATTCTGACCAACCAATTATAGACTCTGATTGGTCACCATTCTTTATATTCCATTTACTACAGAAGTTCTTATGGAGTTCATTAGAGGAACATCTCCAATAAAAATGGTTTGTTTGTGCATGTCCCTACTGGTTTTCCAAATTTTTTAACTTGTTTCTTTTGCTTCCCACATTCTGCTTCTTGGTAAAACTAGCCATGTTACAAAAGCCGATATCTTAATCATGGCAGACCTTCTGGGAAATCCCATTTTACTGGTGTGTCAAGTAGAGTCAGCATAGCCTTCTTGGGTGAACTACATGATGTTAAAAATGATTAGCTTCAGCTACTTGTCAACTAGCTTCGACCTCTTTTATTTCTTTCTCAAGGGGAAGTTGCTTTCACATTAAAGCAGGGTAACTTCTTTATTCTCTCTCTCTGGTTTTTTTCAAAAGCAATTATCTTTTTACCACCGACATTTTGACATATTTGTCTAATTATCATGTTATTGACAACCAAGTGATTGTTCGACTACATTAATTTAGTTTGTGTATTTAGTATTACGGTAAAGTTACTCTATTTGCTCGAGTCACAAAATCAGTCTTTTTGTTAGAATTGTGATAAGGTTGCACAGAACTGATCCTTTCTTAAACTTCACAGCATGACAAGTGTGTGCATTGAGTTGATTTCTTTTTACTTGGTGTCATGACCACATCTGAGAATTAATGTTCTGTTCTAGTAACGACATCTATTAGCTGCTTTAAATGCAATAGTCCCAGTACCATATATCAGTGGCTGGTTAATGTCATTCAATTGGTGAACTCTTCCCGTTGTTAGTTATGTACACCTACCGCAGGCTTGTGATTCAAACCGCATGGAGTTAAGGCACCTGCAATTGACACAGATTGATCAACTTACCACCGCAACTCACAACTCCATTCTTTCTGATAATAACATTCTCATATAGTTAAACATTTATGATGGAAATAAATATTCAGCACTGGGAGTCTAGCATCTTTTGAAAATGAAAGATGCCAAGCCTTAGCAACTTACAACCACGGTGCTTCATTGATTCTGTTTTGTAAATTCTGCCCATTTTTCATTGAATTTTAGGCATCTAGAGCTGAAAGAAATGGGAATTCGTTGTCTTAGTTTCTATGACCATTATGGCAGATATTAGTCTAGAGGAGACAGCTGAAAGCTCTTAAAAGCGGGAGGTCTTTACTTCTCAACATGAGGTAGAAAGCCATAACCCACACAATGGTTGATTGTTTCTGGGATGATGTCTTTGATGCCATGCTTGTAATTGAACCCCAAGTCTCTTAATTTCCTTGAAGATATTTCTGAAGGTATTGAACTGTGATTTTTTCCTGCAAACCTGGAGATTTGTGGAAACTTAGAGTTTGAATTATAGAAACTGTTATATCAGTCTATCTTTTAATAGTATCATTAAAGTTACCTCTGAACACCTGAGCCTGAGCGAGGATACTCCTCAACTAGAAGATCAAACAATTCAGACATTGCACAATGGCAGGCACAGCAAATGTATCGACCTTCTGCACTAGGCTGCTCCATTAGGAACAGATGTGCATTGCATATGTCTTGAATATGGACTAAAGCAATTGAACCCATTCTAGCATTCACAGCTGATAGTATTGAAAAAAACTCTGACTCCCCTAACGGATACCAAATACAAGTCAATATATAAATCCACTATCCTTCTGTTTCTAGTGGGTAAATGCATTAAATGAAACTTGTTTTTCAGGGGAATCATGGCAGGAGTTCACTTGTGATTGTATCAATTCGAATTTGCAAGTTCACGGATATTCAAGGTGAATTTTTTTATAGATACCTGTTATGGGAGATAAGAGAACTTGGACACTTGATGGAACTGTCAAAGTGAGGAATGGACCAGCAACAGTTGTAGTAATTACTGTAACAAGGTCAATGTCATTCTCATTTGCATACTTGAATGCTGCTTCTTCAGTAAGAAGCTTGGAAAGTGCATACACCTGCAATCCATCAATCCATGTAAATGAAGGACTCGTTGTTTGCAGTGACATAGAAGAGGGAAATGAATATCTACCCATCCAGTTGCTTTTTGGTCCCAGACTTGATTGATGTCAGTCTGACAAGTTTCATCAACTACTTGTCTCCATTTTCCAGTGCTGTCTTTAGCAGTTAATGTGCTGATGGAGGATGTGAAGACAACCCTCTTCACAGATTTTGATTTCAAGCAAGATTGGAGAAGGTTTAATGTACCTTCGATTGCAGGGTCAATGACATTGGACTGGACATGGCTGTCTTCAAGTTCACCAACAGTAAATTCCATTGAGGCTGCAACATGAAATACCCCATCACAGTCCTTGACGGCCTCATCAAAGCTACCTTGTTCTTTCAGGTCGGCCTTGAACAATTTCATCCGGTCCCCACCCCTCCATAGCGGTAGCAAATGCAGTAATTTTTCTGAGAATTTTAGGTGGTATTTTAGTTGGATCTATGCACTGAGAAAACAGAATTCTTTTCGGTTATGAAATTTTGGATGCAACCAAAAGAGCTATTCTCCTTTCTTTCTTCTTAGAGTTAACTAATAATCAGAGAACTCTGATCCATCTTCTCATCCTTTCTGGTTAGGCATGTTCCAAGTCCACTGTGAAGGCTTATGGGCTTCCTAAATTGGACAAGTAGGCTTAAGCTGGTGGAGAATCGTATCTCTTTGTCTCCTACGCAAGGACTTTGACTCATAAGCCGTACAAACACCCTTTTGACACCTTGCTGAATGGAATTTGATCTCATCTCTGGGGATTTTATCAAAAACTTTCACCAAAGCTAACTTGTATGGTTGCATCAAATAAAGATATTTCGTATATTCTTGCAGGTAGAAGGGGATTAAGAACCTTACTAAATTTACTTATTAAATTTATCATTTGTTTTTATTTTTATAATTCAATTTTAATTATATTCAATTTATTTACTATAATATTTTATTAAATAAAAATTTATAAAATTTATTTTATAAAAAATATATTTTATTAAATTTTTTATTTAATATTTTGATAAAAATTGAATTAAATTTTTTAATTCAAAAAAATAACTATACAATATCACACACATGATATAATACCATATATATATATATATATATATATATATTGGTGCATAGCATGAGATAAAAAAAAAAAAAAATCTCTATACTTTTTTTATTTTCTTTTAATCTTTACATAGGTAAATTTTTTATTAATATTTAGATAAATTTTAAAAAAATTATTTTTAAATTTTAATAAAAAAATTATTTTTTTTTAAAAAAATTTATAAAAAAAAAAAAAAAAATTATTATTATTATTATTATTTTTTTGTATTATGTATGTATTAATACTTTTAGATTTTATTTTTAAATAAATTTAATATAATTTTTATAAATATTTTAATTAATAAACTCAATTATATAAAATATATCATTTAAAGGATAGATTTTATAAATTTTTATTAAATAGAATAATAGTAATTATATTAAAATAAAATTAAAATTGAGTTATTTAATTATAAGAAATTACAAATGAGTAATAAGAATAAAAATAATTGATAAGTTTAATAACAAATAAATGTAAATTACCCAACTTTTCACTTTGAAAGGGTGATTTAGCATCTAGTATTTTTAGTATATATATATATATATATATATATATATATATATATATATATATATATATATATATATATATATATATATATATATATATGACGTCTGCGTCTTGGACTCTCAGAGCCTCGGTTCATGTAACTGCCCTCTACTAGAGCATTTAATTGGGGATAACATTAAAGTTTGTTGGAATATATTAATACTAAATTTAAAAAAAAAAAAAAAAAAAAAAAGAGGTAAGGTCAGATTCATCGGCTTTCATCATACCCCCAGAGCATATCAAAATCTACATCTAGCTGATTATAACAAAATTAAACACCTACATCTACATCTACATCTACACCCCTTCGGTATATAATAATTATTATATTACTTTATTAGGAGATTTTATTTGACTACACATTTATGTCTTTTGATATCTCATTGTCATCATCTGGATTGGCATGTTAGGCATTCCTCGATACATCAGTTGGTCATGCAATGACTTTTTGACGATTTTAAATTTTGATATGATCTAAAGAATTTTTTTTTTTTTTTTTTTTTTTGTTGATTACTAGGATCCAAATGGGAAGTTTTTGTTAAAAAGAAAAAAAAAAAAAAAACAATCTCCCCTCTTGACTTCCTGCTGCACCATGGGATTGGTGTCCAACCACTACATTGTTCCTTCCTCTAGATCTATGCTTGTGGGGTTATAAAAATTGGATCTTTGGCTTTCTCTTGAGACAAAATTCACATCATTGATTTATGCTAAATTATATAATAATAATAACATAAAACATCAATACAAAAAGCCTAGAAGTCGCTCAACACATGAACTCCAAGTGTAATGAGATTTCTGTATATTAGTTAGAGGGAAGACTGTGTGCAAATTTTTCATTCCCTATTCACCAAAGTGTGCAGGCTGATGCAACGACAAGGTTGCATGCTCTAAAAACAAAGCCCTCCTTTTATTATGATTGTTAAGTGTTTCTTTGCAATTTTTGCAGTCTAATTTAATCTATCTGCATGCCTAATCCCTACACACCATTAATATTTACAGGAAGCAGATCAGAGAGACAACCCAGAGAGAAAAAAATGGAAAGAAAAGTGCAGTAAGAGGAAGTGGGGTGTGGGGGAGGATTATTATGGAAGGAATTCAGTAATAAGAAGAACAGATCAAAACGATATATGCACAAACCAGGATCACGGACTGTGGCATGAACCATGCAACCCCTTTCAAGCAGAAGCTTCACCAGCCAGGACCCTATATACCCATTGGCACCAGTGACACAATATGTAGGAGGAGAAGCTTTGTTGCTCTGGGAATCCTCCATTTTCTTGAGCTACCACCTTCTTGGATGCAAAAGAGTGAAGCTAGTCTCATAGGTTCCACTTAGAGATGGGACGGCTAACTCGCCGATTTATTAATAGAGTGAGACAAACGTAGCCATAGGTCCCTTGAGCGAATATGTATATATAATGATTTAAGATAAGAGTAAGTACACGAAAAGAGTAAACAATCATTCACTAACCATATTACACGAATGAAGATGACTCTGGAAGGAATAGACAACTTACCCATATGGGTTCTTATCTTGATATCCCGTCACTTGAAACCTTAAAAGCATTTATTTTATTGGAATCAGCAACACTACATAATGTAAACAGTACAATAGTTTTTTTTTTTTTCAGAAAATTTTATTTATTAATGAAAAATATTAAGTAGTTTATTTATTTATTGAGTTGCGTGTGTTTCATTTTGGGAACCAGCTTTTCTCCATAAGAAATCTGTCGGGGTGTAATCAATGTTTGAAATCTGCTGACAGATGATCTTGTGTCCGCAATGCATGATTGCCATCTGCCCAACGTGCATTAAAGACGGTGGTTTGCCTGGCAGAGCTACCGGGCACAGCCATAGACGGGGCCCCTTCGATTTCTAGAGTCAGTCCAATAAGGGCGAATCAATGTAAGCATTGATCTTAATGATGTAGAATCAGGTTAAACTCTTAAGCATATTTTATATTATACAACCTTAATCTGTATGAATAGTGTTGTACATTAATTACATTAGTGAAAGTTTTCGATTTGCACTCATTGAGTATCATGCATGCAAAAGAATTTTTAATTATTTAGTATGAATATTATCTTATTTTATAATTAATAATAATATTTTTTATTTTATTTAATTTTTTAATTAATTTTAATATTTACCATTTAATTTTTTAAATTATTTTTATATAAAAATAATTTAATATTATTTTAGCAATTAACATATTATAAATATTAAATTTATTCAGAATATTTAGTTTAATTTTTGAATAAATTTCTATATTAATTTGTGTATCTTACGTCAATTTTAATATAAGAGTAAATTTCTATCCAAAACCACCACACAAAGCCTAGTAATTTTCTATTTTTGTCACTTTGCATTACAATTAGATCCAAAACCCTTACACAAAAAACCCTTCAGATCTATTTTTACTCGATGCTGTTATTGCCGTCTCATGCGCTGTTAACTTTCGTCGGACGAAATTGATAGTATCGGAGATGCTTTCCTCTGATCTATCGTCCCCAATCGCCGATTGAAATCGTGGACTAGACCTTATGCAGTGCATGTTACATAGCAAATGTCCCTTCTTTTAGCATTTTAGGTGTTTTTGATATTTTGGAAATTATAATTTCAATTAGCCAAAAAAAAAAAAGGGTCAGAAAAATTCACTAAAAAAAAAATTGTTAGTTTGTCTTCCCAGTTATTAGATCTCTTTGTTTGGGTAAGGAAGGAAAAAGGTTAGTCAATGTTTTTTTTTTTTTTTTTTTCAGTTTGTTTTGAGAGGTAAAAATTGAAAAAAAAAAAAAAACTATTACCTTAAAAAGAAAAATAAATTTGGTATGTTGGAAAGGGACTACAAAACCATCATATTTACATAAAAGACCTACTTCTTTTTTTAAGATCAAAATGAATATTATTTAAATAAAATAATTAAATATAATATAAATTATTATATATTATTATATATATATATATATATATATATATATATATATATATATATATATATTTGTGTGTGTTAGAGACTTATGCATATATTTTTTATTAATTATTATTCTTACTATTATATAATATAAAAAAAATTCATACAAGAGTATTCTTTATTGCTAATAAGCTGAAAGAAAAAGTTTTGACAAATTGTGTGTCTAAGATTAAATCTTGGTACATATTTTGAGGTCTTTAGGTATATTTTTGAATAATTATAATAATATTGTTATTATATTATGTTAAAATATGTTTAATATTAAAAAAAATTAATATTTCTACAGATAAAAATAAAATTGAAGATAATATGTTAATATAAGTAAATTAATATTTTGAATTAGTCAAATGTCAAAACTTTGAAATTGACATCCAATAGAAATATTATAATTAAAGCCATCAGCAGACAATGCTTTGTCAGTTGACGTTGCTCGAACTGGCAAGGAGATATCGACGGAAATGCTTTTGCCTACCAAAGTTGATTTAGTCGTTAACAAATCTTCTTCAACGTCGACTATTTCTCATTCTCTCGTATTTTCAAATTCAGAGTCAAATCTTTTAAATATATATATATATATATATATATATATATATATATATTTATATTTTTAAAATTTATTATTATTTTATTTTTTTTTTAATTAATTTTATTTATTTCTTAAATTATTTTATTTTTCTAATTAATGTTAATTTTTAATTTTAATATTTCTTTAGTTCTTTTAATTATCTTTACATAAAAATAACACAATATTATTTTATAAATACATATTGAACTAATATAAAATATTAAGTTTAAAATCTGAGTATATTCCCGTTAATTTGTATTTCTAAGTGAATTCTCACATTATTCTTTAGTTTTATTCTTCATCCTACATCAGCTTGCTTACATTTTTAAGCCAGAATTCCATTAAGACTTTGCCATGAGATGCGACAAATTGGGCAATTCAACTTTGCCCCATAAGCAGATCAGTGAAGGGACCATATAATAAAATGGAAAAAAAAGACCAGTATACATTGGGGCAGATACATCTACAATTCCAAAGCTACATGAATTGACGAGCTGTGTTGCCTTTCTATAAAGTGGCAGCTACCTCAGTGTTCGCTTTGTTCTTCTCATCCTTCAGTTTCTTCCAGTTCTCTTCATTGTCAAGTATTTCTCCAGTTTTTACGAGGTAACGGACTCGCTTCCCATTGTCAAGGACTCTATGACCCACCCGGCTTGCTACGTTCTGCTCTTTAGAGTAGAGCATCACATTCGAACTGTGAATAGGTGCTTCAATCTGGAATACCAAGTTTAAAGTCCACTTGTGGTTAAATGAGAAAATAAATTCGTAAAGAATAAGGTTTCACTTGCATCTAAGCAGGCACATAGACAGAAGTATAAGAACTGGCTGCCACAGAAAGGACTACTATCCCAAATGGTAAACTTTACCTTAATAATTTGGCCAGGTTCGCCCTCTTCTCTGCTCTTCATATGCTTTGTCTTCAGGTTTATTTCATTTACTACCACAGTGCTGTTGTGCCTGAAGATCTTAGTGATCTCTCCAATTTTTCCTTTGTCATCTCCTGCTATCACTTGAACAGTATCTCCTACCTTAACATGCATTTTGTGTAAAATTGGAAGGCTGTTAGGCTTACATTTAATCCGCTCCCATCGCTTTAACTGTTAGAGGAAAGCAAAAGAATTAAAAAAAAACCTGGAAATAAAATGGTAAATTACTTTCATAGCACAGACAATAAACACATTATGCACCTCTAAACAAAAAAATCTACAGGGGGAAATGTAAGCTTTCCAAGAAAACCTTAAATTCAATTGTGGGATCCCAAGGACCCTTTAGCCATGAACCCATATCTACAATACAAAGCATCATTTACAATACATGTGGTCAAAACTAATATTAGAGTATTTTTGTGCATCAGCTCCAGCAATAGAAATCTCAATTGGCACAGAACTGAAATGAAAGATACCAACCCTTGCAATGATGAGACATTGTTCCTCTGGTGACTTGACCTGAATGTAAAACATGTAAAAAGATTGTCATAATATGAGCACAGCTACAATTTTCTAAATTCAGAGAAACAGTCTGATATTTTGGACACAATGAATCAACGCTCAGCGAAGTAACAAGAAGTCTTTAAAAATTTACTCCATCAAATATCTTATTTTGGCTTAACATCCCATCTAGTTAATTAAAATAAGCTTGCCTGATACACAAGGTAGATATGATCAACATAAAAATAGAAAAGAATTCTGTAGGTAGTAACAGTATTAGTTGTATTGTTTGGCATATAGTCATTCTTAAAAATTAACTAAACCTCTCTCTCTCTCTCTCTCTCTCTCTCACACACACACACACACACAACTCCACTCTAGTCAAGAGTGAGTGCACAAAAAGTAAAATTCAATCGGCGCAGAAAGGTATCATCAATAAGCACAGAAACACCAATTCCTAAAGCAACTTAAAAAAATCAAAGGCTCTCAATTCATTATCGCAATTGGAATAGCTTAACAGGAAACAACTTCAATTCCAGCATATCAAAGAATATCAACAAGGAGTCCCAATAACACAACAAAAGAAACAGAACAAAGGGCAGAGGGAAACTAAAACAAAGGAAAAAAATTGATACCGGGGACTAAAAAATCCAATAAAAATACCTAAAATTTCCAAAACCTAAGTGGAGATGGCCATCAAAATTCCTAAATTTCCCAAAAAACCAGTACTTTAACTCCAAATACAAAGCCAGACCCATTTCAAAACAGCAGACAAACAACCAAATTCCACAAAAAACAGCTAATTTAGCAGTCCCCCAGATGCACACGTGCAAATGAGGGATTGAAAAGCTTCAAACTTTAATTATCATAACACCACAAAAAAAGCTTCAAACTTTAAAAAGGATTTTTTTTTTTTTTTTTGGAAGATAACTTACAGATAGTGCGAAGGGGGAAAAGGGAAAGGAAAGGCGCTGGCCAAAGAAGGAGTTGTTAGAGGAGAGTGAGAGAGACGTCATTGAGCTTTGAAGCGAAGCCATGGCTGCCATTTCCTTTCTTCTTCTTTCTTCCTCCTCTTCGGTCCTGGGTGAGTTTGGGTTTTTCAGCTTTGATGATAATGAAAAATAGAGACGGATAAAGTAACAAACGACGGCGTTTGATGTTTTATTTATTTATTTTTTAGTGTAAATACAATCGGCAAAAAGGAAGGTGGTGGAGTGGAAGCCCATTTTATGAAGCCTACAGCCTTGATTGGGCTAATGTCAGCTTCTAGCCCAAACCCCACTTCTGTTCTTTTTTTATTTGTTTTCTAAAATTAATTAATGATGGTGGGAAAATGGTAACTTGCCAGTTCTGCTGACGTCCGTTCCTGGAGAGATAGGGACAATAATATCCCTGGATTCCTGAGAAACATTGCTCTTTTCTTGTTTTCTTGTAGGGCCATTGGTGTGGTTGCCTTCTTTTCTTGGATTTTCTTGGTTTGGAGAACGAGAGAGAGAGAGTTCTTGGGTTAAAGGGAGTTATGGATGGAGAAAGTTGAGCCCCAAAAATAAGAGAATAGGAAAATGACAGAAAATATAGACGAGAGACAGAGAGATGAGGGGAATTCTAGGTACCAATCATCATATGATGAAAATGCACTTAAAACTGATGAAAATGCAGCTCCTCTACACCAGTCCGGAAAGAAATTTGACAAGGTGTTTAACCCATTTGGTCAATGTCCTAAACCATATTCCTGAAAATCTTCCGAGGATCACATCTTTCAGTGACCAAGAGAAACAGAAAAGAACCAAAGTTGTGAGGTCATTATATTTTGGAGCCAGCCAAAGCTCAGTCAGAATAATTGAATCAATTTAGTTGAGTCATAATTTTCTACCTGGAAACCGCCCTCTCCTCCTTAATATTGCTTATCATGAACAAAAAAGAAAAATTGACCCAAATTTGTTGACTTGAAGGACTTAAAAGGGTACTGAATCTTTGTTTGATTAACCCATCTTGTAAAAGTTTGTATCCTAAAGCAGAGAAGTTGAGTTCCAGTAAGTACTACAGGTTTAATTTGTACATAGTGATTTGATCCCATTGGATGTATCAAAATCTGGGGAACTTCTAAATCATCATGCATACACAAATACTAAATTAGCACACAGAAATATATATATTTCCATAATAAATTTGTTAGATCCCCAGAAGGTTAATACAACAAGTAGCATGATTCTGTTACATACTCTAAAAGTGAAAGGAATTCCACTGTTCCACTTAGAATGGATGGGGAAGAATCCAGCAGGATGGTGGATGAATTCTCATTGCAACAGGTTCATAAAATGGCTTGACACTTTGGTCTTCAAGATCATATACACCCATGTCATGACCTCCATACAAGTAGTCCTCCTCCATTCTCATCCAGTAGTCATCCGTGAAGTAAATAGAATTCGCGTTACTTCCTACCAGGTCTCGAGCTGAGATTGACATTGAATGGTTCCCGCCTAGAAACAGCACTCTATCATGTAGGGACTTCACACCTAGCCATTGCTTGTTCTTTATGTCCAGTTTGTAGAGATGAAATAATATGGTCTTGTAAGGACAAACTAAAGGGTGTGTGCTTTCATCAGTGAGCAAGTCTGCTTCTCGAAGCAATCTACCATCCCCATCAACAAGCTCCCCAATGAACCGAAAAGCCAGCAAGATATCACCACACGATTCTGCCAGGTATAATGTGCAGTTACAAAGATCTCCATAATATTGGGATACCTGCAGACTTCTTGATGGAGGAGGGAGTTCAATGGTCATCTTTTTTGCAGGACGAGGACTACTGCCAATTTCCCAAACCTCAACTACGGACCCGTGTGCGTTTAATGCATACAACTGATTCCCATGGCTCATAATATCAACATACGGCCCATGCTCGCAACTAAGATCAGTCCAGAAATTATCTTTGTGGTTACAAAAGGCAAGCTTGTTGTTGTGTGAACAGATGAATAGCATTGCAAAGTTGTTGTCTTCCTTTGAATTTGATGTTAAGATAGCTTTAGGGAAGAGCCTCTGCAGCAATTTAGTTGTCGGTGAACATCGACCCCAGTCAGTAACATAATCAACAAGGAACTCACCGGATCCATCTCCATTAATATCCCTGACAATTCTTTCTATCCCCATGAAAGAATCTAATCTAGGAAATTCAATCCGCGCGCCTGTTAAAGGGTTTAAAAGATACGGGGCAAGTTTTTCATCAAGGAAAATCATCCAACCATGAGACGACCCAATGCAGCAACCAGTACAAATTTCTTTAGGCATGTTGTCTTTGCTGTTGTAAACTCTTCTCCCTTCAGGACTGACCAAGAAAAAACAGCTTGTTGCTCTCTTGTCTTCTTCTTCATCTTCTTCTTCCTGGGGAGGAATCAAAAGCAACGGAACTACGCGCTGCAGGGGCACGCGGGATTGAATGATGGATTTAGTGACCGAACACCAATGCCTGCAAACAGCTTTCGCTTGAAGGATGTCCATGAAACTCAAGCAACTCAGAATCTGTTGCAACACGTCAAAGTCAATCTCACCCCAATCTCTTGTCTTTCTCCTCCTCTTGACAATATACTTATCGGTGCTCACGTCTGGTGATGATGATGATTTCCTCATTGTTTTCACGCAATAATCTTCAGCCATTGTCTCCAAATCAATCACAAAACATAAATCTGCTTTTCCTCTTTGTTTGTATACACACACACACACACACACACACACACACACACACACACACACATACATATACATACGCACACAGAGGCAGAAGTACTAGAAGTCCGAGACTTATTCGGAATTCACATCTCAAAAAGAATACCAACATTGAATTGGATTTCCTGGTCGGATTAGGATTCCTCTAGTACTCGGAAGATAAGAACAAACAAGTCACGCAAAGTAAAAAGTGGTTGAACAGAAAATAATAAAATCTACAACAATAGTAAATTAAATTAATATATGGTTCTTATAAAATAAAAAAATTATTATTTTTTTAAAAAAAAATTATATATTTTTTTTTAAAATTTAAAAAAAAAAATTATCTTTTATAAAAATAGTTTCCTTCAGTTAATTTTAGTCTAATATTACATGTCTAATCATATTTCACGAACAATAACGCGTAGGCAAAAATAAAATAAAATAAAAATAATCATAAATATAAAGGAGGCAAAAATTAATTAAATTTAAAGGCCTGAATCAATCTCAGTCAATAAACATAAATTCCTTTTAATAATTAATTGAGATGAGCAACAGTCCACTCTATTATCAGGGAAGATCTTTGGCCAAAAAAGAACAAGTTTTATATTGGGGTTCCTGATGAGAAAACTGCAAGGGCTTCCATTTCTTATCCCTGACAGCTTGGTGGAGCGGCCAAGTATGAAACTAGCTTGGGCAGAGCTAATAAGGGAATTCATAAGAGGTCGAAGGCGACCCACAATTACCCTGAAGATGAGCTTGTAAACCACATTGCACAAGGAAATTGGTCCAAAGTGGCTCCTGTTCTCAGGAGGGCTTATCTTTAAGGTAAGGACTAAGAGAGTATCATTGATCCATTCTGGAATTATTCCTGTCAAAAACGCATTCTGAACCAACATAGTTAAAATCCCCCCCAGTGATATGCCAGTATCATGGAAAAAATGTTGCATCAACACCATCAGACCCAGCTGCTATGTACACACCCAGGGTTTTGAGGCACTAAAAACCTCTTCCCCCGTTTCAAAGTCTATATCTTCCATATATATATTGATTACAAAAATTCGATTATCTACTTGTCAATGATATCAAAATTAAATTAAAATTTAGTTTGAGATTTTATTATTACAAATTAAGAGTATTGAAGTTGTTAAAAATACAAAATTTATAGATTTTTAAGTTTCTTGACTTAAATACGTCTATTACCTAGAATTTTCTTTTTTCGTTAGAATGTTTATAAAGAGATAATTTTTTTTATTTTGATGAATTATATATTTTTTTAATATTAAAATTTAAAATATGAAAAAATATATTAAAATTTTTAATATTTGATATTTTTTAAGAGATGATATTGTAAAAGTATTTGATTTAATTCTTGATATTATTTTTTGATAGTCAACTATCAATAATAAATTTAAAGATGTTTGGTTTTTTTTTTATATTATTGTTTTAATGAAAAAAATAATTAAATAATTTTTTTTTTAAAAAAAAAATTTTTTACTTTAAATATTTTTAAAATAATATATATAAAATTAAATTATTTTAAAAAATATATATTATTATTTTATTATTTTTTTTTTTATTATATAAAATTTAATCTGTATTTTTATTTTATAAATATTTATTTAAATATAATATCTTTTATTTTTTAACAATTTTTAAATAATATTTTTTAAATTTTTTATTACTATTATTACTTATAAAAAAAATTAAAATAATATATTTTTTTTTATTTATCTTGTAAATATTAATATTTATTTATATAAATTTAAAATTAAATTAAAAAATTTTTATATTACTTTAAAATATTTTTTTTAAAAATAAAAATTATATAAAAAAAAATTTTATTAATATAATATATTAAAACATATTAAACATTTTTAATTAATAATTTTATTTATTTAATAACAACAACAAATATAAAATCAATTAAATACTTTATTAATTTTTCAATAATCAATAAAATAATTAATAATTAATATTAATAAGTAAAAATAATAAATAATAAAAATAATATTAAATAAATAAATTAAACAGAATCTAAATCTCTCTCTCTCTCTCTTGTTTTTTTTTTTTTTTTTTCCTAAAAGCCGCAATTCCACTAGATCAATCACTGCAATTTAAAGAGTTTGGGCTGGGATTGTTACGACCCTTTTATTTATTTATTTATTTTTGTATGCACTAGACTAGCTGTTGTCTCTTGATTTGGATCCAATAGAAATTGGGCTTTCTTGGGCCTAGCTATTAACGGGCTGGTAGCGAAGCTGCCCCTTTGTATCGAAGACACATTCAAAATTTTCATGCTTTTTAAACCAACCAATTGAAAAAAAAAAAAAAAAAAGCGTCTGAGAATGAAATTTGTGACCATAAAAAGAGTTAAAAAAATGATTTAATTTTTTTTCTGTATTAAATTAAGTTTGAATTTTTTCATTATTATCAAATCTAAAATATTAAATTTTATATTTATTAATATCAAAATAAAATATAAAAAAATCTATTAAAATACACTAACAGTTACATAATATGTATTTTCTATAAAAAAAGAAATAAAGAGGAAAATAGTTTTTTAACTTTAATTCATACATATGATGATAAATATACTATCAAATTATTATTATTATTATCGATTTTTTTTGAAAAAAATGAAAAGACGAAGCAACGGTCAACGCTGGAAGGGCAAAGTGTTTGAAGGAACCCACAAATGGCCAAATCTCCTACGAATGTCGCCAAAGTGGGTCCCTTCGTTGGTGACGTGGCATCGAGAGTTTGGATCACGTGTGGATGTCTTATTCGTGTTGTTGACAAGACAGCAATTAGCTGGAAATGGGAACGCGGTCTCCTCCCTGTCCCATTTCCGTCTTCTTTCAATTCCCACATGATATTTTTTAATGTCGTTCCATGCTGTCTTGACTGATGACACTGTTTTGGGTTGACCAAAGAAATGACTTTGTGCCGTTCCATGTGTATTTCCATGTTCCTTTCTTGAGAAATTCATTTCTTTAGCTACCGTCCGTTCTGAGCATATGGAAATTGAAGTTTGGACAGCACGTTTACGGAATTTGCCCCCTCCTTGAATGAACATGATTGAAATTGTCAATGGATTATATATTAATCTAGGCTTATTGGAATAAAGCAAGCAGCTATAAATAATTATGGTGGACGCTGACTATTCACACAAAAAGAGATAGGGAGTTTCAATATGAAATTTCTCTCTTTTTTTTTTTTTTTTTTTCAAAATTAAAACTTAAAATCTCTAAATAGAGTATCAATTTTTAAATAACTGGGGTGTCTTTTTTTTTTTTTTTTTCGAAGGACTGCAATTTCTCTCTTGTGATGCCCATATCTTACGAAAATAGAAGTGCATGAACCGAATAAAACATGATTGTCCCCAATCATTTTCAAAAGCCTTTGTCTTGTCCCAAACTCAATTACTTAGCTTTAGCGTGCTTATAGGAAACGCGTTATTTCAATCTTAGTTATAATTATAACACTCCCGTGAACACATTTGTACAGCCTGGTGCCCATGTGTGAATTAGCAAAAGTTCAAACAATGAATGTTGAACGTTGATGACAAATCAACTTTCTGAATTTTGCACGTCTCTGTCCAACAGGCTCCGGTTTAAATGTTCTCTTTTATACTCGAAACCTTTCTAATGTCTTTTTGTGTATGTAAAAACATTCCCAAAGAGAACCCAATTCCATTTCCTTTCTAGATGCACAACCTCTTGCCTCAAAAAGCTTACTTTTCTTATCCTAACCTTTTTCTGTCATGATGCCAAGTGAAGAATCACACAAGTATAGTCATCATTCTCTTCTAGTAATATGGTAAAATAAAGAAAAAGCATCAGGTTGATTTCTCACTTGATGAATCAATTAGTGGTCGCCATATCGAATGTTTCCTTCTGGTGACCGTGACGGCAATGGCTAAAGATTGAAGTAAATTAAAGATCATGATCTCCATGTATAAAGAAACAAGACAAAGAGCAGAACTTCCATTCCATGGTTTGATGCATCATTGACTGCAAAGATTTCTTGGGGTGTTCTTCTTCATGGTAATGATTAATGTGAGAAAATGTTTTGATCTTCTAATTGTGACATTCATATTACTTTATAGTTTTAACAACGATTCACAATCACAAACTACCATTTTTCAGAATATAGAATTAGAAGAACACAATTAAGTGAAGTCTACCCAAATTATATTATGATAGTTGGTAGGACAATCACCCTAGTTGGCAGTACTTCCTATCTTCCCAACTTAAGTCATAAGATAAGAGATTTCCGGGAAGTTATCGTCTTGCATCTTTCTTTAATTAATATGTTTTAAAAAGATTATGCTTAGTAAGGGTAGATAAAGCAATATAGTTCTAATATAGCTTCTTCTTTTGTCTACATTATTTTACGCACGTTAAAAATAATTTTGCTATTTGATAATAATGTTGGAAACTTGAATCATATTCAAATTAATTGTAATCACGACGTAAATGACAAAAAAAAAAAAAAAACACGAGGAAAATAATTAACCCCACGTTACCAAGGAAATTTTAGTGCTGAAACTTGTACTTGTCTAGATATCTAACTTTGCCGCCAGAATGTTAGGTAGATATTAGGTAATTTCAGAATAAATCCTTGAAAAACTGAAAAAAAAAAAAAAAAAAGGTGATGTAATACTTATAAAGAATAAAAGAAATTACATACTTATATAAAAAAAATTTAATTATTTATAAATAATTAGATATTTAAATTTAAAATTTGTTGAATGCCTTGATAATGGAATGCCTACTTTCTATTATTATTTCCAGTTAGCTAAAAGAACAATATCATGAATAAGTGCAAAGTAGTCGGTTATTATTTTATACATTAGGAAAGCAAATTGTGTCATATTTTGAAGTCACAATTCATTTATTATGGTTACAAAATTTTATTTTGGGATTTGAGGTTGTTGACACCATTATCAAGTTTTTACAAATTTATTGTGATAATTTAGTAGTGGTATTCTTTTCTAAAAGTAAAAAAATATTTAAAGGTTGATAAACATATGAAATTAAAATATTTTTTTATTAAGAGGAGGTTTAGAAATAAAGAGGACATATTAGTACATATCTTATGATAGGGAATTCTTTGACAAAAAGTTTATAACCAAAGTTATTTAGATAACATGTTTTTAAAATGAGACTTAGTTTTAATAATGATGATTTATGATTGTAATGACATTTTAAATTTAATAATATGTTTATGATATATATTATTTATTTCTTACTATTTTATAATTATATGTAAATTACTATTTAAAAATTAATACAAAATTTTTATGAGATATTATTATAAATTATTATGATATTATATATATCTTATCACTTATGATAGTGAATTTTTTGATAAAAAGTTTATGACCAAAGTTATATTTAGATAACATATTTTTAAAATGTGGTTTGGATTTAATGATTATGATTTATGATTGTAATAATATTTTAAATTTAATAATATGTTTAAGATATATATATATATATATATATATTATATATAATATTTTTAAAATATATACATATTATTATTTAAAAATTAATACAAAAATTTTTATAAGATATTATTATGAATTATTATAATATATATATATATTTTATAATTTTTTTACACTAAAATTGCAAGTGTTATAATATATAGAAATGAGTATTTTAGATAAATAAAACATAATTATTATAACTTATACTAAACAATTTATTATATTATATATTATAATAAAATTATAAGAAAAATTATTATTAAATTTTATTATCACAATAATATAATAAATTTTAATGTTAAAATATTTTTAATTAATAATGTTAGATTATTTTTAAACAATGACTTTTTTTAATGTGATTTTATTAGTAAATAATAATTTAGTATATTATTTTAATATTAAAAAATATAAAATTATAATCTTATAATATTATATTTGATTTAAAAGTTGATAAATATATTTAATTTAAATTATATATATATATATATATCTATCTTCATATATATATATAAAAAAGTACTATTTAAATTTGTAATTATAATAAAAATTTAAAAAAAAAATTAATTATTAAAAAAAAAATATTTAAAAAATAATTATAAATAAAAATTTGAAAAAAAAAATCAATTATTAGGTGAAAATAAAATTTTTAATTATATTAATAATTTTAATTTTTTTAAAATTAAGTATATTATTTATTAAATTATTTACATAAAAAAATTAATTAATTTTAAAATTTTAAAATTAATGTTTAAAATTAATAGTATTTTTTTTTTTTTAATAATATAACGTTTTATGTTTCCCAAATATCTCTATAAGTATGTCAAACTATTTTCTTTTTTTTTCCAGTTACTCTTTCGAAACAGAAAAAAATTAAAAAAAAAAAAAATTGTAAGAAGTCATATATTCTCTATGCAGTTGAATTTTCTTATAGCATATCCAACTGGAATTGTTTTCTGAGGAATTATTACAAAAAACAAAAACTTGCAAAATGTTAATTTACCTACACAGAAATATATATATAAGCCAGAAAGTTCGTTGCTTTATAATGTTTTTCTTTCTTTTTTTTTTTTTTTTTTTGGTATCACCGTTAAGTACTATCACAAATCATCTTAAACAATGCTCGTTTTACCTAACTAATCTAATTGAAGAAAAATGAAATAATTTATTAACATATCTCATATTTATAACTCTTTAACCAAAATTTCATATTTTTCTTAACACCCCTATTATTAGTTAAAATAAGATTTGTTTTAAATTAACCATACCGTCAACTAGCTTCTATCAGGCGTTAAGAAAAAAAAAACAAGGATATGATCAAATCATTACGTTGCGCAAATGCAATCAAACGGCGGTTATTACATTTCTTGCCTTTATTAAATTAATATAATTGCACACATTGGTATGTACGCGCAGAATTTAAAGTCAAAGGAGTCAAAGAGAAGCAGGTCACTTCCACGTGTCAATCAACCTCTTGGTGTCACGGCTTACGTCTTCCATTGCTTCCACGCCGACCAGTGGAGAAACAAAGCGTCGCGTCCCGGCGACGTGATCGTCAAGTACGAATCAGCTACAATCTCCCTCCACATGTTCAACACGTGGAGCTCTACAAGTCCCACTCAGAGCTCCTCAGCGCGTCAACGCGTGGACCATCCTGCTTTACAACGTGCCGCCAAAATATGCCCATCTTACGCCAACTTGAGTTTTTTAAATAAACATAAAGAAATAAATTATATTCTTCTTTTAAAGAAATAAATATTTTCAATTTCATTTTATAATCAAATCTGAAGGAATACAATTAGGTGAGAATCTCTAGTGTTAGCTTTGTTTTATTTTTTTTTTTATCAAAAATTTTATTTTAATTAGAATGACTTTACTAAAGTAGCATTTGATTCACTGAAGAAAAACATTTTCTTGTCTCCATGGCCTTAGTGGTCGACGTCAAACCTGCAAGAAGCGCGTGGCGTCAACTAAGATACATAATCCTATTAACCGAAGGTCAAGACTGCTCTCGACAAATCGTGGTCGGCGTAACGGCGTTGGCCTAGCCGTTGAGTCGCTCACTCCGTTATGACGCTTCCTAAGATATTTGGGGCCATTCAAGATAATGCAATATTAGAGTCAGACTGAGTATAGCAATATGTTTTTTTTTTTTTTTTTTAAATGTATAAAATAAAATCATATCTATGCAAAAAAATTGAGAAAAGGAAAGAGATTGTAAACATCTCAAATGCTTACAAATCTTCAAATAAATTTAATTAGGATTTTCTCCAAAGATTAGGTGTTATTTTGTGGAATCACTTTGTCATTTTTTTCTTTTTAACACAACAATTTTATTGTATTTTTTTTTTTTATCAAAAATAAAATTAATATTTTATAAAAATTTGCAGGACACTAGATTTAAACTCTCAACCTATTATTGTCTTATATATCTTAAATATATTTTTAATTAATTAATTAATTAATTATAACTAAAATTTGAATTTAAAATCTTTAATTAATGAGAGATATAACTCATTGATAAATATTTTGTGATTGTTACGCGTCATACATATTGCACGTGTTACTCGCTACCCAGATGTATAAATATCAAGACGAGAAAACCAATCAGCATCGAACCTTGAACGCGTCTCTCACGTGACAGCCTCGTCACTGTTATCCTCCCTCAGCCTCGTCCTATAAATTTTGTATATGAACTTGGGTTCCCTGTTCTTCGGAAATTCTAAGGTTGCAGAAACCATAGACTCAAAAAAAAAAAAAAAAAAAAAAACACGCACACACACAAAACGAAGCTCCAGAAACAGGTTGACCACGAAACGTTGCAGTCAAAGGGAAGACCCCCAGCCCCCAAAAGAATCAAGAAAAAGTCCTTAATTTTGTTTTCTTGCTTACAAAGTTTCAGGTAAATGTGTATTAGTTGACTATTACTCCTCATCATTTTTTTTATTTTGTTCATTTACAGCTTTATTTCAAGTTCTTGTCTTTGAGGGTGTACTGGGGTTGTGTTTTCCTAGCTAATTACTGTACGTATTTGTGTGTGTCTTGCACGTTTGTCAAGTTCTATGTGCTTGCTCCACTGCTGTTTTATCTTGGTTGTGTTCTGTTTTGCTTGGTGCCTCTAGGAAATGTAAAAAGAAAGAAAGGAAAGGAAAAAAATTTGAGCTGAATCATGTTTAGTCCATGTGTTTTGATCAATTTAGGAGAGAAGATTTGAGATTTGATTTACTGGGTTCTTTGGGAATATCTTTTCTGTTTTGCTTTTTGGGATTCGTCTCTGAGTTTATGAACCAATTACTAATGGGGGCTAGACGTTAAAAAGTCTGATGCTTTGCTATGTTAAAGCCAGAAGGCAAATACCACGATCTGCTTTGCAATTTATTTATTTATTTTTTTTTTTTTGTGAGAAGAGTTATTTGTAGGACCCTAATCATCCTTGAGTATGATTGATTCAGACGAAGAAGTTCCAATTTTTGATATGTTTTTATCTTGTATATGTATATATTCGCATGTGTGCAGACTGTATCTGATCTGGTCTACTCGGATGTTTAGGTGACATGATTTAGATAGCCAAGCAATAAAGAACTGACAAATCCCATAGTTTGTTACGGGGGAATTATTGCAAAATTAATTAGAGGGTTTTCTGTTATATAACTAGATTGCCAAGGAAGGTGTTACAGAAGCAATTTGTGGTGGTATGTCTTGGAAAATTCTTACATTGGGTCTATATCCTTGTGCATTGCCTGTCTTTGTCTGGTTTCAAAAGTTTGTTTAATTACATAGGAGTTATGGATAATGAAACTTGACAATTAACCTTCTTTGCAACATTTCTAGCACACGAGATCTATACCTCATATATCTCTTTGGTCAATTCATTTGAACATGTTGGATAGATAGCCTGAATCTATGCTTAGATTGTTTGAGTTGTTTAGTATGTCTGTCAAACACTCCCTCTCTCTCTGGCTCTTTATTGTTCTTAGTTCTTCAGCAACCACCTGTTATGCCATTAAGAGAAGAATCATCTTGGTTGTTGGCTAACATTTACCCAAATTGTGACCTAAATTAACCTTTCTATTTCTTTTTTTTTTTTTTTCTGCAGGCTGATATTGCTTGGGATAGACAAATTTTGGTTCTACACAGACAAGGGCCAACTGATAGCATTCTGAGTCTCTATATTTAGAGCATGGACTCACAGCACCTTTTTGGATATCATCTTAACGGTGCAGGTCTGTCCTACTCATCACCTTATCCATCTGTCCCTTATGACAGTCAATACGGCTCCTTGAAAATTGTTACAGGAAATTCACCTAGCTCACCATTCTCAACTCAACTTGATTGTGATACCAATACCACCTTGAGTGACAGCCAGGACCAAAACAGCCCTGCAGAGAATCTTTCAGGAGTCAGTCTTTCTTGTAACTCTTCTCTGGAATCCAATAGTTATGCCCATTGGCCGAGCCTTTCACCCTTGCAGGATGTGACTTCCAGTGAGAACATAAAACATGCATTGCAACAATTGGAAACTGCTCTAATGGGGCCGGACAATAAGGAAGACGTAACCATGCCTGTTAGTTCTTTAGGAGAAAGTAGTGGGTCCCAAACATCTGGTCACAGAACTAGGCCACGGGACCAGGATCACCAAGGTACTCAGTTACTTCAGCCTCGGCCATCATTTTCATCTAGGAATAGGCAGTCCAGTGAAGGTGCACCTGAGGAGAAACGTCAAAAAGCACTGGAAGATGCGTCTTTACATACTATTCCACCAGGGAATCTGAAGCAATTGCTGATTGCTTGTGCAAAAGCTCTTTCAGAAAACAACATTAATGACTTTGACAAATTGGTTGAAATTGCTAGAAGTGTTGTGTCTATCAGTGGGGAACCTATTCAGCGTCTTGGTGCTTACATTGTAGAAGGGTTAATAGCCAGGAGGGAGTCATCTGGCACTAACATTTACTGTGCACTTAGATCTAGGGAGCCTGAAAGCAAGGACTTGCTTTCATACATGCAGATCCTGTATGAAATCTGCCCTTATTTGAAGTTTGGTTACATGGCAGCTAATGGAGCCATTGCTGAAGCTTGCAGAAATGAAGATCATATCCATATTGTAGACTTCAAGATTGCACAAGGAACCCAGTGGATGACTCTTCTTCAAGCTCTTGCAGCAAGACCAGGTAGGGCTCCACATGTGCGAATCACTGGTATTGATGACCCTGTTAATAAATATGCCCGTGGTGATGGACTAGGTGCAGTTGGGAGAAGATTGGCTGCAATCTCTGACAAGTTTAACATCACTGTAGAATTTCATGGGTTGCCAGTGTTTTCTCCAGATGTCACTCAGGAAATGCTTGATGTCAGGCCTGGGGAGGCCCTGGTGGTGAACTTTCCATTGCAGCTCCACCGCACTCCTGATGAGAGTGTTGACGTTAACAACCCAAGAGATGGACTGCTTCGAATGGTCAAGTCTCTTAATCCCAAGGTCACCACTTTAGTGGAGCAAGAATCAAATGCAAACACAACGCCTTTCCTCACCAGGTTTGCAGAAACTTTAGACCATTATCTGGCAATGTTTGAGTCCATTGATGTGACATTAGGAAGGGTCCAGAAGGAGATAATTGGAGTGGAGCAGCACTGTTTAGCCAGGGATATTGTCAACGTTATTGCTTGTGAGGGAAAGGAAAGGGTGGAGCGCCATGAGCTCTTTGGCAAGTGGAAATCCAGGTTCACAATGGCAGGATTCCAGCAGTACCCATTGAGCTCATATGTCAACTCCGTGATAAAGAGCCTGCTTAGGTGTTACTCAGACCATTATACACTAGTGGAGAAAGATGGAGCTATGCTACTGGGCTGGAAGGACAGGAATTTAGTATCTGTTTCCGCATGGCATTGATGCAATGGCTGACAGGTTGCAGGGATAGTTGGAGCTATAAAACTGTAGAAATATATGCCATAGTGTAACCCTTCTTCTTACATACAGAGCAGATTCTGCTTTCAAATTTGTTTTTGTAATTATACTACATGTGATGCAGATTTATAGATTCTTTATTTTTCTTATTACCTTTATAGCAAACGATGATTATATTCTCTTGTGCAAGTATTCACACAGAAAACCGGTATCCTTTGCGTCTAATTTATGTTGCATTACTTAGCATTCTCTTTCTAGCTTCCAAGCATGATGAGACGGTAAGTCAATAAATTGCTACAGTTCCAATGTTTTCTTCTTTCTGACTTGGCTGTAATTATTCAGATCTGTCTTTCTATGGTAATGTTTTTGCCAGGTCCACAAGGAAATACACGGTGGCCAAATCATTTCTATGCCAAGCAACTTCCGCAACTGTGCTGAATGCCACCTTAGCAAGAGCGTGAGCAACCCCATTAAACTCCTTATTGACATATTGAATACAAGACTTGGCAAAGGCAGACAAGAGGGCCTTGATAACTTCTACTAGTTGTCCGTTGGTTCTCCGTTTGAGCTTTGTTATTTAACCTTAATTTTATTACATTTGCGATCCACAAAAAAAATCTAAAAAGATGTGATGTCGTTGGTGTTACAAAATCCCTTCAAACTAGAGCCCAACCTCATGTGATTTTGACAGCAAATTTCTTAGAATTATTTTATTGATTCAAGTTTTCTCAAAAAAGAAGCTGAAATTTATGGGTGAAAAATAAACTTATATATAATTTAACTCAACAGTGCTTGATTCAATTTACCTACTCTTAGGCCATAAAATTATAATAATTGATAAAATTTATTGATAAGGAGAGGAAAAAGCAAACCTGAAGATAAATTTAGGTTGTCTTTTAATGATGGCTGGGATTAACGCTGTACACCTCTTTACCCTTTGAGCTAGAATTAGGAAGAAGACTTCTAATATATATATATATATATATATATATATTGGTTACTTTGACTGTTGTTTTGGCACAGGGGCACGGTTTTATGCCCCACTTGGATCGAAGCTCAATAGAATCATTTTGATCGAATACATTTCACGAACCTACGTCCACTTGCATCATACATCTTAAAGTAATTATTTTGATCGAATAAATTCTACGAACCTTGTTCCACTTGCATGATACATCTTAAAGTAATTAGGAGAATGGGGAAGTAATAAGAGGCCAAGGGACCTAAGTGATGGGAGAAAGAAGGAAAATTTCGTTTTCGTTTTTCAATGACATACCCTAAACATTCGTACAGGCAGTCCAAGGCTAAAATCCAAATGGGACAGTGTGGGATCATAGAGAAGGAGAGAACCGCGCAAAATGCATGCACGAACCATTGATAAGAGAAATTATTGGTGGTGGCAGTATCTGACAAAAAATCCAAGTGGGACAGTGCGGGATCATAGATAAGGAAAGAACCGTGCCAATGCACGCCCGAACCATCGACGAGAGAAATTATTGGTGGTAACAGCTAATTTTGGTCTTAAAAAGAAGACGCGAGAAAAAAATGAGATTTATAAAATTGAAATTGTGGGTATATGCACTACCGAGACAAGAAACCACCAACGTTCCTTATTTTCAAGTGGAATTGCTCTGCAATCTGTAGAATTCCTTGGTCAAATTGTTCCATCTCATTAAAGGCATCCATCCACCAAAATTCACGGGGTCGGGACCAATTGGCTGATCCAAGCCATTGAAGTCGACGGCAAGATGCTGTCCTGGCCATAAGTGAGAGACCAAGACCATTTGTTTGCTCCACGTCCTTTCTCTTCACCGTCATTTCCACCACCTTCGACTTTAGCCATCTCATTTTATTTCAACATCCATTTTTACCCTGTTGCAATCCAAGGGCAATTAGCGTTTTGTTAAACAAAAAAATAAAAGTACAAATAAAAATAAATTTAATTTTTTTAAAATTAAATTTATAAAATAATTTACTAAAAAAAATAAGATCACTTTATATCGTAACCTTATTAGACTCTATCTTATTTTTATGATAGATAGTATAAAATTTTTTTATATAAATATAAATTTATATTGTTAATTTTTTAAATTTTATTAATTTAAATTATATATTTTAATTAATTTAACTTATAAATTATTAAAATTTTATTTATTTGCATTACATATTTTTATTTTAATTAATTTTATTTACAAATTTTTAAAATCCAATAAATTTAAATTAATCGTAAACTATTATAATTATTCATTAATATAATAGGTGAATTGATAATTTATATTTGTCTATTTTGATTCTTAAATTTTTAAAATATTACATTTTAATTATAAAGTTTCAAAGTTTAACTCGTGAACTTTTTTGAATTTAATTTGATTTTTATTCAATTTAGCTCAATGAATATAAATTTTGATGAAAAAGTTAAAATTTTGATTTTGTTGTTCATATTGCTAGATAAGTTAGAATATCACTAGAATTACAATAAATAATTCATTTTATTCACAAAATTACAAGTCACTGTAGTTCAAGATTTGATTCTTACTAAAGATATTCACATGAGAGAATTGGGTGTATCATTTAGGCAGAGGAATAATAATTCAACTTGATGATAATAAGGGCAATCAAAATCTAGAAAGAGAATTAAATAGATAATGGTGCTACATGCTAGAATTGTAGCCTAAGGGTCATTTTAAGAAAGACTGCAAGTAGCCAAAAATAGAAAAATTTGGATGAATATTTCACAAATACAGCAATTAAAGATATCCTAGATGTTTTGATTTTAAACTTTGACAATCTAATGAAGTTTTAGATTCTAACCACTCAAGTGTCTTTTTACTTAACCTTTCATAGAAATTACATGCAGAATTATATTGCTACTAATTTAAAAAAAGTTCATCTTATTATTGATAAACCTTTGAATATAGTATGGAAGGGTGGAAATTAAAAAACATTAGACACATCTTGAAATTGAAAAGGAATTTGGTCTTTACAGGGTAGTTTGATGAAGAAGGAGATTTGACAACCTTTATTGTTAGGTCACGAAAAATCACCAAAGAAGAATTAGTGATAGCAAAAGAAAACAAAACTAGGACACTCTTTATGACTTGGAGCATAAAGGATTCAGTGGGAGTTGATGAATTAGGGATTAATTCCAATATTTGACATTACAGATTTGAATACATGAGTGGGAAAAGAATGAATGTAGTTGCAGTAGGAGGCAAGTTGTCTAGTATAAAAATTGTGGATATTAGTATTTGTAAGGACTGCATTTTCTAGAAGTAGGAAAATGTTAATTTCTTTAAAGTTGGAAGGACACCTAGTATGCAGAAATTAGAGCTCATGCACATTGATGTTTGGGGTCCCTCTTTAATAGCATCCTAGATTCCTCACACTATTATGTCACAAGAAACCACCAACGCTCCTTATTTTCAAGTGGAATTGCTCTGCAATCTGTAGAATTCCTTGGTCAAATCGTCCCATCTCATTAAAGGCATCCATCCACCAAAATTCACGGGGTCGGGACCAATTGGCTGATCCAAGCCATTGAAGTCGACGGCAAGATGCTGTCCTGGCCATAAGTGAGAGACCAAGACCATTTGTTTGGCCCACGTCCTTTCTCTTCACCGTCATTTCCACCACCTTTACCTTTTACTTTAGTCATCTCATTTTATTTCAACATCCATTTTTGCCCTGTTGCAATCCAACGCCATTAGCGTTTGTTAATCAAAAAAATAAAAGCATGAATAAAAATAAATTTATTTTTTAAAATTAAATTTATAAAATAATTTACTAAAAAAAAATGAGATCACATTATACCGTGACCTTATTAGATTTCGATAGGAAATTTTTTAATATAAATATAAATTTATAATGTTAATTTTTAAAATTTTATTAATTTAAATTATATATTTTAATTTTGATTAATTTAACTTATAAATTATTAAAATTTTATTTATTTGTATTACATGCTTTTATTTTAATTAATTTTGTTTACAAATTTTTAAAGTCCAATAAATTTAAATTAATTGTAAACTATTATAATTATTTATTAATTAAAAGTTAATATGACATGTGAACTGATAATTTATATTATTATGTATAACTTTTTATTACCTACTTTGATTTTTAAAATTTTGTAATATTATATTTTAACTTATAAACTTTCGAATTTTAACTCGTGAACTTTTAAGTTTAACTTGATTTTTACTCAATTTAACTTAATGAATATAAATTTTGATGAAAAAGTTAAAATTTTGATTTTATTGTTCACATTGTTAGAAATTTGGAATATTACTAGAATTACAATAAATAATTCATTTTGTTCACAAAATTACAATTCACTGTAGTTCAAGATTTGATTCTTAGTAAAGATATTCACATGAGAGAATTGAGTGTATCATTTAGGTAGAGAAATAATAATTCAACATGATGATAATAATGACAATCAAAATCTAGAAAAAGAATTAAATCGATGATAGTGCTACTTGCTAGAATTGCAGCCTAAGGGTCATTTGAAGAAAGATTGCAAGTAGCCAAAGAAGAAAAATTTGGATGAATATTTCACAAATACAACAATTGAAGATCTCCTACTTTAACAGTCTAATAAAGTTTTAGATTCCAACCATTCGAGTGTCTTTTTACTTAACCTTTTATAGAAATTGCATTCAAAATTATATTGCTACTAATTTAAAAAAAGTCCATCTTATTAGTGATGAACCTTTGAATATAGTAGGGAAGGGTGATGTTCATGTCAAGATATCAAACAAATATATGTGGAAATTGAAGAACATTAGACACATCTTGAGATTGAAAAAAAAATTGGTCTTTACAGGGTAGCTTGATGAAGAAGGAGATTTGACAACCTTTATTGTTGTGTCATGAAAAATCACCAAAGAAGAATTAATGATAGCAAAAGAAAACAAAACTAGGACACTCTATGACTTGGAGCATAAAGGATTCAGTGGGAGTTGTTGAATTAAGGATTGATTCCAATATTTGACATTATAGATTTGAATACATGAGTGAGAAAAGAATGAATGTAGTTGCAGTAGGAGGCAAGTTGTTTGACATAAAAATTGTGGATGTTAGTATTTTTAAGGACTGTATTTTCAAGAAGTAGGAAAATGTTAGTTTCTTTAAAGTTAGAATGACACTTAGTATGTAGAAATTGGAGCTCATGCACAATAATGTTTGCGGTCCTTCCCTAATAGCATCCTAGGTTGCTCACACTATTATGTCACATTTATTGATAACTTTGCTTAGAAGGTATGAGTTTATTATTTGAAAAAATAAATTTAATATGTTTATGACTTTTAAGAAGTGAAAAATTATGTAAAGAATAAATCTCACAAAAAAGTAAAATGCTTAAAATTTGATAATGGTGGTGAGTACAACAACAAATATGCCACAATAGAATGATATCATTGAGCTTATGAATAAAACCTAGAATAAGTGTGCTAAGAGCATAGAAATGCATATTAGATTGACCATTTATTCCCTTAGATGGAAACTACTAAAGGAGGCTTGGACAAATAAATAGGTGAATCATTTACACCTGAAAGTCTTTGATTGTGTCTCTTATATGCATGTAGATTCTAAACCTTACAATTATTTTATTATTGGGTATATAATTGATGAATTCATATCTTATCTCTAGAATGATTGAAACAGAAAAATCATTAGAAATAAAAATATCATATTTAATAAAAATGTTGTTTAAAAAAATAAACATATTGTAAAAATTGATAGTGCAAGGAGGCATATTAGAAAAGGTGAACATATTGAGTGGGAGGAAATTTATGAAGATGATGTGGCTAAAATAGTGCTTGAAAATTTTGAATTACATCCTAATATAATCAGAACTTTCTACATTAACAACACAAATGTTGAAATTTGGTAGAATATCTAAGCCTCTATGATAGTTCTCTCCTTCTTTGTATTATTTACCATTAACTGATGAAGGTAAGCCAAAATACTTTGATGATGCAATATAAGTTGACAATTTTGCCAATTAGAAGTTAATTATGAAAAAAGAAATGAATTCACTGTAAAAAATCATATATAAGAGCTAACTTAATTACCAAAAGCTTTATCTTCTTTCTTAAGAAAAATGATGGTAAAACATTAACCTTTGGAAACAATGCTAAAGGTAAGATTGTTGGTATTAACAAGATAGGTAAAGGACTATAAAGTATCATATAAGCAAAATAGTTGTCCTATTGATTATTCCAAAACAAATAATTTCTTATTTGTTGTTGAGCAGTGAGATAATGTGTATATCATTGATGTACACAATTTGTCTAACCAAGATGTTAAGTGTTTTTCCTTTATTAATGAATAATCATGGATATGACATCATAGGTTGGGTTATTTAAGCAAGAAGCAATTATGAAGGCTTAACCAACACAACTTTGTAGAAAGTCTTCTAAAGGTGAAATTAGAGAGAGACATGATGTGTGATGCATGCTAAATGAGTATGTAAAGGAAGAGCTTTATTAAAAATAAAAGGTAGTATCTACTTTTAAACTTTTACAACTATTGCATATGGACTTGTTTGGTCTTGTGTTTCATTTTTAGGTTATAACTCATATATATATGTCATTGTAAATTATTATAGTATATTTGAATGAGTTGCATTCCTAACTCACAAGGACGAGTGCTTAAAGATCTTTGAGGGATTTTATAAGCAAGTTCAAAATGAAAAGAAATACCATGTCACTTGAATTAAAAGCTGATCATGGTAATGAGTTAGAGAATGAAGGTTTTAAGAATTTTTGCAATTCTTAAGGTATCTCTCACAACTTTTCACCTCTAAGAATTTCACAACATAATGGAGTAGTTAAAAAGAAGAATGGAACCTTACAAGAGATGATTAAAACTATGTTAAATGAGTATAATCTTCCTTAATACTTTTAGACAAAAGTAATCTATACTACTTGCTATGTGTTCAATAGAATTTTCATTCATCTAACCCTTACAAAAATCTCTTATGAGTTATAAAATAAGAGAAAGTTTAGAATAAACATTTTATTAGTTTTTGATTGCAAGTGTTATATTCCTAAATATAAATGACAACCTAAGCAAGTTTGATTTTAAGACATATGAAAATCCATCCAATCGACTAAATTATTAAAAATCTTTTAAATTGCTATCAAAAATTTATATTTATAATTGTTTCATAACTTGAAGCATCAATCTAGTTATTATTATCATTAACTTATGACAATAAACTATATAAAATTTTTTGTAGTACAACAAATTTATTATCAAATGTTTGATTTTTAGTAACATTTTAAAGAAATTTAAAGGTACTTTCATATGCCAAAATAAAAAAAAAAAAAAGAAAAACAAGAAGGAAATCCCACAAAGCATTCTATTCATAACATCATCCACTTATTAAGTATTTGAGAAAAAGGGAAATAAGCAATAGCATAACAAAACGTGCATGCATAGTGAACATCCCAAGTTGCCTAATACCAAATGAAAAGTCTACATAGCACCATAGTGGTTTGGCAAGGCAAATTGAGGATTACTAAAGAGCGATGGGATCGACTAATAAAGCATTGATGATATCTTTCAATACAAGCTCAGAGTAAGTAAAACCATCTTCATGCTCGTACAAGACTTCCAGACTACGTAAAAGGTTGAGAACTGAAGTGAGAATAATCCTCGGTATGTTGGTTGGTTTGAGAAGCTCCTCATTTATGTTCTTATATAAAGCTTCACATAGTTTATTCAGTTCACATTGTGCTTGTTCCCTTGAAACACCATGATGCTTCATATAGCATTCCACAGCTGAAGCAACATGTCCTCTTTTTTGCTCATGCTGCATTTATAATTGCCAATTCGATCAATGAGATCAGCTAATGAAAAAGGAAAATACTACGTAAACACATTGTTTAGCAGATACAATGTGATTATACCACATGAATAGTATTCGATGCCATCTGGATAGTATTAGGTACCACATAATGGAACTGTATAGAAATAAGCTAAATTTTCATTGAAAATCTATGTACTATCTAAGTGCTATTCCATGTGGTGCAAACTTTACTATATATCCACCTGACATTGTGTTTATGTAATGGGATTCAACAAAAATTGGGTCTATTGTACATTGAGCTGATCGCTAATGAACAATGCCAATTAGATGAATTAAGTTAGCGGATGTCTTTAAAGAGCCATTCAACTAATAGGCTTAAATTGTCCAATTCTGGTATAAAATTAAGCACATCATTTGCTGACATCTTTTAAATACATCTTAAAATTAAGACAGATTAAATTCAGAAAGAATTTAATTGTATAGAGATTGCTAATCTGTATTACCTCGTGGGTCTTCATATCATCTTTCAGCCTGGCAATTACAGCTCCAGCATACCAAATCTTGGGTTTAGTTAACAGCCAATCAAAAATCTCCTCTGGGGCAATTTCGCCCATCCCGCAGACCATCACCACCAACATAAGCGCGTAACCAGAGGTCTCAGTAGCAACAGGCATGTATTCTTCAAGTGTTGGAACATAGTTTTCGTTAAACCATCTTGTTTCGGTCATATATACTCTCACTTGATCCTTCATCTGTAATTCCAGCAACCCATTCCAGTAATATATTAAAAATGCAATAACACTTTGTAATTACCCTTTTTGTTTTTTTCTCCTTTTGATATCCTTTGAAAAGGGGATAAAATGAAAGGAAAAAGTATGCTTACCGCTTCTTTTGCATAATAAGCACAGAAAGACCTCCCTTGCAGTGTTGTTTCCTTCTCAATTTCAGAATATAGGTCTAACATCAGCTCAAGAGCTAACTTCATATAGTCTGGGAGTTCGTCTATCATACCAGTATCCCACCTAAAACTCATGAATTTTGAAGTTAACAATATTAAGTTGTAGAAATCTTCAGTTCCAAAGTTCTTTTCAAGTACTAACTATGCTTTACTTGATTGGGCATAAGAGAAACACTTTCTACAATTTTAAATCTCACTTATTATTTCAAATAATCATTTGCTCCATTTATAGGTTATGACCCCATGAAAGGACATTATGTTTCATCTAACCTTTCAATCGTTTTGGTGAAGAGCTCGAGTTCTCCAATCGTCCCGTGGTTGTCATAAATGTCATCCAAAACAGCAATAATATTTATTATCTTGGTCTCCATCCTTCTGAAAAGGATGAATTGGGGCTCGTGGAGCAGTGCTAACGACAAAAAGTAGCTCTCAGGTACCCTGTCTCGAGCAAAAGGCAGCCTAGTTGCGACGTCCCATTTTCCCCACCACCTAAATTGCATTGTAATAGAGATCTTTTGCTGGTAAGCTCGTGGAATTGTTATAATAAATTTTTTTTTTCTAAAATTAAATAGCTTACTCTGATATAACTTTTAGTTCTTTCTGGTGCAACTTTTGCAAAATATTGAAGTCCAACTTTGCGAGCTTTAGTAGAGTTTCATTATGTGCCTCTTCTTGACGGTAGAACGAAATATACTGCAATGCCTCTTTCCTGGACACGCTCCTATGTATAGGCCACCTCAAGGCATGACCGATTCGTTCTGCAAGAAGGGAGCCGACTTGTGCCGTCATGGTCTTCAACTGAGCTTTAGCGAATGCAAGAGCCTCATCTAGTATATCTTCTCCGGGCACGCTGTAATATGAAGCCTCGTACAAACTCAACATGCCCTCAACATCACAGATTAGGCTTTCCTTGAAGTTGCCTTTCCCGTCCTTGAATCTGTTAAATTTGTCTGCGTCGAAACACATGAACAGATGTCTTAGAAAAGTCATTGATGAAGAATGGCTTTTTGTCCTTTTTTCAAGTCATTAGCCATGTGATTTTCCTGTGGAGTACCAAAATTCAACTTTAAACTTTAAGATGGACGACACAAAAGAAAAAAAAAAAAAGGAGAATTTTTAAAATATATTTCTCTTCTTTTGTCTTATTACAAAATGCTAGAAACTGTTCAACATGATATTTATGATGTACGATAAATACCACTGCTGTGTTTTGACTCGCTTCAGAAATATGCCCAAAACAATAGAATTTTTCACTTACAAATCCCGAGTTGCTCGTTGTATTGCACCTTCTATTGGATTTCCTTTTGTGTTGTATACGAGATTGTAAAATTAAACATGGAAGTGATACGGAACTCACCACTAGAAGCCCTGTAGCCCTGTTGTCTCAGCAGTCGAAATCGAAGAGCAAAGGTGAAAAGATCCTTATCGCCATCATCGTCATCATTGTCAGAACCTTGAAAATTATTGTAAATATGTTCCAACGCTCCTTCAATTTCTCTTTCGAAATGGTAAGCAATGCCTAGCCTTTGGACCGCATCTATCATGTTCAACGTGTCTGAATGCTTTTGAGCCGTAATCATCTTTCTGACCTCTTCCTTCAGGACCTCGGCCTCTTCTCGCCAAGCATCTATGGTCTGTTCAAAGAAACAGAAGGAATCAGAAGGCTTATATATATATATATATATATATATATATATATGGGGAAAATGACAGGAAAAAATAAAAAAAGAAAATCCTTGGGACTTTGCCTTCTCCTTTTCACGGGGCACTTGCTTAATGAAGTAATCACCCCATACAGATGGAGGATATGCTGTTGTACGGCGGACTTGAGCCCTTTGAGCTGGAGATTCATGGTTCGCCATTTAACTTTGGTTTTGCCAATGAAAATGAAAATCTCGAGGAATTATTATTATTATTATTATTATTATTACCGTTTTGCTAACTCCAAGGGTCAAGGGTTGTGTTTTAGGAGTTCAAACTTCAAGGACTTTTCCGCTGAAATCTACAGGGGGTTTAAAACTAAGGCGCTGCGCTCATGATTAGGAGACCCGATAACACTCTACACTCGCATCTTTTCGCACAAAATACTCCATATTATTTTTATTTCTTTCACTCGGATGATTGAACTACCCAAGCTCCAATTAATTTATAGAAGCCAAAGTTCTTGTCTGAATCCACGCGTCGGGTCGCTTTTAACGTACGTGGTAAATTAATTGGACATAAAATATATTATTTTTATTATTTTATAATTATATAAAAATATATTTTGATTAATTAATCATTTTAACAGGCTTTGCGATCTTATCTATAAGATCGCCATTTATTCTATTTTATTTTTTAACTAATATTTGATCTCATAAAAAAAAATATTTAATATTAATGTATTTAATTTTTTCATTATATATTTAATTTTTATAAATATATTTCTCTTTTTTTTATAAAATTAAATTTAAGATATATAAAAAAAAATATATATATTAATTTATTAATATGAATCAATTATTTAAATAATTAATAATAAATTAAATAAATTTAACTTATCTAATTTTTAAATAAATCTCGCCTTGCCTTCTTATTTTCGTGGGGAACTTGCTTAATGAAGTAATCACCCCATACAGATGGAGGAAATTGAGTTGTACGGCGGACTTGAGCCCTTTGTGCTGAAGATTCATGGTTCGCCATTTAACTTTGCTTTTGCCTATGAAAATGAAAATCACAAGGGAATATTATTATAATTATTATTATTATTATTATTGCTTTGCTAACTCTTAAGGTTTATGTTTTAGGACTTAAAACTTCATGGACTCCTCCGCCGCTGAAATGTGTGAAGTGTTTTAAACTGAAGGCGCTCCTCTAAAATTTCCATGTAGGCCCAATTACACTCGTACTTTTCTCAAAAAATACTCCATATTATTTTTATTTCTTTCTGATTAAACTAACCAAGCTCCAATTTACGGAGCCAAAGTTCTAACAAAAGCAGTGGGGAAAAAATCCACCGCAATTTCCATAGTTGTTCCCATGTGCGGCAATTTGCTTTTATCATTGGGGCTATCACTGGAGGCAGACGAAAAGATTGATGGGAATTGATTGAATTTGGGTGGCTCTCAATGTATCGGGCAAATTCACATGCACCGACACCCACAAATTTCCACATCGGCTTTAAATTGCATTTTATCCGATTGTCTTTTCTCATTCTCCAATCATCTTTTCTCACACCTCAATTAGTACAAATAAAAATTAAATTCTCATCATATTTGAATTTAATCATTTTAACAGGCTTTGCGATCTTATCTATAAGACCGCCATTTATTCTATTTTATTTTTTAACTAATATTTGATCTCATAAAAAAAAATATTTAATATTAATGTATTTAATTTTTTCATTATATATTTAATTTTTATAAATGTATTTCTCTTTTTTTTTATAAAATTAAATTTAAGATATATAAAAAAAATATTATATTAATTTATTAATATGAATCAATTATTTAAATAATTAATAATAAATTAAATAAATTTAACTTATCTAATTTTTAATATAAAGTTCTGTAACTTTCACATAAAGAAGAGGATAGAAAGAGAGATGGGTTAAGAACGGTAATTAGAATTTTGAGGCAAAAGATCGAAAGGGTCCACAAAAATTTTGTAGGACAAATAAATCAAAGAATACAGAATATTGTCCTCTTTTTTATTTGGCCGGCGCATACGTTTCTGTTTCACTGTCAGACATATGACCGCCACCCGCACTCGTTCGTCTGCCATTGGCACCTTCGCAGTCTCTTCCATTTTTCTCAACTCTTTCTAATAATAATAATAATAATAATAATAATAATAATAATAGTAATAATAAACCAGTGTTCTGAACTACATGGCATAAATAAGGAGCACATGTGCACGAGGATGATGAAAGCGTGGCAAGTGAGGTTAATTTGAAGATAAAAATTGTTAAGAGATTAACTCTAAGATATAATTTTTGAATATAGTAATAAATATAAAATAAATTATAAAAAATTAATCAAAAATAAAAAAATATTAAAATTTAATTAATATTTCAATATAAGATTTCAACCACTAACTTAACAAAAATAAATAATATTTTCATAAATCTTGGAATGCTGGTTGCTTTGAGAAGCTTCTCATTTGTGTCCTTCCATAAATCTGCAGACGGTTTGTTTAAGTCACTGTGTGCTTGTTTGCTTGACACATCACACTTTTTTTTTTTTTTGTCTCTAAAAAGGGGAATATAATAAAAGGAAAAAATATGCTTACGGCTTCCTTAGCACAATAAACGCAGAATGATCTCCCTTGCAATGTTGTTTCTTTCTCAATTTCAGTCTATAGGTCTAACATAACCTCAATAGTTAACTTCGTGTAGTCTGGGAGTTCGTCTATCATGCCACTGTCACATTTCCCCCTAAAAGTCGTGAATTTTACACTCCATAATTAATAGTAGCAAGCTCAGGTTTCAAAGTGCTAGGCAAGAACGACTGCTTCACTACTCGGCCGGCCACAGGACAAAACTCAGGGAAGGTTGGACCTACTTCGAAGTTCTCCAATTTAAAATCTTATGTTTTATTACAAAGTTATCTGGCTCGGTCCAACCCAATTTTTCATATAAGAAATTTGTTGACCGGGGCATATAATCGGGTCGTGTCACATCATTGGTCCAAGCCGTTATTGGCCCGCTCAAATCTGGGCAGGTTTAAAGAAATCTGGCAACCCATTTTTGACTGGCCTGGGCAGTTGCCACTTATGGGTCATTCGGCCTAAAAAATGTCCTTTTAGCTGGTTCTTAGCACCCAATGGGGCCTGGCCGTAGCCGCAAAGCGTAAAAACTTACAAATCCTCGTCTGGTCGTATATTAAAATTAGAGATTAGGTGACATCCTAAATCATTAATTTGCTTTAATATAATAGTTTTGACTGCTATTCAACCAAAAAAAAAAAAAAAAGGGAAAAAAATAAAATAAAAAGATAGACTTTAAATAAAATATAAATACATGTTATTATCTTAATTTTTAACATTTAAAATATTATTAATTCTTACAATTTATTAATAAATATTTAGTTATATTTATTTTATTATTATTTAGATATTTGTTAATCAATTCAATTAGTGAATGATAATTGAATTAATAACCCAATGACCCTATTACTTGATAGATGGTAGGGTTTGATATGATAACTATGCTTTATTCTACTTAATCATTTGTTCCATTTATGAGTCAAAAATTATACTAAAACTAACCTTCCAATCGTTTTGGTGAAGAGTTATAGTTCTTCAATTATCCCATAGGTCTCATATTTGTCATCCAAAATGGGCTCATGTAATATTGCTAATGACCAAAAGGAGGACTTAGGTGCCCTATCTCAAGCAAAAGTCAATTTTGTTTCAACGTCCCATTCTATCCACCATTTAAATTGCATTGTTATACAGATAATATGTAGGTATGCTCGTTGAATTCTAATAATAAAATGTTACCATAATTAAATATCTTACTCTAATATAATTCTTAGCTCCTTCTAGTGTAACTCTTGCAAAATATTGAAAATCTAGCTTTGCCAGCTTAAGTCGAGGTTCATCATGTGTGTCTTCTTACTAGTATAAAGAAATATAAGATCATGCCTCTTTGCTTGGCCTGCCCTTAAGTTGTGTAGGCCACCTTAAGGCATAACTAATTCTTTTTGTTCTGCGAGAGGTGAGCTTAATTGTGTCATCATTGTCTTGTTAAATTTCCTAATAAGAACGTCATTGTTCTTAAATGTTAATCTATGATATTTAAAAAAGTTCATTTTAATTTAATAATCAATTTCTCTTTTCTAATCATTTTTATAATTATAGATTTTTAGGTAAAGTTTTTATAAATATTAGGAAAAATAAGAAACAATTATATATATATAATATAATATAATATAATATAATATAATTACATGACTTAAATTTTTAAATTAAGTATGTTCATCAATATTTAAATCAAACTTGAGATTATAATCTTTCATATCACAATGTACATAATTACTTCACTAATTGAATCATATTATAATTGATTCCTTAATAAAAGTATTTTTTTGATAAATCTCTTCATCTCTCTATGACAAATAATAATTTCAATTTTAAATCTAAAACATGATGTGGTATAAAATTTTTAGTATATTCTTCTCTCATGATTATAATAAATTTTATGGAGCCAAATTTTTTAATTTCTTCCACTTACATAAGCAATCCATTCATAACAAAACTTAGTTATCAGATTTATGAATAAAGAGACATTAGCATATAATAATACTAATACAACCACACATATATATTAATTTTGTAATGAACTCAGCTAAATTAACAAAAATTTAACAAAGAATATGAGATCAAAAGTTCTCTATCCTTATAATCATTGCCCATATTCTAATGTCTAATTATTATTGTTTTAATTAATTCTCATAAAATTTTAATTTTATAAGTGATAATTCTTTTTAATTCTTCTAATCTAATGAACTTCCACTCAAATTAAGATTTTTCATGTTATTTTCTGTTAACACATAAATTACGTGACAAAGACATCATATATGCTAATCACATTATAACAAAAATTAATTCATATAAGTCTATTTATAACTCTAGTTAGGTAATCTTTTTGTTATTATTATTATTATTATTATTATTATTATTATTATTATTATTATTATTATTAGTCTTAGTCAAAAATTTCATTACTTGCAAGTAATTTGTCATTTCATGCATGAAATATATATAACAATATATTCAACAAAGTATACAAATAAATCTCACATAAATTTAGATAAGCATAATTGTGAATATATTAGACTCAATTTCAATCATGTAATTACATGTAATTTAGTCATATAACCAAATTTGCTTGCGACTCTAAAGCACATAATCTTTTTATTATTATTATTATTATTATTTAAGATGTCATTACTCATAAATAATATGACATATTCAACAAAGCATGCAAATAAAATTTACACAAATTTAGATAAGTATACCATAAACATATTATAAATGCAAGATGTTCCTTGAAGAATATCGTTCTGAGGAAGGATGGGGCTAGTGTTTGTGGAATTGAAAGGAGTGGCTTGGATTGAACATATAAGACAAAAAACAACGTTAAGGATGGTTGTATTGAGAGTCTAACATTAACACGCCAAAGTTCAAGTTAGAGATTATACCCAATGAAAACGTAAATGTAGGGAGAGAAATTACATCCTTTCGACCTCATGGAGACTTGAACATTTCTATAATTAGAGGGGTCTTCCATTTGGTGGTCTTAAATGAATAGTAATAAGTTTCAATGTGTGATGTGACCTCTATCAATGTTGGGACCACACGAGATCTATACCTCATATATCTCTTTGGTCAATTCATTTGAACATGTTGGATAGATAGCCTGAATCTATGCTTAGATTGTTTGAGTTGTTTATTATGTCTGTTAAACACTCCCTCTCTCTCTGGCTCTTTATTGTTCTTAGTTCTTCAGCAACCACCTGTTATGCCATTAAGACAAGAATCATCTTGGTTGTTGGCTAACATTTACCCAAATTGTGACCTAAATTAACCTTTCTATTGCTTTTTTTTTTTTTTTCTGCAGGCTGATATTGCTTGGGATAGACAAATTTTGGTTCTACACAGACAAGGGCTAACTGATAGCATTCTGAGTCTCTATATTTAGAGCATGGACTCACAGCACCTTTTTGGATATCATGTTAACGGTGCAGGTCTGTCCTACTCATCACCTTATCCATCTGTCCCTTATGACAGTCAATACGGCTCCTTGAAAATTGTTACAGGAAACTCACCTAGCTCACCATTCTCAACTCAACTTGATTGTGATACCAATACCACCTTGAGTGACAGCCAGGACCAAAACAGCCCTGCAGAGAATCTTTCAGGAGTCAGTCTTTCTTGTAACTCTTCTCTGGAATCCAATAGTTATGCCCATTGGCCGAGCCTTTCACCCTTGCAGGATGTGACTTCCAGTGAGAACATAAAACATGCATTGCAACAATTGGAAACTGCTCTAATGGGGCCGGACAATAAGGAAGATGTAACCATGCCTGTTAGTTCTTTAGGAGAAAGTAGTGGGTCCCAAACATCTGGTCACAGAACTAGGCCACGGGACCAGGATCACCAAGGTACTCAGTTACTTCAGCCTCGGCCATCATTTTCATCTAGGAATAGGCAGTCCAGTGAAGGTGCACCTGAGGAGAAACGTCAAAAAGCACTGGAAGATGCGTCTTTACATACTATTCCACCAGGGAATCTGAAGCAATTGCTGATTGCTTGTGCAAAAGCTCTTTCAGAAAACAACATTAATGACTTTGACAAATTGGTTGAAATTGCTAGAAGTGTTGTGTCTATCAGTGGGGAACCTATTCAGCGTCTTGGTGCTTACATTGTAGAAGGGTTAATAGCCAGGAGGGAGTCATCTGGCACTAACATTTACTGTGCACTTAGATCTAGGGAGCCTGAAAGCAAGGACTTGCTTTCATACATGCAGATCCTGTATGAAATCTGCCCTTATTTGAAGTTTGGTTACATGGCAGCTAATGGAGCCATTGCTGAAGCTTGCAGAAATGATCATATCCATATTGTAGACTTCAAGATTGCACAAGGAACCCAGTGGATGACTCTTCTTCAAGCTCTTGCAGCAAGACCAGGTAGGGCTCCACATGTGCGAATCACTGGTATTGATGACCCTGTTAATAAATATGCCCGTGGTGATGGACTAGGTGCAGTTGGGAGAAGATTGGCTGCAATCTCTGACAAGTTTAACATCACTGTAGAATTTCATGGGTTGCCAGTGTTTTCTCCAGATGTCACTCAGGAAATGCTTGATGTCAGGCCTGGGGAGGCCCTGGTGGTGAACTTTCCATTGCAGCTCCACCGCACTCCTGATGAGAGTGTTAACGTTAACAACCCAAGAGATGGACTGCTTCGAATGGTCAAGTCTCTTAATCCCAAGGTCACCACTTTAGTGGAGCAAGAATCAAATGCAAACACAACGCCTTTCCCCACCAGGTTTGCAGAAACTTTAGACCATTATCTGGCAATGTTTGAGTCCATTGATGTGACATTAGGAAGGGTCCAGAAGGAGAGAATTGGAGCGGAGCAGCACTGTTTAGCCAGGGATATTGTCAACGTTATTGCTTGTGAGGGAAAGGAAAGGGTGGAGCGCCATGAGCTCTTTGGCAAGTGGAAATCCAGGTCCACAATGGCAGGATTCCAGCAGTACCCATTGAGCTCATATGTCAACTCCGTGATAAAGAGCCTGCTTAGGTGTTACTCAGACCATTATACACTAGTGGAGAAAGATGGAGCTATGCTACTGGGCTGGAAGGACAGGAATTTAGTATCTGTTTCGGCATGGCATTGATGCAATGGCTGACAGGTTGCAGGGATAGTTGGAGCTATAAAACTGTAGAAGTATATGCCATAGTGTAACCATTCTTCTTTCATACAGAGCAGATTCTGCTTTCAAATTTGATTTTGTAATTATACTACATGTGATGCAGATTTATAGATTCTTTATATTTCTTATTACCTTTATAGCAAACGATGAATATATTCTCTTGTGCAAGTATTCACACAGAAAACCTGTATCCTTTGCGTCTAATTTATGTTGCATTACTTAGCATTCTCTTTCTAGCTTCCAAGCATGATGAGACGGTAAGTCAATAAATTGCTACAGTTCCATTAACGATGTTTTCTTCTTTCTGACTTGGCTGTAATTATTCAGATCTGTCTTTCTATGGTAATGTTTTTGCCAGAAAACATTCTTTCCATGTGGATTTCCTGTCCCATATATTTAACTCACATACACACACAGAGTTGCTAACCATTGCCTGATGCCCTGGCATTTTTGCTTGCCAGGCTTCTGTGAGCAAACACAAACATCTTCCCTTGGCTGCTCATCTAGCAAGTGCTGATCTTTTAATTTATGAACTAGACTGAACAATTTGCAGCTCCGTATGACTGATTGCATTTTTCAACTTACAAAGCCACCTAAAACATAAAAATCTCATGCAGTCATTTGAATTCAAGGACTTCATTTAACACACTGGGTTATGTTATGATTATTCAGAGAAGGTTAGCTAGATGAGCCCCTAAGACTTGAAAATTTTGTCGAGTGGAGTTAACCTGGCATTGGAAATAATATGTTCATGATGATCTCACATTCCTGTGAAGGTGACAATGTGAGATTCCGGGAAAATGTATCATTACCACTGATTTTCGCTCTAAATACACGAATGTGAAATTAAGTGGTAATATTCCACTCTAAACGGCCCTTACTACTAATAGATTAAACATTGACTGATTCAATCTATGCTACATATTCCTGTGGTATGTTTACTGATCATGATAATCCTAAAATTTAGTTCCTTGCTTTTATCTCTGCGGGAAATAGTGAAATGCAAGGAAAATTAAATGAAAAATATATTAAAAAAAAATCTAAAAATACAAAAAGTTGAGGCCTTTTGAAATTCCAGGCAAAAGATGAAAAGGGGAAGACGTACTCTTCAACAATTTAGGCTGAAAAATTTGGGTTTTTCTTTCCTTTTCCAGCCTGGACGAGAGACAATAGGGACTTGTCACATCAACATTATCTTCAATGGAAGACGTACTCTTCAAGACTTGTCATTTATTGTGCCCCACGAAAGGAAAATGATATTTTTTCTTTGACCGACCTTTCAATTGCAGTGGTAAGTAGGTCGAGTTCTTCAATGGTAACATGAACGTCATAGTCGTCATCAATGACTGACATAGAGAAAAGGTCTTGGATAACGGTTGAACCTGGTCTCACAGAATGCTCCTGATGTCCAAAAGAAGCACGCAGCAGCAACCGCTCGCGAGAAAATGGTAGCTTTGCCACGACGTCCAAGTCTCTCCACCACCTAAAGTTCATTATTTTTTGACAAGTTGTGTAGGTTATGGCTTGAATTTTAATTTTGAAACTTCTTAATCTCAGATGTAACATAAAGTCTCATTGGCTGAATCAATTACATTCATATGGATCACATAAAAGTCAATATGGAGAATTCTTATGACAAAATTTTACTTAAAATAGCATACTCTGCTATAGACTTGAGCTCTTTCTGGTGCGACTTTTGCAATATATTGAAATCCAGCTTTGCCAGCTTTAGGAGATTTTCATTATGTGCCACTTTTTGTTGGTGGAAGGAAATACATTGCCGCGTCTCTTTTCTTGGACAGACCTTAAGTATAGGCCACCTCAAGACATGAGTAACCTGTTCTGCAAGAGGGCAATCCATTTTTGTCGTCATGGACAGACCCTCTTTCTTGAAAAACTCTTGAAAGCCCCGACTTCTTCAAAACCTAATGATTTACTTCTTCAAACCCAAACATCATATGACCTCCAACACATCTTAAACCGTTTTGAACAACCGCAAACATGCCCTGTAACCACTCAAGATCTCAAAGAAGAAATCAATCTTCTCAAAACTGAGATCTCCCAGCTTAAAAAAACAGCAAAACGATGACCACCAAATCCTTTTATCTCTTCTCCAAAACCAAGCTTCAACTTCTAAACCAATTGAAATATCTCCTCCCATACCAAACATTCCAACTGAATCAACCAATGAATTTCTGTTTCTTTTAACAGAAATTACCACTCAAAAATGGTTGATCAATGTCAGACTAACAATTGCTAACCAATGCTCTTTACAAACCATTGCTTTAGTCGATACTAGTGTAGATCTTAATTGTATATAGGAAGGACTAATTCCAACTAAGTTCTTCGAGAAAACAACTGAAGGACTCAAATCAGCGAGCAACCACCGATTGGTCGTCAATTACAAACTCTCTAATATGCATGTTTGCCAACAAGGTATTTCTCCGAAAACTTCTTTTATTCTTGTTCGAAACCTCAAACAAAAGGTCATTTTAGGGACTCCTTTCCTTAGTTTAATCAAACCTTTCACAGTTACAAACCAAGGAATTCATACAAACGTTTTCAACCAACCCATTATTTTTGAATTTATTCAAAAGTCTCACATCAAAAACATCAACCTTTTAAAATCCTTATCTCTTCAAAAGTCAGCCAAAATAAATATTCTTCTTCAAACAAAGAAAGGTCAGTTAAACCACCTTAAGTCTGAAGTTTCCTTTAAAGACCTTCAGAACCAACTTGAAACACCTATTGTTCAAAATCAGATTCAAATGATTCGCACCCAAATTGAAAACACTGTTTGCTCAGACACTCCAAATGCTTTTTGGCATAAACATAATCACATTGTCACTCTTCCTTATGCCAAAGATTTCAATGAAAGACAGATTCCCACCAAAGCTAGACCCATTCGAATGAATTCTGAATTGGTCAAACATTGCAAACAAGAGATTGACAGCTCACTCAATAAAGGAATTATCAGGCCCAATAAATCACCATGGAGCTGTACAGCATTCTACGTCAACAAGAATGCCGAACTTGAATGTGGTGTCCCTCATCTGGTAATAAACTATAAACCTCTCAATGATGCTCTTGATTGGATTAGATATCCGATTCCAAACCAAAAAGATCTTTTACAAAGGCTTATCCATGCTCAAATCTTTTCAAAATTTGACATGAAATCTGGTTTTTAGCAAATTCAAATCCATGAAACTAATAGGTATAAGACAACATTCACCGTCCCTTTTGGGCAATTTGAATGAAATGTTATGCCTTTTGGTTTAAAAAATGCACCATCAGAATTCCAACGCATCATGAATGACATTTACATTACATGCATGCATTTCATTATTGTATACATAGATGATGTTCTTGTCTTCTCTGAAAATGTTGACAAACGTATCAAACATTTGCATCATTTCATTCATTTGACCAAGAAAGCAGGACTTGCAGTTTCTAGGTCAAAGATGGAATTGTTCCAAACCAAGGTAAGATTTCTTGGGCATTATATTTCCCAAAGGATTATTACTCCTTATTCTGGAGTTTTATCTTTTGCAGATAAGTTCTCTGACCAACTTACTGATAAAAACCAATTACAGAGATTTCTTGGAAGTCCAATTATGTTTCTGATTTTTATCCCAAACTTCAACTTGTTATCAAGCCTCTCCACAAAAGATTATCAAAAAAACACTCATCTGAGCCTTGGAATGAGGATCTTACACGATTAGTCCAAAAGATTAAAGCTCAGGTTCAAACTTTACCTTGTCTAAATCTGGCTGACCTTGATCTACTCAAAATAGTAGAAACAGATGCGTCTAGCATAGGTTATGGGGGTATACTTAAACAGGTGAGAGATCAAAAGGAAGAATTGATCAAATTCACTTCCAAACATTGGAATGAATGCCAAAGGAAGTATTCCATTATCAAACATGAAATTTTAGCAATTGTTTTGTGTATTTCAAAATTTCAAAATGATTTGCTAAATCAAAAGTTTTTACTTCGAATTGATTGTTAGGCAGCAAAATATGTTTTGAAAAAAGATGTTCAAAACCTTGCTTCTAAACAAATTTTTACCAAATGGCAAGCAATTTTAAGTATTTATGATTTTGATATTGAATATATAAAAGGTTCTTCTAATTCTCTTCCTGACTTTCTTACAAGAGAATTTTTACAGGGAAATGCCCCAGAAAAAGAAGAACCAGAAAACCAAATCATGGGCTAAAGCCTGCCAACAGTCCCATTCAGACTATGACTCCCAACCTATGGCCCAACCTCGTCAAACAGCAACAACAGAATCCTTAGCCTCAAATAATTCAGAACCAAACTTGGACCAACTAAGCCCAACAGCCAAAAAAACACTAAAAGCCCTTATTGCCAAATTAAATGAAGATAAATCCACAGCTAAATCCAAACGAAGGCCCACTCCACCTTCATCTCCAAAAGAAGAAAGATGGCCTACTCCAACATCCAACAAGGGTAAACAGGTAATAACTTTACCCTCATCTTCCTCACCTAAACATCAAACAATTGTTTTGACCCAACTTACTCCTCAAAAAACTCTCCAAATTGGACCACCAAAGAAAAAAGATTTATCCATCCAACCAGCAATTCCAAAAATTTTCCCTCCAGTATATTTCAAAAAATCTGTTTTCCAAAACATCGAACTTGTGAAATCTGAATTTTATGACCAAAACCCCATTAAATGTGCCAAAAATCTATTCCAAGAAGACTGGTACTTCAAACCTTGGCACCCTTTGAAAACTCAAAAATATTATGAAGCAATTCTAGTTGACACATACTCTGCAAAATTTCGTCACCATTCTCAACATGGCGAGATCGGGTATTCAACCCTGCAGATTATTAGAATTTTTCATCCAACAGAATGACCCAACCATCCTTGTACCAAGATTTCTTTCAGATCTGCGGTATACCAAAATTCTAAATTTGCTGAACACTTTACTTATTGGGACTATAAACAAGCATGGTTTAATGTCCTTTATCTTCAAAATTCCCAATTTAAACATTCATGGTTATTTTTTTGGGAAACACAAACCATCATCAGATTTCCTTTATGGTTTGTTCAATGGTGGAATTGGATCAGACCAGTTATCCAAATCTTTCCTGAACCTATCCAAGAAGGATTCCAAACTTTTGCAGAAAGATATTCTTTCACTCAAATAGAGAATGCATATCCAATGCTTCTCTTATTCTGCTATTACTTCAAATTACCTTGGTGCTATATGTGGGAATTCTAATTCAGGCCAGATCAACTTACTGCCACTCCAATTCTCGGTCAGACTTACAAAGTTAAATTTTGGCATCAATTTAATGAAGATCGACAGAGAAAGGCACATTCGCAGGGTGTCCTGGAATGGTTCAACAAACATCCAAACAAGTCAAATCACCTTGAAGCCTCTTCATCAGAGTTCATGGCTTACAAGGCACAAAAACAAGCTCAACTAGCTAGCTCCAAATCTCAGGAGGATTATATCTTCTCCCTCAAACAGACACTGGAAGATGCTCAGAGACAATTCAGTCAAGTATCCCCATCAAAAGATCCCTTTAGATATCTTGACAACGTCCCAACATCATCCATATAGTCGTCAGCTAAAGAATCCAAGAAAAAAACAAGGTGAAATGTTTTCACTTGTCTGCCAACAAGAGTAAAAGTGTTTTACCCTAAGTAATTTACTTTAACAAGAGTAAAAGCAATTTACTGACTTTACTACTGAATTATCTCTGAGTATCTTCCAGTGTCTGTTTGAGGGAGAAGATATAATCCTCCTAAGATTTGGAGCTAGCTAGTTGAGCTTGTTTTTGTGCCTTGTAAGTCCTGAACTCTGATGAAGAGGCTTCAAGATGATTTGACTTGTTTGGATGTTTGTTGAACCATTCTAGGACACCCTGCAGATGTGCCTTTCTCTGTCGAGGATTTGCTCCTGATCATGAGTTAGTACTGAAAGTTCGTTGTCGAACAAAGAGTCAGTGTTGACTTCATCAGGCTGGAGACCTTCTTCAGAAGATGCGTTGGATCCTTCTGAACTGTCAACAAGGAGAGTTTGAATTTTGGTTTGGACTTCTTCTTCGAGTTCAAGGGTTTGGAGTTTAGTTAGGAATTTACAGAATCGGGCTGAATGGCCAGGTCTTTTACATTTGTAACATATAGTGGGTTTTTGGTCCATTGGTTGTCCTGGTTGTGTTTGTTGGAAAGTGGGTTTGTATGGGCTAAAAGGTTTTTTATTTAATTTGGCCTTTTTGTAAAATGGATTTGTATTTTTGGATTGGGCTTTTTTGTATTTGGGCTTGGACTTTTTCTTGGTTTGCTCTTTTTGGTAGGCTTGGTCATCAAATTAGGCACAGAATGATCCAAGCTCCTTCTGAGTCCTTTGTCGTTCCTTCTTGATTTGTTTTTGGAGACGAAGGTCATTGCAGACCTGCAATCCTTCCTTTTGGATGAAACTAGTCAGTTCACCATACGATAATGTATCATACGGTATTTGTTTGTTATAAAGATCGTAGAGTTTGTTTCTAAGTCGTTCTTCCAATAATTTAGGAAGACCAGTTAGAAATTGCTCTTTCCAAAATGGTTGGTTAGCATCTTTTCGCTACATAACACGAGTTATGAAAGTATCTTTGTACCAGCAAAAATTATGTAAATATTTGCAACGTAAGTTTGAAAGTAGTTCGGTGCTTTTATCCTTCAAGTAGGAAGGATCATCGATAAAGTGTTTGGTAATTGTAAAAATGAGGGTTATTACCGCATCAGGAATGGTGTTATCGTGGTTATCCCTAATTGGTATGCCTTCCTCATTACGTCTGATACTGGAGAATATTTCTTGGTGATTTGCAGGAGTTAGGATGTTGTCCCACCATCCTTTGAGTTGACCAGAAAATCCTGCAACCAAAATCTCAGCAATAGTTGGATCAGAAGTTTGACTATGTGTTCGGTAAACATTGGCAACCATAGTCATCTGTTGGAGAAGATTCAAAATTTGATATTCTGAAAGTCCATCGATGTTCCATTTGTAGATAAAGTTGGAACTGTATTTGGTTTGAATAAAAGAAGGTTTTTCTTCTAGAGTGATGTCTGGAGCAGTTGGTCTAGGATAGTACATCCTGGTTGAAAAAGTTCTAGGTTCAGCCTTGACTTTCTGAAGTTTAAAAGACTTTGTAGAGGAATCAAATGAGTCAGAATCATTCAAGGTTTGAATAGTTTTACTGGAGGAAGCTTTGTCCTTAAGAGTCTGATACCTTTGAACTAAAACCTATTGAAATTCATTTGAAGAATTTGAAAAAATTTGAAAAAATTTGAAAAAGTTTAAAAATAGGTTGTGAAACTGGTTTAGTTTTTTCTTTTGTTTGTTTAGAAATATTTGTAATAGTTTCTATGTTAGAAACTTGATTTCCAATTGTCTGTAAAATTTTGTTTGTATAATTGTTTTGTTCAGTAAGTTTTTGAAAATCTTTGGAAGAGGGATCCTCATGTTCTCTACGGATTTTAAAAGGAGAAGTAGAGATTGTAGATCCTTTGTGTTTAAATTGAATTTCGCATGATAGGGGAGGAATCGATTCTACTTTAGAACCATTCGTCAACTCCCATTGTTGCGTTGCAGTACAAGTCTGCAGATCTTGTTGTTCCTTGGAGATCAAAGGGCATTTGAAATTCTTTTGAAAACTCATTTGTTCAAACCAATCAAAAAATAAAATATGTTTTGTTACTAGTCATCCAGTCATAATATTTCTATTGGATGGCCAGTCTCTTTTCATTTTGAAAATTTTCTAAAAACCATTTTCTTTTTTCGTTATTCCAACTAGAATAAAATTCTTTTCTCAAAACTTCTTTGTTTATTTGAAAATCATTTGAGATTTCTTTTTCAAGAACATTTAGTTCAGGATTTACCTCAGACTCATCAGGGAATTGAACCTGGGAAGCAGAGGCTTCAAGAGAATCTGGGGATCTTGGAGAAGTTTCGTTGTATGTTGGTCTTGGTATCTGTCTTCGTTGATCGATACCTGAAATGTTATATGCATAATTGTTTGTCCTAGTATGACTAGGTGGGTGTCTTGCTGAATTACTCCTTTGCAGGTAATTAGCAACACGAGATTGAAGATCTGCATCATTGAATGATGTAGATCTGGATGAGCTAGTGGAATGTCTTGCAAAAGAGACACTAACACTACCATCATCATGTTGGATGATCCTGTTAAGTTTGGGATTAACAGGAGGTTGAGGTATAGAGGCATTATCAATTTTCCAGGTGTTTGAAAGATCAACTTCATGCCATTTGATATACTTTGGAGTTTGAAGGTTGGATCTGCGCATGTCAGTTTGCCAAAGAATCGTTTCACCTTTATCGTCAGGGCCACGTAAAGTCTTTGTATGGAAAGATTGTTTCATAGCCTTGTATTGGATTCTATACATCAAACTTAGAGATATAGATCCTTTTGCAAAACGATTGTTATGAATTTTGATTTGCAAAGTTAAAACATTAAGAATATTTTTGTCATGCAAAGAGATAGTAAAATCAGGATAGCAATTGAAATAAACCGGACCAGAGCATAAACTAGACTCTATTATGCCAAGTAAGGAATCATCAAAGTTTAATAACTGACAATCCCTTAATGCAGCAAGAATAGATGTGTCTAATCCATCCCTAGATAATAGTTTAATGCATACCTGTACCATGCCAAGATGCAGATAATTGTAATGCTTTTGATGATGTTTGATGGAGTCATGAGAAAGCAGTTTAACAGTTTCAACAGATCTAGATAGACGACAATCTTTCTCAACAGTTTTGATGGTATAATCAGATTTGTGAAGAATATGAAATTTGGAAGTTTTGTATATCTGTTTTTCAACAAGTTTGGGTATTTGCTAATTGTCAATGGATTTATCAAAGTTTTCAATGAGGATTTCATCACGGTTTATAGTTCCAAAAGATGAAGCTTCAATGGTAGAATTGGATCGGACTAGTTATCCAAATCTTTCCTGAACCTATCCAATAAGGATTCTAAACTTTTGTAGAAAGATATTCTTTCACTCAAACAGAGAATGCATATCCAATGCTTCTCTTATTCTGCTATTACTTCAAACTATCTTGGTGTTGTATATGGGAATTCCAATTCAGGCCAGATCAACTTACTGTTGAAGCCTTTTCGTCAGAGTTCAACAAGGCACAAAAACAAGCTCAACTAACTAGCTCCAAATCTCAAACGATAAAAAACAGCATGTTTTTGTCATAAGAACGTCAGATAAAAAAAGCATTTGTCATTCTAAAATTTGTTTCTACTGACTTCAGTTCTTGGCCTTGCCACTTTCACACTTCACATTCCTTCGTGTACTGTTTTTGATAATGTGCCACCTGGCATGATTTTTATTTTTTTTCCTTGTCTTACAAAAGTTTGTAGCGCAAATCAATCGGCCCATTTGAATCCCTTCAATATGGCACATAATTTGGTCAAACCTGCTCAATTTGAATGGAGCTAAGGATGTCTTGAGATAAGTTACAGCATTTATGTTGACTTATGTTTATTTGATTTATTAGGAAAATTACAATTATTTATTTTTTTGGTTTATGATTATTTCTCTTTTTCCATTTGTAGGCTCCTCTTTTGCACATTCTTTGACACATACGGTGGAAGGTAGATGTAGATTAACTCCAAGGAAAAGGATCCACCATCATCTTTTTGCAAGGAGTTGAATATACTGCAGATGGATCTTGGGGCAGAATTGTCAATCTGACATGCTATTGCTGGCACATTTATCGGTAGGTCTACATAATGATTGATGGCGATTTTACAAGAATACCCACAACTCACGAAATACATACACAACAATTTTTTCACAATTAACAGCAGTATTTATAAAAGTAAGTAATAATCACGAGAAAAATATAAATTATTAAAAAAAATAAATTTTAATAAAATATATAATAAATAATTATTTTTTAAAAAATATATAAAATAATTTTTTAATTAAATATTTGATAATTTTTTTTGTTTTTAAAAATATGTAATAATTTTTTTTTAAAATAAATTTTAATAAAATAGATAATAATTTTTTATTTGTAAAATACTTAATAATTTTTTATAAAATATACCATTATTTTTTAGTAAAATAGATAACATTTTTTTTAGTAGAATGTGCATCAATTTTTTAGTATAATATATAAATAATTTTTAATATAATAAATAATAATTTCTTTCAAAAATATGTATTGTATAAATATATAAATATTATTATAAATATAATTAAATTAAATAATACAAATAATAAATAATATTTGTTATATATCACATAATGTCAATATACAATTAAAAATTTTAAATAGTTATATACATAAATTGTGAAGTCCTTAACCTTAAAGGAGAGTATTATCTTATAAAAGATAAACAAAACTCTTTATCTAAACTTAGAAATATTAAAAATAATAATAAAAATTAAAAATAAGTAAAAATGATAAATAAATTACAAACAATCAAAAATTAAAATTGATAAATATTTAGTTTTGCATTTTTTTTATTTTTATCTTACAAATTTTAATTGTGATATTAGTAGAATAGTTTAAAATTTCACATAAAGTCACACTTAATGGCTTTCAAATTCTTGCTAGCAAAATGCTATGACAATTAAGTATTTTTTAGAGTAATAACTTGATTGTTGAATTATCATATTAATTAAGAAAGTAAAAGGAGTATGGATGAATTAAAGTAATTAGACCTTACCACTATATTTTGATGAATTAAAGTATGGAAATTTTACTTAGTGTCTTGATATTTTATTCAATATTATGAATTTCTTTAATTCTACTACAAACTTATAATGAAAAGAATTGATGAAAAAATATAAAAAATAAGACAATAGTTTTTAAAAAAAAAAATGCAAAAGCAACATCCCTTTTCTTTAAAAAAAAAAAATTAGATAATAATTTTAAACCATTACTTTATCCCTTTTATATACCAAAAAAAAAAAAAAAAAAGATGATAGTTCCAAATACTACTTAAATATTTATAATCACTATCTTTTCCTAAGCTAAAGGAGTGATTTTAAATAATTACTGTATAATTATTGTATCAAAAATTTATTATTATTATTATATATTATCACAATATATTTACATCATACTTATAATCATTGCCTTAAAAGTGTATAGCAGTAGTTTTAACTGCCATAATAACTGCGACATTGGGTCATTTATGTTATAACATTATTAACTGCATCTTTGTAATGAAAAAATATAAATAATTAAAATTTATATTTTAATTTAGTAAATATTATATTTTTAGTTATGTTATTAATAATTTTTTATAATTATAAAAGAAAATTTTGAAGTGGTCATTTAATTTGTTACCTTATACTTATAATTAAGAATAATGCTGACAATTCATAGTATTATTTATATATACTTGGTTAAAATCTTTCTATTACTAATTTATAGTTTTTTTTTTTTTCATTAAAATAAAAGTTTTTTTATATTACAAGAATAAAATGTTTAAATTAGTTAATTTAATTTTCATGTATAATGACTTAATTATTGTTAATAATAGATAGTTACAATTTAATTATCACTTTAAATAACATTTATTTCTTTTTTATGTAAGTCATTTAAAAGATATTATAACATTATCCCATTTGATCTACATAATGCTAAATAAATGATATCTTTATTCATGGTAATTTAGATCCCAATTAATTATACTCAAATAAATTTTATAAGTACAAAAATTAGTCTTTATTTACAAATAACTAAAATGACTTCCATAAAGTCAAAACATCAACGAATATAATTTTAAAATAAACTAGTTATAGTTGACTAATTTTATATGCTCAACATGATCCTTATATAATTGAGCCAATAATCCTTTAGTTATAGGATTAATAACCATAAGTTGAGTACTAACATATTTTATAACAATTTCTTACTCTTGAATATAGTTTCTAACAACTAAACACTTTATATGGATATTATTCCTTTGACTCCCACTATTGTTGCTTTTTGGAAAAAAAAAACAAATGTAATTGAATTATTAAAATATATCTTGAGTAGTTTAAAGATAAAATCCATAATATATAATCTTATGATAAAATTTTTTAAACATAAAGCCTTTACAGTAGTATCATAATAAGTTATTAATTTTACTTTCATAGTAAAAGAAGCAATAATGGTTTGTTTGTTGCTTCTTTAAGATATAACATGTTTAGTAAGTATAAAAATGTATCTAGTAATAAATTTTCTATTATCTACACAACTAGTAGTGAAATTAGCATTTGGATACCCAACCACTTCTAAACGATTAATATATCTATATGTAAGTTTGTAGTCTTTGGTTCTTTATAGTCTTTGCACAATCCTAATTTTTGCAAGATGATGAAACATAGTAGTATTCATTCGCCATCATTTATAGTTCATTTCCCTTCTGCATTATGTATGTTGTAATATTCATAAGCACACTTAGCATTGTGCAGTTTTGTGTTTCTTCCTTTTGGTAAATTGTCATGCCCACTAGTTTCGCTTGGCTTTCCCCCCTCCGTCAATTGCCCTCATTATGCTATTTCATTTCATTTTCAACCACCAATGGTTGGCCTAATAATAAAGATACATTTGAGGTTGTGTTTCAGGGCTTAAAAATTCATGGACTTCTGGGCTGATATTTAAAAAGAGGAACTTAGTAGACAAATTGGGGTGTAAACACATCGTCACCCATATTGAAATTAAACCCTTAATGGTAGATTAACTATTTTTAAAACAAACCATTTCAATCGGAATAATTAGTTGCAGCCTGAATTAGCCGGTTTAGCAATTGTGGGCAATTTGGTCGTATTAACATTTAGCATACAGACACCAAAAAGATTGGATCAAAGAAAACCCGCCGAACCAACTACTTTGATCTGCAACTACAAAGTCTTGTGGTCATGAGGTCTAGTTTTGTTGCGAAAATAAAAGTAAGATAGCATAATCTAATCATTTCTCAAAACTCATAAATGTAAAAACTTTATATACTGAGATGTCTTTTTATTTTAATCGATTGTAGTTTTGAAATTTTTCAAATCATTACTGTGAATATAAGTAACGAATCAACATAGATTAATCTGTTTACACTTCTATTAATAATTAAGATTTTAAACAAAATATAAGAGATTTCACACTCAAACTCTAAGGGAGAGACATAAAATTATGAAATAGTGTTAGAGTCTTGTAGTTATCATATCCCAATCGACTTCCAAATATTAAAATTTCGAAGTATAGATTATGTCACTTTCCTTGGTCCTGCGGGGATTGCTGTTAGAGTGGGATGATTTAAGGGAGGTGCTGATTAACTCAGAAGTCCACCAGCCAATTCGACAGCTTGTCTATTTGATGGCTCTAGGACAGGGAGCAATTCGACATTGGAATTTTGGAGGGAAGAAGCAAGATAAAATAATGAGTTCACAATTCACATACAATGCAATTAAGCATGTCATTGTGTTGGGGCCGCCTATATTAATGTCTGCTTTAGTGAACAAGGTCGGCTGCAACCGTGGCAAGTGAGGTTAATTAGAAGATGGAAATAAATAATATTTTCATAAATCTTGGTATGCTGGTTGGCTTGAGAAGCTCCTCATTTGTGTCCTTCCATAAATCTGCGCACAGTTTGTTTAAGTCACTGTGTGCCTGCACGCTTGGCACACCACACCATGTTGCTTCATGTAGCATTCCACACCTGGAGTAACATGTCCTCGTGCTCGCACATGCTGCATTTATAATTGCAGATTCCATTAATGAGATCAGCTAAAACATGGGTCTATTATATAAGGGCTGATCTTGAATGTTTAATGATAATTAGAAGATAGACTTAGCATATGTCTTCCCACCTTTGTAGGACATTAAAGAGCCATTCAACTCATAGACTTCAGTTGTTCGATTTGGCTATAAATATATTTTTAATTTTAATAAATATTATATTTTAATGTAATTCAATTGTAATGACTGCAAATTTTCATTACCTCGAGGAACACGATATCATCTTTTAGGCTGGCTACACAAAGTCTAGGTTTCGGTTAGCAGCCAATAAAAAATCTCATTTAAAGCAATTTCGCCCATCCTGCAGAAAAATATGACCAGTATAATGTGGTAACCAGAGGTATGCGTAGCAACAGACAAATATTCTTTTAGGTGTTACAACATAATCTGTGTTAAATTATCTTGTTTTCGGCCAAGTATTCTTTCACTTAATCATTTGTCTGTGATTCCAATGACCCATTACAATGAAATCAATTTTGTTTTAGGGTTGGTTAATAATCATTACAGGAATGCATTCAATAACACTTTGTAATCACTTTTTTTTTTTTTTTCTAGAAAGGGGAATATAATGAAAGGAAAACAATATGATTACGGGCTTCCTTTGCACAATAAACACAGAATGATCTCCCTTGCAATGTTGTTTCTTTCTCAATTTCAGTATATAGGTCTAACATAACCTCAATAGTAATAGTAGCACACCCGGTTTCGAAGTGCTGGGCAAGAACGAATGCTTCCCTTGGCCGGCCACAGGACAAAACTCTCAGGGAAGGTTGGACCTACTTCGAAGTTCTGCAATATAAAATCTTATATTTTATTACAAAGTTATCAGGCCCGGTTTTCAGATAACAAATTTGATGTCCCGGGCATAGAATCGGGCCGTGTCACATCATTGGTCCGAGCTGTTACTGAGCTGCTCAAATCTGGGCTGGTTTAATGAAATCTGGAAACCCATTTTTGACTGGCCTGGGCTGTTGTTGCTTATGGTCATATTGCCCAAAAAGGTGCCCTTTTAACTGGTTTTTAGCCCTTAATTGGACCAGACCGTAGCCGTAAAGCGTAAAAACTAACCAATCCTAATCTTGTCGTACATTAAATTAGATTAAGTGACATCTTAAATAATTAATTTGCTTTAATATAATAGTTTAGACTGTTATTCAACTTAAAAAATAAAAAATAAATACTTATTATTATCTTAATTTTTAATATTTCAGAGATTAAGATTTATTAATTTTTTAAATATTTATATTGTTTTATTATTGTTTATATATTTATTAATTAATTTAACTATGGTAATTGAACTGGTAACTTAATGACCCTATTACTTGATGAATGGTCAGGTTGGGTCTGATAACTATGCTTTATTCTAATTAATCATTTGTTCCATTTATGAGTCAAAAATTATATGAGAACTGACCTTTCAATCGTTTTGGTGAGGAGTTCTAGTTCTTCTATCGTCCCATAGGTGTCATAAGTGTCATCCAAAATGGGTAGCACATTGATAAGCTTGGACACCATTCTTCTGGAAAGGAAGTACCGGGGCTCATGCGACACTCTGATGACCAAAAGAAGGACTCAGGCACCCTGTCCCAAGCAAAAGGCAGTTTTGTTTCAACGCCCCAGTCTACCCACCATCTAAATTGCATTGTTATACAGATAATATGCAGGTATGCTCGTTGAATTCTTATAATAAAATGTTACCATAATTCAATATCTTACTCTGATATAATTCTTAGCTCCTACTGGCGCAACTCTTGCAAAATATTGAAATCCAACTTTTCTAGCTTAAATCGAGCGTCTTCTTGCTAGTATAAAGAAATATAATGTCATGTCTCTTTGCTTGGCATGCCCTTAAATTATGTAGGCCACCTTAAGGCGTAACTGATTTGTTCTTCAAGAGGGGAGTTCGATTGTGCAATCATTGTCTTGTTAGATTTCTTAATAACTTATTTATTATGATACTCATAGAAAGACAATTGTATTTATAACAATTAAAAATTTTGTAAATTTGTTTTATATATATTTGACATCTTAATTAGACCTATTGGATACGTGTAATTTCTCTCACTTCTCTCTTTCTTGGCGGGCCAAGGCACAAAATGAATTGAACAAGGGAACATATGTGTGTGTGTGTGTGTGTGTGTGTGTGTGTGTGTGGTTCCAAACTTCAAGTTGGGGCAGGAGGACCAATAGCCAACAAATCAATTGCACAAGGAGTCAACAACCAGTCACAGCACATCCCAAAATACAATACCACAGGCCACCAACACTAGTAGCCTTTCTGCCTTTCCCCACCATGACAGGCCAAAGAACATGTTTCAGTATTTTATCAATTAAGTGATTTATGTTGTTTTTTTTTTTTTTTTTGAATAGTCCATTAGTGTTCTAATTAAACGTTGTTCGAATAGATCCATTTAGGCCAACCATGTAAAATTTGTCCGCAAATATAAATGTTTTAGCTCCCGAGTTGAGAATTATCGTTCAGATATCAAGGAAATATGATAAAAATCAGGAAATCCCTTGTTTTTCTTTTTCTTTTTTGTTTTTCTTTTCTACTTTCATTTTACTTATTTCAAATTGATACCCCCAAATTATATGGCTTGTATTCCGATGTTTATAGAACGTACCATATGTTATGATTCAATTGTAAGCTTTGCTGAGCTTAAGCATATACATCCATGAATCTGTATTTTGCCCTCTCTCCACCAAAAAAAGGCTGTGTTTCTACATTGGGATTGTTATTAAAGCATTCCTTAGCAAAAGAAGAAAAAAAAAAATTACGCATCTGATTTCCAAATATGTCTATAAATCATGATCTCTGAAAGTTGAACCAAAAAAACTACATTGTGGAAATAGCAGCTACCACTTTCCTTTTTCTTTTATTATTTGGGGGTAAGGAGCAGCTATCACATTTAACAAGTTATGAAAAATGTTAGGTAAATGCAAGTTTTAACTCATAAGTCATATATGAACAAAAAAAAAAAACGTATGCATAATTATGATTGTTAGAATTTATATTTATTTATTTATTGGTAAAAAAAATATATATTATTAAAATATTAATTATATTTTTTTATAAATTTAAATTAAAAATTATTTATTTATTTATTATTTAAATTTTTTAATAAAAAACTCTTTATTTAAATAATATTAACTTTAAGTAAAAATCTTTTATACTCAATTATAATGATTATCAATTTAAAATCTAAGAATACACTTCAATACATATTAAACATATTTTGAGGAGGAAATGTGTTGGGAGAATTTATGCTTAAATCAAGTATATTGAGACACATCAAATGACTATCAAATTTTTGTAATTATAACCATATTTTATACTACAAAAGTAGTAAATTTAACTATATAAAAAAATTTTATACTAAATATAAGATATTTTATATTATATATAAAAAATTAATATAATATTTTATAAAAAATATTTTAATAATCAAAAATTTAAATTTTTATTTAAAATTTTAAGTATTAATTATAAACAAATTAATATAATATATATATATATATATATATATATATATATATATATATAATTTTTAGATTATAAGTCTTTTAGAAATACTCCATAACTAAGAAATTAAATTTTTGTTTAAAAATTCTGAATCAGAGAATTTAATAAAATTTTTTAATAGATTAAAAATAAAAATAATAATTATTTTTATTTGAATAAACTACTTCTGGGATGACTTAGATTTTCCCATTCATAATCACGGCTGTGGAGGAATTCTAATTACAGCCACTCACGAGGTTCACTGCATGCCAAAAATCTTTACGTTACTCAAGGTTACTGCAAGGATCATGTGCCATTTAAAATTCGAATTATTTTATAGAAAGATACATTAACAAGATACATTCAAGGACCCATCTATTAAATGCGGAGGTCCCGACATCGAAAGTCGAAGGATTCCTGAAACCTTCACATGTTACTGTCTGAAAAATCAATGGATCATATTCTTCCACGTGTCCAGGAACCGCAATTCACCTCTTCCTCTCTCAAAAATATTCAAAAAAAGTAATACGAAATTTATACACAAAAGCACGCGTACATTTATTTCCCTTCTGTCATATCCTATAATAGCATTGAGCCGCCCACAAGGGGAAAACCAAATCAAAGACATGTCTCCGACGTCATCGGCGGATCCGGAGCTCAAGTCACCGCTGCTCTCTCCTTCAAAAGATCCTACATGGAAACCGGACACGGGGCCCGAGCCACAGAAGCTGACCATAGACGTCATGCTGCAAAAGTACTGCGGGGAGTTCGGGCGGTGGCAGCTTCGCCACTTTGTATTGGCCAGCTTGGCTTGGGCTCTTGAGGGCCTCCACACCATGGTCATGATATTCGCCGACCGGGAGCCGGACTTCAGGTGCGTCGGCCCGGGTTGCGCTGACGGGGCAAGTAGCGTTTGTGGGCTGAAGCCCGGTTCGTGGGAGTGGGTCGATGGTGCAGGAAACTCTACCGTGGCTCAGTGGGGATTAGTTTGTGGCGAGAGGTTTAAGATTGGGTTGGTTCAAGCTGTTTTCTTTGGTGGCTGCATGATCGGTGAGTATTTTTTTCCTTTTTTTGTGGCTATTCTTTCGTCCTTTTTTTTTTTCTCTTTCTCTGTCTTCCTTCTCCCCTGCTCTCTCTGTGTGGCTAATGCTGTTTTATTTTCGTCTTCTTTTTCTTTTTTTTAAGCAAAATTTTCGTCTTGTTAATTTATGTTCATGTTTTCCTTTTCATTTGTTTTGTTTGTTCTTTTTTTTCCTTTTTTTTTTTATTCTGTTTTGTTTGAGATTAATTAGTTGATGCTTTCGTTAGCTTCATGTTGTGTAATCAACCCAAAAAACAAGCTAATATTTTTTTTTTCAAAATAAGATTAATTACAGTTAATAAAAAAAAAAAGTAAATTTATTACATAACGATATATCAAGATTCAACATATCAAGTTGTCTATCATTTCATTTATTAACATAGACATAAAAACAAAGAAAGGGTTAATACTGTCTTGACCAATATGATAAATGGAATCTAATCTAATAATTTCGAGAAAAAAAAAAAAAGAATTACCTAGTAAGTCAGAAAGAATATTAAGCTATATTAGTTTCACAAGCTATATCAGTTTTATATGCCATGTTATTCAGTATTAAAAAAAATAGTTGCAGCTCTAATTAACACTTCTTCTCTCTTCTTTTCTTGAGTCACAACTTCGTTGTTGTTCATTGACCAACAATTGAATGGTATTAATTTCAATAATTAGGATGAACCCATTTCTTAATATTAGTGGCAAGCTTTCCAAATCTTATCTTCCTGGTAGCCTCCCTCGAAACATGGGAATGGCTATGACAGTGGAAGATAATAATTTCTTAAGAGGATGTTCCGTTTTGGAGCGAACAAGTTTGACACGAAGTTGTCTTTAATAAGTATTGTATCATATATTGAGAGGTTGGTAGAATTCCATGTAAATTTATTTAGATAGACGATAAAATAAACTTATAGAAAGTAGCGACCTAGATATATTCTAATGATTTATTAATATTTGGTTATATTGATCTTTTATGAGACATCTTAATGATTAATAATTTAAATTTTTATTTACAAAACTATGGATTTTAATGTTAAAAGTGAATATGGGGTTATAAAAATGAGAAAAATTATTTTTATTATATAATTTACAATCAATTAGAAAAAAATGTTTAGTCATATTGTAAGGGGTATACTACCCTGTAGATTGGTCTAATCGGGTGAGATTGAAAACAGTTCTCATTGGTGGTGGGACATAACACGCAACGGAATCGCATCTTTTAGTTAGGTTATGTTTGTGTCAGAGCCACCTTAATCTTTCTAACAGTTCAATTATCCTAGAATTAAGGATGCAAATATATTGAAGAGTTTTGATAGATTTTAATTTGTAAACACTAATACCAGTCTTATGTATGAATTTTTTGCGGTATAAGAAAGATTAGAAAGTCATTACATTACTAAAACTCAAATTCAAACTCAAAACGACTAACAAATTCTTAATTTAATATCTCTTTCATTGACTGGACCAGAAAAAAAATAAAGAAAAAATCTCTTTCATTGAGTTACAAGAGTGGACATTTGCTCTTGGGTGGGATCAAATTGCCGTATTACAATTGTTTTTTTTTTCGTGAACAGCCAACCATTTTGTTCATAGGCCACTGAAAAATACGACAGCCCCATTGAGAAACAGTAACAAAGCAAACGCCTAGTGCCACCCGAAATTGAAACTTCCCTAAACACACCCAGTACTGCATCAACCGTATTACAGTTGGTTAGTCCACCCAAAACGGTGCTTGAGCACACCTTCTATCTCCCCAAAGTTTTAATGGGCTAGCATTTCACGTAAGTATGTGCGGGAGTAGTGTCATTATTCGTTCTGGTCGTCAGCGATATCATTATTTTATAGTAGTGTTACGACCTTGTGGTCGTAGGCGATATTATTATTTGCACAGATTATGAGATGGATGTCCCTTTACTTGTCTTTATCTTTTCCTTTACCGCTCTTTGTCTCCTTGTTCCTCGTTGCACCTGGTCGTTTCCTTCTTTCCATGCCTCAATTACTGTTCCTGTCTTTATATTCTTCATTGCGCCCATACCGCATCAATTCCTTTGGTAATAAAAATTTTGGAAGAATTTTTGTGGGTGTGAAACGAGACAAGAAACTAAAGTTCAGATATTAACCAAAACGAAGTCTTTGATTAAGACAGAGAGAGAGAGAAACGAAAAGCACATAATGTTTAAAGTCGGACGATCGATTTGAAAAACTAGTTAACTAGTCATGGGTTCAATCGAATTTAGTTGCATAATTGGATAAGACAATGAATTGAGAAATCATTTGACCCAGTCTGACACATGGTAAGACCACTGAACACAATAGATTTATGTCAAAAAGTTTGTTTCTTTTTTTTTTTTTTTTTTTTGAAAAAATCTATAATTATGTTATTTTATTGATATATTAGGGTGTGTGTAGATGATTAAATTTTATTTTAATAATATTAAATTGGAATTTATATAATGTGAACATGTTAATTTTTTAAAAATAGAATAGGATTGACCCATTGGCTGGAACTAGCAACCTAATAAATCGGATTCCTGTTTGCATCACGGTTCGGTGCAATTTTTAGAAGGTTGGAAAAAAAATTATATGAATTTCCTTTTAATTAGTACATAAGATACAGTTTTGGTGATGGATATGCCCCCTTGCCTAGAGGGCATGGACAATCAACACGACTATCCAAGAAAGATTAGTCTAATCTATATTAACAAGACCAGGTATGTATTATTATTATTATCGGGGCACTTGTATCTAGATTCACATTAAACTGCAATAGATAAAATTATTTTCCATGATGAACTAAAAAAATATATATATTAATAAAAATTTTAATTTATAATAATAATAATAATAATAATAATAAGGTGATGACAAATAATAAATTTTCATCTTGAATTTTCAGGTGCAGGAACCTTTGGCCACCTCTCAGATTCCTTTCTGGGAAGAAAAGGATCTCTAACAGTTGTGTGCATCTTGAATGCCATCTTTGGTTGCTTAACGGCAGTATCTCCAGATTACTGGACCTATCTCCTACTCCGGCTACTGACTGGTTTCAGCACTGGGGGCACTGGCCTTTGTTCCTTTGTCCTCGCCACCGAGCCCGTTGGCCCTGGAAAACGCGGGGTTGCTGGCATGTCGACATTCTATTTTTTCTCGACGGGAATTGCCTTACTCTCCGGCATTGCTTACCTCTTTCGTTCGTGGCGCGTGCTGTACGTAGCTTCCTCCGTCCCGACAATTCTGTTCGTCGTCCTTGTTCTACCTTTCGTGCATGAATCCCCACGATGGTACTTAATTCGGGGGCGAGTCAATGAAGCAATGAGAGTGATGTGGTCCATTGCGAAAACCAATGGAAAAGACCTGCCTGGTGGAGTTATTATTGCCCTTGATGAAGAAGTAAACAGCAATTCGAGCAATGATCAAGCTGCTAAGAAAGAGCTAGAAACGAAGCAAGCAGTGACAGGCTCTCTGATTGATGTGATGCGCTCGCCAGTCACCCGGACTCGATTGTTTCTAGCCGTGTTCATCAACTTCTTCTTCGCCACTGTGTACTATGGCCTCAGCTTGAATGCTGTCAACCTAGACACCAATATTTACATCACTGTGCTGATCAATGCCGTGGCTGAAATGCCCGCATACTTGATAACCGCGCTTTTGTTGGACATAACTGGAAGGAAACCGCTGGCAATTGGGACGCAATGGTTCAGTGGCTTCTTTTGCTTGGTGGGGAGCCTAATGCCTGTTGTTGGGATTTGGAAAGTGCTGAGGATGATCTGTGGGGTTTTCGGTATATTCGGGTCGGCGGGGACCTATAATTTGCTGTTTATATACACGGCAGAGTTGTTTCCTACAGTGGTCAGAAATGCAGCTCTTGGAGTTGCAACACAGGCAGCACAATTGGGGGCGATATTGGCGCCACTTGTGGTGGTTCTGAGCGGACCTTGGCCGTTCATAGTGTTTGGAGTATTTGGGGTCACCGGTGGTTTGCTGTCACTTTTCTTGCCAGAGACATTAAATCGGCCTTTGTATGACACGTTGAATGGAATGGAGGAAGGCGAATCCTGCTCGAGGTTTGCTTGACGAAAAGAAAAACGACATCGTGTTGATGACGAGCAATTCTTCAATGGACCTGATTGGCGAATAACGTCCCTCATACTGAGGTTATTGATCACTAATTTTGGTTCTGTAACAATGAATTTTAATTCGAAGAACTTACAAACTATTTTCCATCGTTGTCAATTGATTTTCAAATTGAAATACGAATTTAAAACTTTTAATTTCATTAATACTGACCGAGCATCGTGCTCATGGAGTTTAATCTAAGGCATCCTCTACAGTGAACCATGATTTTGCGTCGTTTCTTGGGGGCATCTTGCCCAATTAATTCAATAAGGTTGCTGATGATGAATCTTTCCTTCTCTCTGTTTTGTTTTGTTTGGCAAGCTTGCTTGAGATAATTTAATTGGGTTTGCCTACGCTTCCCGGAATCTGTTTTCACAATGGTATGTTTTGTATGATTTGCTGAAGTCAATTAAACTTCCACTGAAATCTCTGGGAAAATTGCAACCAAGAGCAATAAGTTGCCCTTATTGATTAATGATTTATGTAATATGAGAGATTTACTTCCTTTTGTGTAAGATGGAATAATTGTCATTTGATAATGAATGCTTAATGTCTAGCTAGGAATTGATTAAACGATAGACATGAATACAATCAAATGATAGAGATGAAGACTCAACCTAGCTAGGATTTGATTGAATATGACCTGGTTGTGGTGCTCATTTGCTTCATTTTGTCTACATCAATGCCCTTGCAACCAAAATTATTATAAAGCCGACATATCTTTTATATTCCAATAAAAACAAACGTCAATCTAGCCGTCAGCCTCCGAGAGAGAAATATACAAATCTTCTTACTCTTTTTCCATCGAATATCCCCTTTCGACTTCTTATACTGCAAATAGCCATTTTGTCGTTTCATACCATGGAAAGAAAGGTGATAAAATCGCGAGAAGTCACTTTCAAGTTATAGCATCCATTTTGAATATTCCATTTTGACATTCCATACCATGTCGAATATTCCATTTTGAAAAATGGGTGTTTTTTTTTTTTTTTTTTTTATCTCCAGTTGTGTTGAGTATTTTAATTTTTTCTTTTTTTTTTCTTTTTCACATAATTACATTTTATTCTTCATTCATTACTTATCATTTGTAATTTTATATTTAAGTTATCTATGACCTGCTACCTTTCAACCACAAATCTTCTCATTAAAAAATTTAGAATGTTGTATAACAAAAATAATTTCTATAAGTTGTTAATAAACTTTCAATCTAATCTAATGATTCCTAAGACAACTTTTTTTAACTTATCCTAATAAAAACTTTGTTTTCTTGTTGCAAACATATTTCTTTTTAAAATCCACATATGTACCTTATTTAGATTATTTCTCTGAGTATATTAAAACACTTAAATTTGATTATACATTTCCAAGATGTGTATTAATTATTCTCTTATTTGTCAACTTTCACTATATTATGTCCTTATTAATTTAAGTATTGTAGTACTAATGTCAAGTCTCAATTCAAAATTCTTTAGTATCTCTTTGTCTTGTAGGTCTTAAATCTAATTTAACCTCAGTATCCTTATCGCAATTTTTTTCAATCCAACTCCATTTGAATCTTTATTTGATCACTATATATTAATAATTTTTTTTAAATCTATTGATATATGCAACAATGATGATTTTTTTTTATTAAGTATATTTCATCATTAAAGTCCATGTAGAGTCACCTTTTTTTTTATTTGTTCACTAAAAAGTTTCTTTATAAACTATAAAATGGAGTTAATTTTTCTTTTTGTCCCCATAAGCTTCATAATCCCTTTTAATATTTCTTTTTGTCCCCATAAGCTTCATAATGTCTTTTTAAGATTAAATTATGAGGTCTTAAAAATAAATACATAAACTCTAAACTACTATAGTATCCCTTGACAAACAAGATCATCCCTTGTAATATGTAACTACTAAATGAAAAATTACAAATAATGTTTGTTTTTGTCTTTCAAAGCTTGATTGTTAGGAAAAAGATGACTTTGGACTAACATGAGCCTTTTATGTTGAATAACAATTTTTTTAATCAAATTTGACCCAATTATAAGTATTGTTCATCTTTAATTATGGACTAATTTACTTACATTACAATACATAAAAAGTTGAATTTAGGTGGTAGAGAATATATTATAAAATTGGATAAAAGCCAAAAAAAAAAAAAATGCTTCATCTTCTAAATGCAAAATCACCATGAAATTTGATATAATTGTACTAATGGAAGAAGAAGCGAACTAGTTAAAGTGAAGCAATAAGGAAAACTTCACAACTACAAGTGTTAGTATGGAGAGTGCTATAGCCCTTTTTAATGATAAGAGGCTTTTAACCCCTTAAAACATGGTCCATAATGAATCATCTCATATCAAGATATTTTTCAAGTTATTAGATGTGAGAATTTCTTGGGGGATGAGATGGGATAAGAGTCGGATGATGACGTGGATAAAGCATGTTCCAACAACGATAATGAGATGAGACCTCATGACTACCCTAGGATTGCCCTTTCTATTAAGGAAAAATAAGCAATTCATCAACTATTGAAGTAATTGCTTCTTATAAAAAATTTAGGTAAGTGATTGGATTTTTTATTCTTAGAGTGTTGTTTAATTTAAATGTTGTCACCAAAAAGTAGTTTCATCTTCATTAACTTAGGCAATAGTTTCTTTTTGGTGAAGTTTGCAAATTTGGAGGGCTATAATTTTGTTTTGCATAAAGAGCCATGGTTAGCGGCTAGTTACTATCTTATGGTTTACAAGTGGTAGCTTGATTTTGATCATAAGGTAGTTGGAATAAATTGAGTAATAGTGTGGATTATACTACCCTAACTCCTAGGGGAATATTTTAACTTAAAGGTCTTATATCACATTGGTTATAAATTGAGTAAAACACTAAAAGTAGACAACATTACTAAGGATGTAGCCTATGGCAACTTTGCATAACTATACGTTGAAAGAGATTAGAAAAAACCTCTAGTGACCTGTTATGAGTTGAGTGGCAAAGTATATCAAATTGAGTATAAAGGCATTAACACAGTATGTTTTAAATGTGGTATCTATGACCATTAAACCAAAACAAAAAATATGTGGAGAAAATGAAACATGAGGATGGACAACCACTAAAGTAAGCTAAAGGAAATAAGAGAATACTAGAGTTACAAGTACTTTACAATCCTTAGATGATAGTACAAAAAACTATTAGGAGAGGTGCAAGGGTTTATGCTCGAAATACTAATAAAAAGGGATCCATTGTAAATAGCAAAAGTTCGTCAGAGACTCATGATTTAGTGTTTTATAGGAAGCTATGAGAAATAAGTTGGTCGAAGATGTGATAACGATAATTAGTGAAAACATCAAAATAAGGCTACATAGGCATAAAGTAGGGGAGACAATATCTCATGAAAAGGGTCTGTGTGACATTACAAAAATGACATGTGATAAAAGATAAAATAAGTATAAGGGGTATGCATTTTCTCACAAGAAAGGAAGCTGGTAGGACTTAATATCTAAAACTTAGTATAAGGGTATAACAACACATCCCTTCAAATACTAACAAGGATTTCATATCAGTTACATACCACATGGCAAGGAATAAATCTAAAGGGTCACCCTTCTATGAATCATTAGCAAAATGACTATAGATTAATGGTGACAAATAGTGTTGGGCTAGGGACTTAGCATGGAGCCTAGACATGTTTGATCTTGAAAGGGGAAAGGTTATTACCATTGGGCCTCTAAGACTTGACTCAAATAAAATGTCAATCCATGATGGGTTAAAATTATCAAACCCAAGTTATCTTTGAGCTAATGGAGTGTGGGGCTTTATTTACTTTTAAAGAGGACCTTATCTCCCTTGTTTTAATGAAATGTATGTAAATGGATTGTGAAAGGTGTCCTTGTGCAATGGAGGTAAATGGTAGGCCTTGTAGAGCTTAATGTGGTAATTATAATTATCTCTTTTCCTTTTATTTCTTTACTATGAATTATTTGGTATGAAACATTTATGATGCAATTAATTATGTTTTTAGGAGAAAATTTGAGATGTTTCTCCAATTACATAAACTAGTGATAGTAGTTTTGATTAAGTCAAGGTTAAATGGAGCCAAGGGTGACAAGGTTTGATAGAGGTTAATTTTAAAGGTGTTTATAAAGAGGAGGCTCAAAGGTTTAATGGTAAAATTTTGGGTGATGTGAAATCCCTCTTTAGTGCAAATGACTAAATTGAGTAGTTATAATTAGTTTGTTTACATAATCTTTTAGGACTGAACTCCTAGTTTTGATTTTTTCAATAGTTTACATTAATTTAAGGGCAAGTAAAAGTTGTTCAATATAGTTAGAGTTGCAGAAGATTAGTGATTTTGTTAAAAGATCATGGATGCTTGCAAGGTATTTTAACTCTATTAAGATTCTAAAGGAGATAAGTAGGTAAGTAAGGCTTATAAAATATTGATGAGACCATTTTGCTCAATAAATCAACAAATTGGCTATTATTGATCTTGACTTTGTTTAGACCTTAGTTCACCTTCAAAAGAGGTATGGTGAAAAGGGTTTCTTGCAACTTAAATAAAAGCTTGTGTAACTTATGATGATGCATAACTTGGCTAGAGGTAAGGGTTTGTCATTTGCCTAGGATTAGCTTTAATCACTACCTTTTATTAATTTAACTAGCTAGTAAGGCATTGCCTATGCAAACTAATTGTCTTTTAGGTTTTAAGCAACTTAAATGTTAAATAAGGAGTTATCCAACTTTATTCAAAACTCATGGAATACAATAATACCACTTTCAACCATGTTTCATAAGTTGTTAAGTGCATTTTCTTAATGAAATCAGTAAGTCTTTGGTAACATCTCCTTACTTAACTTTAGAGTTGCCTACATGTGTTAACTCGATAATTTTCTCTATTTTTTTTTTTTTGCCTTGAAGCATAAGTTACAACAAGAATTGTCTAAGGTCCTTTGCCAAAAAGAGTTATTGAGCTTTCAAAAATTAAAAGCAAAGTGAATCTTAGATGGGGATAATAATACAAGATAAAGGCTCTGCAAGATAGTGATAGAACTTGGGTCTAGGATAATGCTTCTTTAAGAAACTTGGTGTGTCATTATTTTCATAATCTATACTTTGAAGAAGAAAAGGAGATTAAGAATTCCTCATTAAAGGATGTTTTGCTATCTTGTGTGCTAACGACTTTAATAAACTATTAAGCCCTTTTATTCATTAAGAAGCCAAACAAGCCCTCTTCTAAATAAGGCCTTAAAGCCTTATGGATTTCATGTTTATTTGTATTATAAAGCATGAGAAAAGGTAAAATAATCAATTTCTTAATTTATGTTATCCATACTTAATAGTTCCTAAATCCCCTTAGACATTAATTAAACATTATTAATCCTTTTTCTCAAAGTGATTAGCTTGAACAAAATTTTACCCAATTAGTCTTTGCAAAGTTAATTATAAAATCATTACTAAGATGACTGTCAATTGTTTAAAGTCTTTTTTACCCTAATGAATTATATCGACACAGTCTAACATTGTTTCCAAAAAATAAAATCAAATAACATTGTTATAATGATTGGATAGCTTCCTGAATATTTCTCAGAACAAATAGATTAGAAATCCTAAATGTAAAAACCTTATGATGGTTGGATAGTTTTTTATGTGACACATATTTTACAATGGGATATTATGTACATAAACAAACCCATTTTCTAGTAATTATAGGAACATTAAAAATAGAAAATTTAATATTAAGAGGTTCACTTAAAGAAAATAGAATAAGGATAAGAGAAAAGTTACTCTGAGTGTTAAGAGGAGGACCAAGACCATAAGCAAGAGATTTTGAATGAACTTGTACTAAAGGAACAAGCAAAACTATAATATTTTTTTTAAGACCTCCTTCTAATATAAACCTAAAGCTTAGAATGCGAATTGTGGCATTCTTGTTATAGTATTTCTCCTTATATTTTTTATGTAGTGTTGCTCAACATTCATAAGTTAGATACTTCTGCATTCCCACTATCTTGAATTAGATTGCTTATGACATTAGTCTTTTTTAGAATAAATTAACAAAACAAACTCACTTAATAAGGTCATAATGTTCGGTAAAGGCTTCAAAGTATTCCAAAAATTATCATCTTTTCTATAATTCTCTCCTTGAAGATGATTTTTGTCAAAAAAAAAAAAAGTTAATCTTTTAAGAATAAGACATTCATATGTATATAAACCCTTGTTGTGAAAGGGTTAAATACTTATATTCATTTTTATTTTGTGCATAGCCAATAAACACACTTTTTAGCTTTTGGATCCAATTTGAAATGAAAGTTATTGGAAATATAAATAAACTTGTATAGTTAAAGACTTTAATAGGCAAATCAAAATTTAGGTGACATGGGAAAGATTTTTTTAAAACAATTTAAATGTGTATCATACTTTAAAACATAAGTTGGCATTATATTAATTTAATAAAATTCAATTAAAAGTTTCATCCTACATATTTTGGAACATGCATAGAAAGCATGAGAGCACATGCCATTTTAAATAAGCGTCTACTTTTTATTTCAATAATTTTGTTTTGTTGAGGGGACTTTTGGTAAGTAGCTTAAACAATAACACCTTTTTATGCCAAAAATTTTCTAAAAGTGCATTAAATTATTCAATTTTAATATCAAAACATAAAATGCTAATTTTTGTTTGAAATTGGTTTTCAAGTATGCTATAAAAGTTTTTGAATAAATATTAAACATCATATTTTTTTATTTAATGAATAGACTCAACGTAATTTAGTATAATCATCAATAAATATCACAAATTATCTTTTTCCAATAAGATATTAATGTTTTATGGACCCCAAACATCATTATGATTTAAAAAAAAATGGTTTTAATGCATAATAAAGTTTGGATTAAAAAGTAACATGACGATTCTTAGATAAATGACAACTTTTATACTAGAGATCAAAACAATTTACTCCTTTAAACAAAATAGGAAACAAGTGTTTAAGATATAGACTTGGATCTCCTAGTCTATGATACTAAAGCATTATTTGATCAAAAATTGAGGTTAAACTAATATGACTTAAGCCTTGAGATTTTTTTACTATTAAAAGAACTCTCATCAAAATAATAGAGTCTATTTATCATCCTACTATTGCCAATCATTCTTCCTATCTTGTAATCCTAAAACAAATAATAGAAATCATAAAAAATAACTTTACAATTAGAGTTGTGAAAAAGTTTACTAATAATTAAAAGATTACACATGACTTTAGGAATGTGAAGGATATATTTAACTATATTTAGAGATTTTTATTAGTTCTTTGCCTATAATAAAAAGGGAACTTCCATCAATTATCCTAATTTTTTCAATACTTAAGTAAAAAGAATAAGAACTAAACAAATGAGATTTACTAGTCATATGGTCTGAAGCTTTAGAATCAATGATCTAAGGAGCCAATTAGGAAAAAATGGATAAAGTAATAAGATTACAACTTGTTTGTGCAAGGGAACAACTAGGAATACTAAATGAAGAATCAAGTTTTAGCAGATTTTAGAGTTAATTGATTTACTCCTTATTAAATGGACTGGTATTGGCTTCATTTGCAATAGTTGGAGGACAATTGAACTTATCAGTTAATCTAATTCTCTTCCAATTTACTAGTTTGCCCTTCCAACATGTCTTATATGTGTGCCTTAACTTGTTGCAAAAATCACACCACACATAAGATTTTTCACCAATTCCTTGGGCAATTAGAATATTTTTGCAACTTACATATGCTTTAAATTCCATTAGTGCAAAATTTTCAATAAATACACTTGAACTTAGTACTTTCTTCCCTAACATCACATGTTTGTGCCTTTCCTCTTGATGGACCTCACCAAATACTTTGCTAATTAGAGGAAGAGGCACTTAACCAATAATCTAACCACATAACTCATCAAACACAACATTGAGGCTAACTAGAAATTTAAAAACTTGGCTTTCATCCACCATTTTTTGGTAATGTTTGCAATCAATCATAAACTTCCATTCATAAGCATTAAATAAGTTAAGTCTTACCAAATTTGTTTCAATGAGTTAAAGTATCTTGTAACATTGTCCTCATGTTGGAAAATTTCTTTAAGTTTCAATGTCAACTCATAGACTTAGAGCTAATTCCCAAGAATAAAGTACATATAGGTGACATTGTCTTAGAGTTCCCTTGTTATCTAATAACATATGTAATTGGAATTAATATTTTCAACCATTGAATTCATGGGCCAAGTCATTACCATGGAATTTCTAACATCCCATGACATAAAAATCAAATTTATTGTCTCAGGCATCTTAGTGTCCCCCATGATATAGCCAATTTTTCCACACCCTTTGAGGTACATGTGAACAACCTACAACTAATGTAGGAAATTGTCACCATTAAGGAAAATTATAGTGATTTACATAGGTGGGTGTTTGCAAGAGAAGTAAAGACGAAGGGTTTGAATTTCAAGGTTGGGACTTGCCATCGGTGTGGCCTCTAATTGATGGTTAGACATGGTTTAGAATGTGCATAATTACAAGAAGATAACAAGGGAAATTTCTTGCTTAATACTATGGAATAAGATGCTTTTTATTTTTTATATTTTTTTAGAGATACACATAAATCATATATACAAGTATTCTATCTATAAAATAAAAGGTTACAAAATTGGTTGCTTGATTCTTGGATATGATAATTTGATTCTAAAAATCTAATAACTTGATTCTAAAAGTTTGATAATTGAATTTAATTTTAGAGATCTAACAAATTTCTTCCCTTTCCAACAATACGTAAGGGTAGATAAAAAGTGATTAAATTTTTTGTGCATGCTTAAGTCAACGAATAAGCCCATAAAATTCACACATGCTAATGTTTAGAAATATGCTAAGACATTATACTTGAGCACTAAAGAGGGAGGCAAGAATCAATTTAACCGAAGACCTTAGCAAGTATTTAGGCATGCCTTAATGACAAAGTCTCGTCTCAGACTCATAAAGGGTTACTAGAGAGAGTATAGAGCAAGCTCTCAAGTTAGAAAGCTAAAAATCTTTCTTTCATAAGAAAGATAACATTGATTAAGTTTGTTTGCTTAGTTATGTCAACTTATGCAATTCAAACAACATTGTTACTTATTGTTATGTATGAAAACTTACATTAGTGAAATGAAAAATTCTTATGGGGAGATTTGGATCAAAGCAAGCAAGTACATCTTGTTAGGTGGAAAACAACGTATCAACCAAAGGAATCTAATAGTTTAGGTATATGGAAGACTAGAATAACTAATCAATCACTATGTCAGGAGTGAAAGTTTACTGATGGTTGGATTGCAGTGGGATAAAAGGCTTTGTTTTTTTCCTGCTAAGTTAACTATTCAAGATTATCGTTATTTCTGATATTTTCATTTTTACTATGTTTTCATTAATAACTACAAATAGTGCCTTAAGCTAACAATATTAGTCATTGATGTAGTGACGGACTGTTGTTATTGTTAAAAACTATTAGCTTTAACTTAAATAAAATAGTGTGTATTGAAAATAAGGTTGAATAAGAGTCACATGTATAAATCCTACCTTGTCTTCCTTTATAATCAAGAAGTAACAAAATTAAAATCCTTTCTCACTCTAAAAGTGTTTTTCCCTCTCCTTAATTTCAATCTCAAAGGTTCTAGTCTTGACAAGTTAGTATTATAACATTTAATTCTGTAGTTGAAGTTAAATCCAAATTAGCAAAGAAGTAGCTATGGTAATTGAGAAGGAAGATGCAATCAAAAAGCTTAAAGAGCAGTTTGCCAACTACTAAGAGGAGAATGCATCTCTTAAACAACTAGTGGAAGTATTGACTCAGAAATTTATAGATTACTTGGATAAAGATAAGCATATAAAACCCTTTCAAACTATAAATTTTGTATTAGGAGCTAACAATAGTCTTGAAAGGGATTAGGCAAGCATATTTCCTTTATCAAAGGAGTATGCATAAAAAAGAAATTAAAATGAGGGCTAAGAAGTCCAATGTGATGAAGGGACCATTTAATTGGAATTTTTAGGTTTCCTTACCTTATTTTAAGGGTACCAATCAAAGGGAGTGGATTATGAAATGTAATAAATATTTTAGAATCTGCAATATTCCTAGTGAAGATAAGGTGGAAATAATTGCAATGTATCTAAGGGAATAAGGTGGAAACAAAATTATCAAGATAAGGCGAATTGGGATAAGTTTGCAAATGACTTATGCGTTTAGTTTGGAATCAATAAATTTTTTGATATGATATAGCAATTTCATAAATTGACCCAAAATAGACTCCTACAAGATTATCAAGAGAGGATTAGAAAGTTAAAGACCTTAATGAAGAATGCAAATCCACATTTGACGAAAGAGTAATTTATATCTAACTACATTAGTGGATTAAATGATTCCATTAGATCAGTTACAAAGATATGGTAACCAAAGTCCTTGATCTACTTATATGAACTATTTAAGTTTTAGGAGGAAGTTTTTGGTTTGGCTAAGAATAACAAACAAGTAATAAAAGGAGTTATGAGCAATAATGTAGATAATATGTTAGGTAAGAATCATACTAGCGTGAATTATTGGAATGGAGCTCAAATGGGGGAAAAAAGACAAGGGTGGCCCAAATTTAACACTACCAAAGGAAACAAGCCACACATGGCAGCCTCTAAGAACCAAGGACAAAATTCATTTGGAGTTGAGAATAAACCATAACCAGATGGAGGAAAGAGATATAGTCAATGCTAAAAGTGTGGGGATAGATATTTCCTTGGTCACTAGTGTAGTAAGAAGACTACTCTTAATATGTTAGAAGGAGAATTAGGCAAGAAGGAGTTGGAAGATGAGGAATATGAGAATGAGTTTCATGATTGGAATTCAAATGGACAAATTGAAGCTCAAGGCTCCATTTTTATATGCGTCATGACTAAATCCACTAGTCTTAACACCATTCATGTTAAGGGATATATTGGAAGTAAGGCCATGATGAATTTGATTGATTCAGGAAGTACTCATAGTTTCCTAAATTCTCCTTTAATAAAGGAATTAACTTGTTCCTTAGTTCCTACCAATCCCTTGCTAATTACTGTGAGGGATAGATATATAATGAATAATAAAATAGAAAATTTGTAACTTTGAATGGAAAATGCAAGGGTAAATGTTTAAGACTCGCCTTAGGGTTATGAATTTGCGGTCTTTAGATATGGTGTTAAGAGTTGATTGGTTAAGTCAATTCAACCCTATGCTATTAGATTTCAGGAATTGAAAATTATAATTTGTGAAAGAGGGAAAAATTATTGAGATCTTGAGAACTCCTCATAAGTAAGGAGCTAGCCTGAAGCTAATTAGTAGAATGCAATTACAAAACTTATTTAGAAAGGAGAAGATTGGACTACATACTCATTTGTGTTCTATAAAAACCAAGAAATCAATGTTGGTTGCCACTAAAGGGAATAAGGTAGCTCAAATTATCCCTACAAATTTACAATAGGTCTTAAATGCTTATGAACATGTTCTTAAGGAGCTAAAAGGCATGCCACCCCCAAGGTCACATGACCATGCAATTCTATTAAAAAATTAAGTTCAACTTGTTGATTTGAGATCTTATAGATACCCTCACTATTAGAGTGTAAAGATAGAGAAGTTAGTAAATGAGATGCTAGAAACTTCTATCATATAACCTAGTATAAGTCCCTTTGCTTCACCAGTCTTGTCAATGAGAAAGAAAGATGGTATGTGGAGGTTTTATGTAGATTACAAGCAATTGAATTCCTTAACCATAAAAGACAAGTTTTCAATTCCAATATTAGATGACCTCTTGGATGAGTTGCATAGGGCTACTATGTTCTCCAAAATTGACCTCAAGGCTGGTTATCACCAAATTAGAGTCAAGAAGGAGGATATACCCAAAACTGCCTTTAGAACTTAACAGGGTCACTATGAGTTCAAAGCCATGCATTTTAGGTTGACAAATGCTCCTGCTACCTTCTGGTCCCTCATGAATCATGTTTTTGGAAAGTAACTAAGGCACTTTGTACTTGTCTTCTTCAATAAATTACTCATCCATGGAGGACCAAGTGTCTCATTTGTCACAAGAGTTACAAGTTCTGAAAAGGGAGAAGTTGTTTGCTTAACTGTCTAAGTTTTCTTTTGGGCAGCAGCAAGTGGAGTATCTTGGTCATATCATGTCTGCTCATAGGGTTACTACTGACCCCAACAAGGTGGCTGCAATGGTGAACTGGCTTGTGCCCACTTCCTTCAAGTCATTAAGGGGATTTTTGGAACTCATAGGGTATTCCAGAAAGTTTGGGAAGCAATATGGGGTCATTAGTAGGCCTATAACTGACCTCATAAAGAAGAATAGTTTTAAATGGGATGAACTTGTCATTGAGGAAACCATTAACAAGTTAAAGCAGGCTATTGTAATAGCACTTGTCTTAGCCATGCCAAACTTTACCAAGTTTTTTGCCATTGAGGCAAATGCCTGTGGTGAAGGGTTAGGTGTTTTACTAATGCAGGATAATACACCTATAGCCTATCTCAGTAAAATGTTACATGGGATATAGACCTTTCCATTTATGAGAAGGAATTATTGGTTGTTCTCATGGTAGTGACTAAGTAGAGGCACTACTTGGAGGGACACCATTTCATCATTAAGACAAATCATGGAAGCCTGAAGTTCCTGCCACAGCAACAATTACACACTTATATCCAGCTAAGAGGCATTACCAAGCTTCTAAGCTTGGATTATACTATAAAATATAAGAAGGAAGGGGATAATAAAGTAGCTGATGCCCTTTCTCGAAAAAAGGGATCAACTCAGGGACTTGAGGGAACTTGCCATGCCATCTCAGCTCAGATTCCTAAATGGTCCAAGGAGGTGGTTGCTAGCTACGCCTTAGACCCTGTGGCAGTGGAATTACTGCCAGCCTTAAGCCTTTCTGCAAGTTCCAAACCTCCTTTTTCCTTGCATAATGTGATACTCAAATACAAGTGAAGGATTTACATTAGGAACCAAGGAGAATTAAGGCACCAAATGTTTAAGAGCTTTCACAGTTCAGCATGGGGTGGCCATTCTGGTATAAAGGCAACATATCACAGAATTAAGCAATACTTCCACTGGCTGGCCTGGTTTAAAGAAAGATGTGCAAAAGTTTATTCAGCTGTGTGATGTGTGTCAGAGGTGTAAAAGTGAGCATGTTAAGCATCCTAGGCTTCTGCAAGCCTCGCCAGTCCCTAAACAAGCTTGGAGGGATATTAGCATGGATTTCATTGAAGGCTTGTCTAAATCAGAAGGCAAAGACATGATTTTGGTAGTTGTGGATCATTACAGCAAGTGTGGACATTTCCTTGCCCTCAATCATCCTGTTACTAAATCATCTGTTGCCAAGGTTTTCATGGAGCAGATATTTAGACTACTAGGCATGCCTCAATCAATTGTGTCTAAAAAGGATAAGATTTTTATCAGTTCGTTTTTGGCAAGAGCTTTTTAGACTGTTAAGGACAGATTTGCACTTGAGCACAGCATATCATCCTCAGTTTAATGGGCAATCTAAAAGGCTTAATCAATGTTTGGAGATTTATTTGCATTGCATGACTTTTCATAGGCGGAGGTAATGGTATAAGTGGCTGCACTTGGCTAGTACAACAATAGTTACCCTTCAACCTTGGAAATGTCACCTTTTCAAGCCTTATGTGGATATGCTCCTCAACTGACTGAAGTTCCTCCTACTGAGATTAAAGTGGCTTCAATGGAGACCTTATTACAAGAAAGGCAAGCCGTGAATGGGTTGCTAAGGGAACAACTTTTAAGGGTACAAAATAAAACCAAATAGTTTGCAGACAATTAGAGATTAGAACCTTTTTTTTTTTTTTTTTCAGTAGGGGATTAGGTGTTTCTTAAACTCCAACCTTACAGGCAGGTATCTGTGGCACTCCGTAGGAATTTAAAATCAGCTTCAAAATATTATGGCCCTTCCAAGTGATAGCTATGGTGGGGAAAGTAGCCTACAAACTGCAACTGCCACCAGGTTCTGCAATCCACCCCATCTTTCATGTGTCCTTGCTGAAACACTCGAGGGGACAGAAGCATCAACTCATGGATCAACTACCTTTAGTGAGTCCGGATGGGCAACTTCTTGTTGAACCTATGAAGATATTGGACCGAACGATTTTCAAGAGGTGCAACCCAGCTATTCCACAAGTACTGGGGCAATAGTCAAAGCTCTTTGCAGATGCTACCAGGGAGGACTGGTCTTTCCTTACAGCTCAATTCCCTCAGTTTCAGCCTTGAGGACAAGGCTTTCCCGGGGTAGGGGCACCTTGTCAGGAGTGAAGGTCTGGCTGATGGCTGGATTGCAGCGAGATGGGAGGCTCTTTATTTTTCTGTCGAGTTGACAATTCAAGATTGTTGTTATTTCTGTTATTTCCGTTTTTACTCTGTTTCCGTCATAACAGCTAATGGGCGCCTTACGCTAACAATCTCAGCCGTTGATGTAGTGACGGACTACCGTTACTGTTAGCCACCATTAACCTTGTCTTCTACTGTAATCAAGAAGTAACAGAATTCAAAAACATATCTCTCTCTAAAATTGCTTTTCTCTCTCTTTGAATCTCGATCTCAAGTTTCCCTTCTGTTCTCTCCCCCTCCTCTCTTTCTAATTCCTCACTCAAACTCTGATTTGGATCTTGGAAGTTCTGGTCCTGACACAATGCTAGGGAAACTAAACTGGAGATCCTTACATAAGCCTAACAGTTTATGGGCTAGGCTGCCACGAGGTAAGTACAACATGGGAGGCAGTGAAGGAATCAAGTACAAAAGAACAACACCTATTTGGCGGGGCATGGTACGACCGTAAGATTTTATGGACAAGCATGGGAACACTCTGAAACTTTGGACTTACAACTGGGTTGGGGAGACATCGTTGTAGGACTATGTTTCTTGTCCTCTTGAAACACGCGAGAGGAATTTGACGGTGGCAGCGTATAAGAAATCTATTCCCCCGCTTACCTTGCGAAGCAAGGAAGGGAACCCGGATGTTTTAACATGGGAAGCTTCCCAGACTGGAATGTTCATGGTTAAAACAACGTACAAATCACTTTATCCAGTATGTTAATAATCGATGGAACCCCTGTTAATACTTGTCTTTGGAAACTGAAGTGTTCAGAACGGGTTGGACGTTTTATGTGGCAAGCGACAAATGGGAGAATTCTGACAGATCAGGAACGCTTTCGCAGGGGGTTTGCTCAATCTAGCGCATGCACTTTATGCAAGCGCCATGTGGAGACTATTGTACATTTGCTCAGAGACTTATGGCTGGCTTCTCAATTATGCTTAAGCCTAATTAAGTCCCCCTCTAGAGCCCAGTTTTTCTGTGCCAACTTCGAGGATTGGCTTGGTATGAACCTACAGCAGTGGGGAGGGTTAGAAGTGGAGGAATTGCCAACTCTTTTCGCTATAACATTTTGGAATATCCGGAAATGGAGGAATGAGCAAATTTTTGAGGCTGCCAGATACAAACCCTATCTGTTAAGTGCCATTTGTAGACAATATAATGAGCACAGGACCCTAGCGGAAATCGATACATTTCCTATCTAGGGTGCGCTTCAGGGGATACATTTGGCCTGGCAGTTTGGGGTTGACAAGCTTTGGCTGAAAATGGATTCCATTCCAGCATTAGAAGCCATTCAACATGGAGTCCCCGGGACTCATTCCCATGCCGACCTCATTCAGAATTGTAGAAACCTTGTTCATAAAAGACCTGACAATCAAGCTCACCCACGCTAAACGGGAAGGAAATCAGCTGACAGATTGGCTTACTAATCATGCCTTCTCGTTACCAACTGGGGGTGCGTATCCTACAACAGCCGCCTTTGGGAGCCAAAGAATTGCGGACACAGAACCCGACTATTAGCTTCTTAGTTGTGTTCCCACTCTTCTCAGCGTTGAGCCTCCATTTAGATCAAAATAAAAATAAAAATAAAAGTCGAATTTAGTAATTAATTTATTATAGTCTAGACTTCATTAACACGAAATCTAGAAAATAACATGTGAGTACAGGAATGTTCATAAGAACAAGATGGAGCATTCCGTGAGATCATCTCAGGAAGAAACATTTCAGGAAACCCAAGTTGTCAGATTTGATATGTTCTCTGTATGGCTAATCTCCATTTTAAGATTCCAAGCATGGAAGACCACCAGGAGTAATGACTGCAACTTATCAGCATGGCAAGAATAATAATGAATAACCAGCTTGACCTTGCATACAGTAATCAGTGGGAGCCGTGGGGAGGATTCATATTTCCATAAACAGGACCCATACTGTTTACAGGAGGAGGTGGCTGTCTGGGTCTTGCATATTCGGCAAATATAACCCAGCCATCCAGGTACTACAAAAGAAACAAATATCAAAGGGAAGTTAATAATAATTTAATGAATGCTTGCACGCACAATCATTCATCAACATGAAAACAACATATATATAGAATATATTAACTTTAATGAACCAATAATGCATATTAAACCTAGTTGCAGCTACTGAAGAGCTGCCAAAACAAGTATCAACAGGATGCCAACAAAAAGGGTACTTCCCCAGCATAACTTCCCTGACATTCAAACTAAATGATCAGGGACTCACTTAGTGATTTCAGATAACAAGGGCACCAGATAGATAGCAAAACACCTTCAAAATCTCTTGAAATATTTGGTTCTCTTTTGCTATGTGTTCTTTGAAATCTGTTAAAACCTAAGACTAGTCCCCAGGTGCAAGCCTATTCAGGACTGTAAATAGAGAGCAACAAGATAAGCAGTTATTACAGAAAGTAGGGAAATGTGCTATGAAAATGGGATAAGGCATGCACTAGCCATGGGTCAGGTTTCAAAGTTGAATACCCGACAAAGCATGTTTTGGAAGGAAAAGGCACAATGTCATGCACTTAAATGAATGCATTCAATTGGTTGTCCTTGTTCACAAACTGTTGCAACATTTTCAGAAGGTTTCAAAAACATTATCCAAATTAAGCAATTTCCAAGTGCGGATAGCAGATGACCACAGGTTCAATGACTGCATGCATATGGCTACAGGCAGATGGTGAACATGAACTTCAGTTAGAGCATGACTAATCTGTAGCTATACATAGTACTAGAAGCACACATGATCTGTTTGTGTGTGTGTCTGCATGTACATCTCTCCTTTGCTGACAAACATCTGTAAGCCAAAGTAAGGAACTTCATGTTTGCTTGGTCAAAGCCGTAGCCAAAAAAGATCAATCAAAACAGATATAACGAGTGGAGTTCATTTTTCGTATTTGTGGCTTACCCTTTTTTTGAGCATTTTACATGCACCCTAAGATGAAAAGGAATTAACCTTAAATCTTATGAATACTTTCTGCCAAATCTATGGCTTCCATATATTTGAGACATTAGGCATTCTCCCTTGGGCTTACACATGTGGTGTTTCTGCCTTTAAAGATCTTACAATTTTGTTACTCATTGTATAAGAAGAGAAAACCAGGTTTTTCTGCCCTAAATGGATATTGAACTGTGTTAATCACATTCAAAGGCTAAGATAATTTTAACAATTCACCAGAATGCAGTAGTTATTATAATTACAAGGAGCTTACTGCATGATAACATTCAATATTTCACACAAGAAAAAAAAAAAATTATGCAAACAGCTGTGAAAGACTGACCTTTCCATCCATGCCTTCTATGCCTTTTTTAGCATCTTCTAATGTAGCATATCTAACAAACCCAAACCCCTTCGAATATCCAGATACTCTATCAGTGACAACTCTAGCTGTGAGACACAAACAAAAAATAAAAGAAAAAAGGTGTTAGTAATTGCACAGTAGATTGTAGAAGAGCATCTTCTGTAAAAGCATACAAACCATGAACCACTTCACCAAACTTGGCAAATTCTTCCCTGAGTTTCTCTGTCGTAGTTCGTTTATTTAACCCTGATGAAAATTTACAAAGATAAAAATTCAAGTTGTAACAGATTGATACAATTCACAAAATAAATTTGGATAGAGAAATACTCAAAATGTTAATACCACATGTTCAACCAAATGCAGCCACCGAGTGAGGAAGCAGAGGTGTTTATAATTAAATTGAGTTGATTATTACCAAGTATTATAAATGAACTTCACATGTCTCCCACCACTAACTACATTTGTTCATCTATGTGACCAAATACAAAATCAAAAACCTCCTTGGGCATCTAAAATCTCATTTTCATTTCGTGATATGACAACAGTAGTGGGGATTTTCAATGGTAACTCTATCACAAGGTAAACCAACTTCACTTTTTCTTATGACAAGTTGAATTAAAACCTACTTTGTCAATAGAAAAAGTTACTATAAGCAAGCACCACAACTGCTAAAACACAGAAGTAGCAATTTCAGTACTTTCAACTGAATAAGTGCTAAAGCTGCATGGAAGGATGATAACTGAACTTAACGTAGAGATTGCAATACCCATCAAATAAAAGCTTTGCCTATATTTATTAATTGACCAACAAATAAAATTCCATATTCTACACATGTCAAATAAAGAAAGAAAAATATAAACTTCCTTTCGAGTATCAAAACAACCCATTGTAGGCCAAGGCATCGAGATGGTATCATCAAAGACTTTAATCAGTTCTACAGGATAGAAGGATTACAATTTCCCACAAACAGCTATTCATACTTCAGACCCCAAAAAATAAAATAAAATAAATAAAAACGCACACAACACTAACACAGAAAAGCAATGGAGACACGAGAACTAACTATAATGGTGAGAATTCTTTTAAATCAACAGCCAGATTACATAAATTTCAGGTCTTTCCTTCCAATTCCAACATTTTCCTAGCGTCCAAACACATATAACACTGGCAAAGCGCACTATACGACGATTACAAACGAAAAAACCGACGAACTCAAGGAAATATGAAGGAAATGAAGGTTAATTTGGGGGGAAACGAAGAGGGAAGATACGTGCCAGAGACGAAGAGGTTGGGGTTAGGCTCAGCCTGCTCTCGAGCTGGAGGCGACGAGGATGACGCCGGAGGAATGAAGGGCGAAGTGGAAGTTGTAAAGAACAACCGCCGCAAGCCGCGGGGAGCGGCCGCCAGAGACGCCGTCCCTCTCATCGCCATAATATCACCACAAAGTTTTAGCTAAAACCCCAATTTCAATTTAAGAGACAGCAAAGGAAATGCCTCAATTGGGGGCTTATAAAGAGGAGACAGGGTTTAAGGTTGAAATTTAAATTACCGGAGTACCCTTAAAGAAATATAAGGTCATGGGTTCACCTTCACCAATGTATTTTTGGGCTGCTTTTGTGGCTGAACCAACCAATGCTTCTGATTCTTATTTTGATGCCAGGGGTTGAAAATCACCTGCCAGTTTTAACTCATTATTACAAGTCCTTTTTTTTTGTTTAAATTGAAGATTTTGAATTTAAAAATTATTCTACCCAATTAATTAAAAGAAAATCAATTAACAGCCCAGATAGATACCCCAATGAACAGGCCATTTATTTTACTTTTATTTTTATTCTTTTTTTTGTGTTATCTTTTGGGGTAATCTGTAAATTTTCTCTGTTGCTGTTAATGTAAGGCATAAAGAATGTAAGCAAAGAGAAAGCTGTGAAGCAAAAACTGTGGAAATTGTGTGTTTAGACAATCTAAATTTTTGTGGTCTATTTATATAAACCATATTTTTTTATCATAGCGACAGTCATTTATTAAATATGTTTTTTAAAAAAAAAATTGACAAAATTTTCTTCTTATTAGGCTTAGAGTATGCATACTGTCGTTTAGAACATTTATCTAATTGTTTAAATTTTTTTCTAGGGTAAATGAGTTTACATGTAGAAGGGCTGTAAAAAAAAAAAAATGAAGAAGAAGAAGAAATGGACAAAATAGAAGAAAATGCAACATAAAACCTGAAACGGTGCAGTTTCAGCAAAATCGAATTGCGTTCCTTAGCACAATATTCCTTCGTCCATCACCACCGTCATCAATCAAAATTTATATAAACAGAGACAAGAAGAGGATACAATTGCTGTGTTCTGTAATGAACAGGAAAGTGAAAATCCAGTGAAACGCATACAGTAACTTAGTGTCTTGTTGAATATTTATTAACTTTAGATTGCTGATGCTGTTTGTTGTTGGAAAGTAACGACTTTTTGTAAGATTATATTATACCAAAAAAATTAAAAATACCCACATCAGTTAATCCTCCTCTTTTTAGAACCCTAAGTTCGTTAACAGCAATCACCAACCCCAGCCCACCTACCCCCCTAGAAAAATAATCGTTTTAGTGGGTGTCTCTCTTCTTTGTTATTTTTGATCATTGGCTATGAAACGAGGATACCCAGTTTCTCCATCGGAGTCTGCTGGTGATGGGCCCCCTCATTCCAGATTAAGATATACCCCTGAAGGTATAGTTTATGGTGGTGGCTAAATCATTACTTACAGTGCAAATGTTTTGACTTGTGAGGTTTTTTTTGGGTTTATGGTGCTGATTTTTTACCTGGGTTTTGTAGTTTAGAAGAATTAGTTTCTTAAAGTTTGTTTTTTTTTTTTTTTTTTGAATGAGTTTTATTTCTGACTGTGTGATTATATGTTCTAATTGGGTTTTGTAACGCTGATGTATTTTGGTTATTTGGCTAATGTCATTTCTTTGATTTGTTGTCCCGGGCTTTTGTTGTGCTGAGTTTAATCTTTATCTGGTTGTAATGGGACAGTTAGAAGATTGAATTTTTCCAGTTCTGATGCTATTTCGTTTGCAAAAGAGCAATGAAGTCTGAAAGGAAATTTCACATTCCATTCGAGTAACATGTTGTTTGTACAAGAGCTGACCCACATAGGAACATTTCACAGTTCTATGTGTTTCTTTGTCCTGTATTCTTTAGGTTACCAAGCAGGATGTGCCTGGTGACTCCAGCCTCCATGTTTCAGAGTTGAGTTTTTAATTATGTGGTTGTAGGTGATGCGCATTTCTCCGAGGACTTTGTTCAGAAAGTGGCTGAGCATTACAGTGCAAGGACAAATCAGACTCTTGAAGAACGAGAAGCTAGTCCAATTATTCATTTAAAGAAACTTAACAACTGGGTATGGCAAATGTGATATACTTTATTCGTTGGCAAACATATTCGGTTCTGTAACATGTTTAAAGGACTTGATTTACTAATTCCTGTAATTGGACAGATAAAGAGTGTATTAGTTCAACTATATGCTCGTCAAGGGGATGGTGTTCTTGATCTTGCTTGTGGGAAGGTAAATCGTATAATCTTTTATTGGTTGCCTTGGCAGTCTACATATTTCCCTGTGTAAGTTACTTTACCGTGGTTTTTGTTCTCTAGGGTGGTGATCTCATCAAGTGGGATAAAGCAAAAATTGGGTACTATGTTGGCGTTGATATAGCCGAAGGCTCGGTAAATTTGTTGCCTAGCAAGTAACTTTTCTTTTGAAATGAAAACAAGTCATTGCAAATTTTTTTTTCCTGTTTTTGGCCATGTTTTGTGTTTTCAAAATCTCATGAATTCACCCTTTTGTTTCTACTCATTTAATACATAAGTTTGGAACACAGTTATTCATTGTGCAGCGATGAAATAGCATGAACTATGGATTCATTTCCTTCTACCCATTTTGTCAACTGGATTTGCCTTGACATAAAATTTAATTGCTCTCTTATTTGGGTGCTGAATATTCAATTCAGATAGAAGATTGTCGCACACGTTACAATGGTGATGCAGATCATCATCAGCGACGCAAGAAGTTCACTTTTCCTGCCCGCCTCATATGTGGGGACTGTTACGAGGTGATTGCAGTTATAACAGTTATCAAGCAAACAATAGATCTGGTCAAGTGGCATGTGTTGTTACAAGTCATATGGAACATGTCTGCAGATTTAACTATCAGATTGCATGGGCCTTTCAAATACTGCTCTGATGAATGGCTGTTAGTTTAATGCTACAATATACAAACAGTTATATATACTTCAACACAATCAACTAACCTTTTTTTTTTTGTCTTTTTGTTCTTTGGTACTTTAGGCTCAGTTGGACAAACTCTTGGCAGATGATGCTCCCTTTGATATGTGCAGTTGCCAGGTGAATAATTGTGCCTCTATGATGTGTCTGTCTTCTAAGTTTGCCAAGGACCAAAAGTATAATATCTTGAGGCAGCTGAAAAAGTGCATCATGTTACCACAGAATTGACAATTTATTTAGGGACCCTTTAGTTGTCATAAGATCACCTGATAGCCTTTTGGTTCCCCCTGAAATGTTAGAATTGAAATCTTTACCTACAATCTTTATTTCTTCTTGGTATGCCTTTATGCTATAAGTAGGGGTGTGCATGGTTTGGTTTGGTGCTGTTTAGAGAAAATCTGAGACCAAATTAATAAATTACAGTTTGGCTATTTTCTTAACCAACCCAAGCCATTTACATTTTCAAAATAAATCATGAAATTATGGTTTGGTTTGGTTATGGTCTTGTATTACAATAAGAGAAAAAAGGGAAAAATAAAAAATAAAAAAGTCCATGTGTCTAATATTTAATTTATGTTGTAATAATAATAGCACATAAAATAGGTAAACATGTGTATATAATGAAATTATAACCTCATAATGCATAGATACATGTGACTTGATGTAAAATGTATTATTTATGTAAGCCAAACATATATGTAAATTAGATATAAATAGAATTACTGTTTATGGTTTGGTTTGGTTTGCAGCTGTTTACAAACAAGACCTAAACCATAAACCATAAACCATGATTTTTAAAGATTCAAACTAAACCATATTTTTCAAACCATTAAATGAAACCAATTTGTTACATATGGTTTTGTTTGGCTTGATTTATGGTTTAAACCATATAAAGCACGCCTCTATTTATGACGACAGACTGCATCCAGAAAATCTAAAACTTAATTGTTGCTTCAAGCTAAGTATTCAAATTTTGCTTATTTATGTGGTATCTCTCATGAAATGCATTTCCTGTTTCTTTGTGCATTGGACTGAGCATGTGTATAGAGTTATCACTTTGTGAGTGTTACCTGTTCTGATTATTTAATTCATTGTGGTGGCATGAAAATATCTCTCCCCCTGCCCCCACTGTCTTGTATGTGTGTGCACACATGCATGCTTGCTTCTGTGTTATGTACTCTTTTTTTACTAATCCTTCCATGGAAATGTTCAGTTTGCCCTACACTATTCTTGGTCTACTGAAACACGTGCTAGGAGAGCCTTGGCCAATGTTTCAGCCCTACTTCGTCCAGGTGGCATCTTCATTGGAACAATGCCAGATGCTAATGTTATCATCAAAAAACTTAGAGAAGGTTTGGCCTTGCGAATTTGAACTTTCCGATGAATGTGCTGACAAATACTTTGAAAACCATACAGCATGTTATCTTATGGGAAATTATCTTCTAATAAAACTGGTCAGTTTACTGTTTATCTAGCTTCTGACCGTCAGTGAGTAGAATAGGGATTAAATGTATATTTATTATCTTTTTCAAGAATATCTAATATTTTGTTCCCATTAGTTAAGCTTGTCATTCCTCTTCTCTCTCTCTCTCTCTTTTTTTTTTTTTTTTCTCCCAATATACAAAAAAGGTGTGTCATAGGTATATTAGTCATCGCACCTGTGGTCCTCAGCCAAGGGTCATCCATTATTGTCCTCATTCAACCTGCCCTATAGGGAGGACCCACCACCCTTTCATATTGGTGGCTAGCTTCAGATCTGATTGAATGAAACACCAAATTTTGTGATTTCTTGATCTACAGTCATATATGTCACGAAGTATGTACTTAAAGGTGGTGCTCCCATGTAAAATTTTACTAGCCTTATTATTGGCTCTAGAAGATTATTTGTCTAGCCAACCAGGCCTAATATGGTTGGCTGTAAGAGCAAATACATTGGGGGAAGTTGAGTGTTCAAACCCCAATTGGTTTAAATTCTTACAAACTCTTTGCGTAAATTCCAGTGTACCAGAGCAGTGTCATTTTCACTGTCTGAAATTTTTGCTTTATGTTGCTTTCATTACTTGCTTTGTTTTTTTTTTTTTTTTTCCCTCAAGTACTTACAGTGAGGTTTCATTGCTTGTCCTTACAATTACTCTTATCCTTGTTGATTGGTATGGGAGGTCAGTTGTGTCATTCTTGATGGAAGATGCCATGTTTATGTTTACATGCAGCTGAAGGACTGACTTTTGGTAACAGTGTGTACTGGATACATTTTGACGAAGAATATAGTGAAAAGGTGAGCTCTTTTCAAGAGTTGCAAATCCATAACTTTTTACATCCCCATCCCCAGAGAATCTGTTGAGTTACTTTGTTTCCTGCTTCAGAAATTCAAGTCATCTACTCCTTTTGGTATCAAGTATCAGTTCCACCTGGAGGTATGTGTCCATCCTTTTCTGAACGAATTTTTAAAATAACTATAATCAACTATAGTTTCTCAAATTGTGGATGTCCCTTGTTATATGGCAGTGATTCATATTTGTTTTGATGTTCTGTTGATCTAGACAACAATAATAACTGCATGCTTTCTTGTGCAGGATGCTGTTGATTGTCCTGAATGGATTGTCCCCTTTAATGTCTTCAAGTTGATGGCAGAAGAGGTAGAATCTTGTTGCATAGTTTTTCTCTTTTTAGCATAGAAACTTCCCATGTCATTTCACTATTTTTAGAAATGAATTATAGTTTTCATGGTGTTAAAACGCTGGTAACACATGAAACAGAACTTTCCAATCATTGTTGCAAATAAGCTTGTTCTGTGCATTCTAACTCAACTCAACTGAGACAGTATGATTTGGAGCTAGTTTTTGTGAAGAATGCACATGATTTTGTGCATGAGTATATGAAAAGACGAGAATATATTGAGTTAATGCGGAGGCTTGGTGCTTTGGGTGATGGTAGAGACGACAAGGGTAAGCTTAATGTTTCTTTATTCTTTTTCCTTAGTTCTTTTAGCTTACATTGTATAGTTTCTTTTGCTTATTTGTGGTTTGCATGTCTAGGCACTCTTTCTCCAGACGAATGGGAAGTAGCTTATCTGTATTTGGCATTTGTCCTGAGGAAGGTAAACTTATGACACTACATGCAAATTCAGTGTTAACATTCATTGTTGTCATTTGATAACATTTAATATGATAGTCGGTCATATGTTTAACAAGCTCTTGAAGCCTTTTTGGTCTACTACTGTTTCTCACAGCGAGGCCAATCAGACCAGAGACAAGTAAGTAGTAGACGAGACAAAGGAAAGCTGCAGATAGCAAAGGATGATATCGTGTACATTAATAGCACACCGGAATGTGAACCAAGCATGTAACAAGATCAGGTCTAAACAAAAAGAATAACACACGTTTGTTGGGTTGCTGTACCAGCAGAGATACCGGTTGCAGACTCTTTCACAAGCTTTCTGAGAGACTAGAATTGCCCAATTTTGCGGATTCAAAGTAGCAGATATAGTATCAGTTTTCTTGTTTTCAAGGAGTCCCACTCTCTGGGGTACATTGCATTGCATGTATTCTCGTGATGAATGGTCTAAGTAGTTGAGGAAGTCAAAATTGACTGATGGCACCAAGCAGGTGCATCAAACTGAAACTGTAATTTTTCTTAGCAACGATAAACGTGAACGTGTAATGACCACTTTTTAATAATAAGTCGTAATTCTTGGACGGCTCTGTGCTGCAATGTTTACATCTTCATCTGAATGAACTTCCAACAAAGCTTCTACTTCCAAAGGCTTAACATAGCAAGCCTAGAAGAAGAAAAGTATTCCCCTTTTGTTTTGTTTTGTTTTGTTTTGTTCTGAAACAGCCATAAGCACAAGTGCACATGCTACCTAATACCATTTACAATGGCCGGTTGCTGTTAACAAGTGCTGTCTTTCTCAAAATTTAATCTGAGTCCCTGATCATCAAAAAAAAGAGATACAGAAAATGGATACAATCAGTCGAGCAAGTTATTACTTAGATTGGCCAAAATTTTCCACAGGGTAGAATCAGAAGCCTCAGTTTATAGTAACTAGACTATTTCCTGTGGAAGTTTGCAATTTAATTGTAAAATTGTGATACAAAGTCTAATAGAGATTTTAAACTAATGATAGATAGACATGCTATTGTTGTGGATTTAGTTCACTAATTAATGAGGTTATCATGCAATAAATACTACACTGAAAATTAAAGTGAATACTTCAGAAATCTACAATGCTAAATGCACATTAGATTGACCCAAGCACTTCACATATTATGGGCCCAAAAGAGATCAAATAACCAATTAGACTCCAAATTTAGCATTATTGTCATGTTGCCCTTAAGAGGAGAATGCATTATGCTGAGAGCTCTGTTGCCTTTTCTTAACTCCTCATTTCATCACAGTATATATAGATATAGATAGGTCATCAGTGTCCAGAACAGCAGATAAAGAAGTCACAGTGAAAACTAACTTCCTAGTTAATCTGAACATAAATCTCATGTCTGCTTAATTTTGTAAACTCAAAAAATTTACTGTGTCACTGCCAAATGATCCCTAAACTCGCTTCAGCACAACAACCATCATAGCCATCACAGCCAATGCCAAGAAAGATGCTCCCAAGGTTTTATCCATGAAATTGGGCCTTGCATCAGAAGCTGCAGAAGCATTCTCTGCAGAGAAGGCACCAAATATGTTCTGAAGATAGGTAGAGACATTGCTCACCATCTCAACCACTCTTTGCTTGATGTTCTTCAAAAGATCCCCCAAACCATTGACAGACTTTCCAGTTTCAAATTGACTTTCATTATCAAATACTTCAGTACATGTGCTTGGAGATCCCTGATCCCCCAAGTCCACATCTGCAACCATTTTATTTTGGTTTAGAACCATATCATGTCAAGGAGCCAACTAACAAGAGTATGCTTAAAGCAAAAGGAAAATGTGCTGAATTGAAACAGAAACAGAGCTCTTACTCGTCTTGTAGGTCTGGAGGAATTCCATGAGCTCATCATTTTTCATAACAGCATCCCAGACATTCGGATCACAGGCAATGGAGGCAACAACAGTCTGAATATAAAAACCAATCAGTAGATTCAGCTAACAAAACTAAGTGTGGCATCAATTGTACTCTTCATTCAATACAATAATAACAGAAACTAAAGAAACTTCAGCTTTATACTGTTTTATATGGTTGTCATTTTATTAAGAGGAAGGCCTTTCAAGTATATGTGATTTGACAAACCAAATGACAATGGCAGCTATAACACCAATCTCTGCATAATCCAGTTGTAGCACGTTTATATTCCATAAAGTAACATCAATAAATGGTTTAATTGATGACTGGTTTGCACTAAAAAGTGACAGTAAGTCAACTTAAAGCATGGAGATTAGCTTCTATGTCATGGGCCGTTGTTATAGGATCTTTTCCATTAATATATATCATTTTATTGTTCTCCACCCAACACACCCCCTCCCCCACCCCAACAAAGCCCCAAACCCTATGCACAAAGAAAAGAGGGGGAAGTTTTTTTTTTTTTTTTTGTAGGGGGGAAGAGTGGGAGTGGTTGGGGGGAGTTGAATTTCTAGGTCTAACAGTTTGCATGACAAAGGTCAGAAATCTATCTATCATTCACATAATGCAAAATAGTTATTTTTCCGGAAAGAATTGTCAATGAAGAGGGTAATGAAGAATCATCAGAACCTGTACAGCAGGACATTCATGGAGCAATGAAAATGCCTCCATAGCATATTTTGGCACAGGAGCTGCTATTGGCTCAGAGATAATACGATTTTTAGTCTCCAAATTGTCAGAATTAGAAAGCAGAGAGAGGCCAGACAGTTGACCAATTCCAAATGAACCATCAGACTCCATGTGAGTAGGAGATGACAGATACACCCTAAAAATGTCATGTTGAAAACATTAAGGAAGAAGGTGGCATCCAACAAAGTAAAATTAAAATTCCTTAGTAAAAACTCTGAACTAGGTAACAGAAAAATGGAATTAGTCAACATAGGAACAGAACTAAATCAAAACAATTACCAAAAGTAAGCAAAACACAACACTTTCTAGGAAAAACAAAAAAATAATAAATAAAAATAAAAAAAGCGAAAGAAAAAATAGAGTAAAAATGTTCATCACCAACAAAATGCATTCTTTGAAAGGAAGAAACCCATTCTGTGGTAGACTCTACTGGGATTAGCGCAAAGACCCAACACAAGAACAAAACCATACATAAGATAGAGAGAGAGAACTCAGACGCATTTTAGAAGCCTCCTTGAGAAACAGATAAAGAAAATGGCTTGTTTGTCAACATGCCGTGGGAAATTTCTGGTGTCCATACAATGGATAACCAAAGAGTGACATCAGACCAAAGAAACAGGCAAAGCACGTTTAAAAAAACTATGTATGAGTGGAACCAATCAAATTCAATGCTACAGAGATAACAGAGGCTAGCACAGCAAGGAGTCAAAAATCCATCTAGCTTCAATCCAAGACATGATTCAAAGGGCAAGAAAAGCATGCCAACACACATGTGCAGGTCAATCAGCCACTCCAATCCAAGCTGAAAATAGTAATAACTTCCAGTAATATACCTTTGCCCCGAGAAAATAGGGCCAGAGTAGAAAACTAACAATGACTGTGATTCCTAAATTTTTCAGTAATACAAACAAAGATTTTCACAATGAAAAAATAGGTGAAATCCCTTTATTGTTTGGATGGGGCCAAACAAGCAGCGGCTAAAATAGTCCCTCTATCCTAAGAAATTCGATACACATGAGCGCAAGTTTTAATTATTATTATTATTATGTATGCATTCAAATTATCAGCTATCCACTACTTTCATCAAAAAAGTACCAAACCCAAGTTAAAAAATAAAAAATAAAATCATAATAAGAAAAAAAAATAATTTGATTTTGGGATAAAAGTGCTAATACTTCTCTATGGCATCCTTCAGCTCACTGGTGGCATCTTTCGCCTCCTGCGGGCTAGGCGCGCCACCGAACACGACTCTCGGCATCGGCCTTCCGGTATCCAGCAACAACTCCTCCTCGCCGCCGCCGAACTCCCGCTCATCCAGCTCCCACGACGGCCTCTGAACCGCGGCGGCCACATCGGCGCCACCGGCGTTCCCGACCTGTGAAATTAAAGCCGTAACAGGGCGCGAGACGTTCCGCACCGAGTGCTCCGCCGACGGAGGGACGGACGAGATGCCACCACGGATGCCGGCGTTCACCACGCCGATCCCCGCGACCCTCGCGGCCGCCCTCACAGCTGCTCCTCCTCCTCCCATAGTTCTCTCCCTCTCGCCGAGATGGATAAGGATCGCGTGATTTTTAGGCTGTTGGAAGAACACACAGGGCTTTATATATGTTTCTGGAAATAAGACTCTAACCGCGAAATCTTTATCCAATATTTTTACTTATTTATTAAAAAAAAAACAACAATTGGTACATGAATTTATATAACATGAAAAATGAGATATTTTACTCCCTTTCTTTTTCATCCAAAAAGTTTTTTTTTTTATTATTATTATTATTCTAAAAGTAAAAATATTAAAGAGATATATCATTGTCATAAAATTTACAATAGAAAAGAAAAATGCCGATTAGAATACCCCAAACGTATTTTGTGAGTTACAAGTGAAATTAAAATTTACAAGAGATAAAAAAAATAAATTAGGTTAATATTATAATTTTTTTTTTTTTATAAAATAAAATCTCTCGAGTCTATTAGTACACTGTGAAATAAAAGATGTACGGCAATATAAAAATGTTAAATATTTCTGTGGTCATTTCTTCAACTGCACATATGCCCAATGAAGACGGGGTTATCGACATCGGCTTGGGTGATGCAGGGCAATCTTTGTCAGATAAATAGTCCCTTTTGCCTCCTAGGCAGCCTCCGGACCAAGAAGTCAACGTCAAGGCTTTCCTGAATACGATGAAGCTTCCGTGGAAGCCAAAGGAAGGCTTGGAGGCGAAAGAGATTCATTCCAATTTTATTTGGCTTTCACTTGGACAACTTGTCCGACAAAATTTATGTTTCGGAAGAATGATCCTTAAGCTTTCGACACACAAATTCTTGTTCTCGAAGCAATCACTTGAATGGAACAGTTGTCGAAAGTTGAACTTATTCCGGGTGACTTTTTGAGTTGAAGCCTACGATCTACCTTTTGAGGCTGTGACAGAAGCAACGACAAGAGTATTTAGAAACCAAGTAGGGACGGACCTATGTGAAAGTGGATGTGGGAAGTTTGGGTGGTAGCGGACAATTTTTACGTTTCCAGGCTCTTCTCAACATTCACAACCCTCTCGTTAGGGAAGCCTAGGTACGTCGGGATCGAGATACCAAGATTTGGATTCCGTTCAGATGCGAAAGGGCTTCCAAATTTCTATTTTGTCTGCAGATGTTTGGGCCACATCAACAAGAAATGCAAGCTAGCTGAGAGTGAAGATGATGAATTATTTTCTTTATCTGAAAAGCGCTGCAGTTATGGGGACCATCTCAGGGCCTTACCATTCAAAAGGGTTAATATCAAATTGGAGTCTGCTAGGATGAAACGAGGTGGAGGTTCTATTCCAATCTGCTACCGCAACAATGCATCATCAAGCCATTGTTGAAACATCCAAAATGGCAGAAAATATTGCTGCAGATCATGCTCCCGTTGAAAATCCTATCAAAGATACCAATGTTTTTGAGGTCTAAAGATGTTGAATGATTCAGTTGCTTGCAGGATTACGATTATCTAGATTGGAGACCATCAATCGTGAGATTTGGGTTTTTAACGATATCGCTGAGTCAGCTAAACAGCGATCCTAATGATAGCATGCCGAAAGGGGCCCATCCACTGTGTTTCCAGATAAAGTAGATTCCAATTAATACTTTGGGCCATTCTTTCAAGAGAGCCAAATTAAAGCTTTACAAAACCCAATCAAGGGCCAAATCGAGCACCAGGAAATCCTTTTCAAATGGAAATCCAAACAATTGGGGACTGGTTAAGTCGCATGAGAAAGCCACCCCATCTCGAAAGCCGAGTGTTGTTGTGGAGCCACTGCTGAAAAAGTCTCGCGTAGAAATTGTTGCAGATGGCGGTGCAACCCTTTCCACCAATCCCTTATCGGCACAGACTGCTAGGCAACCTTCCCGGTCACCATGAAAACACTTTATTGGAACTACCATGGTTTAGGAACACCACAGGTAGTCTACAAATTGAGGGGGCTTTATCTCTCTTCAAGTTCCCGACCTGGTCTTTCTAATGGACACAAGACTCAAGGCTTTTAAGATGAACAAAATTAAAAGTAGATTAGGCTTTTTGAACCGTTTCTTTGTGGATTGCAAGGGTATAGGAAGGGACCCCGGGGGGGGTGTTCGAGACTCTTATGTCCAGACTTGCACATTCATTTTGAAAATGACTTCTGAAAATCATATTGATGTTCACATATCTGGACCTTCGAACTAGACCTAGCGTTGCACTGGTATTTATGGCTGGCCAGATGATCAGGATTAAGGTACTCACTTGGGAGTTGCTCCAAAAGTTACACAGGCAATGCATGTTGCCGTGGTTATAAGGTGGTGATTTTAATGAGATCTTTTATTCAGCGAAAAAAACTGAGGGGCCGACCACGACCTACTGAGTACATGGGTAGGTTTCAAAGGGCACGCAAACAGTGTCAGCTTATTGAACTTGACTGTCAGGGTCATGAATTAATGTGGAGTAACGGAAGATGTGAGGAAGACAATATTTAAGAAAAATTAGACAGATCCAATCACAGCCCAATTGAGGTATTTGTTCTTTCTGATTTTTCTCTCGCTACTAAAAAAAAAGGAAATTTTTCGATTTGAAAGTATGTGGCTCAGGGGTTCATCTTGTGAGGCGACAATTGCAAAATTCTGACGTCATACAGGAACTGGAATGACAGCAAATAATTTTTATGCAAAGACAGAGAGCTGCGGACAGGCCCTAATGAAATGGGAACGAGATACATTTTGATCCATAAATAATCAACTTCAGGAATATAGGCAACAACGGCTTGCTTTGGAACAGAGTCCTCCCACAAAAATAAATATATCTACACTTCAAGCAAGTCAGGCAAAGATGGATGAATTACTGAAGTGGGAGGATAATATGTGGGCCAAGAGGTCAAGAGCTACATGGCTTTCTGTGGGGGACAAGAACACTCAATATTTTCATGTTGTAGCATCCCAAAGGCGGCAACGCAATATGATCCGAAAGATTGTTGATGATCGAGGTCTCTCACATGGCTCTGAGTTTCCTGTCTCTAAGACGGTCAGTTTATATTATCAGACGCTGCTCAAGACCTGGGGAGATGGTGATGTGAGGTTGGTGCTGCAAACTGTGAGCTGACGAGTTCAGATCAAATGAACACAATGCTTTGTTGCGATTATGCACTAAAGGAAATCCATTAGGCCTTGGCGATAAATCCACCCGTCAAAAGCTCTAGGTCCCAACGGCCCATCTGCTAGCATTCATCAATCCTTTTGGCACATTGTGGGGGAGAGTGTGCTGGCTCAAGCCTTGAATATGCTTAATCATCGGACAAATGCTGGTCCTATTAATCATTCAAATATTTTTCACATCTCAATGTGGTGACTAAGATGATCAAAAAAGCTATCGCTAATAGGCTTAAAATTGTTCTCCCTTCAATTATCTCGAAGAATCAAAGTGCCTTCATGCTGGGACAACTTATTACAGATAATGCACTCATTGTGTATGAAATTTTCCATTTCATGAATTATAAGTATTTTGGGAAATTAGCTTTGAAAGTAGAGTAGAATGGTCTTTCCTCGAGAGAATTATGCTCCAGATAGGGTTTGATGTCAAATGGGATCACATAGTTATGCATTGTATGAAGACTGTCTCCTATTCTGTCATTGTTAATTCAAATCCTAGGGATCGATTTCGACCATGTATAGGCCTTTGCCAGGGGATCCTCTCTCCCTATTCTGCTCTTTTAGTTGATGCAGCAAAACGGGGAAAAATAAATGGGGCTCGAATCTGCATAAGAGATCCCACGATTACCCATATTTTCTTTACAGATGATAGCCTCGTATTTTTAAAAGACCCTGCTCTTGAGTGCAACCATCTTAAAGAGCTTCTTTCTTGTTATGAATTGGCGTCATGACAGCAAGTCAATCTAGAGAACGCTGAAATTTCTTTTAGTCATAATGTGACAGTTGATACTCGTCAAGGAATTTGAAATTGCTTGGGTGTTAAAGTTGTAGAACGACAACAGAGGTACCTTGGCTTGTCAATGCTGGTTGGTTACTCCAAAAATATAGGCTTTTAGGATGGTGTTGGATAGGGTCAGCAAGAGAATTGGTGGATGGCAAGAGAAATTCTTTTCAAGGGCAAGCAAGGATGTGTTGGTGAAGGCGGCCATACAAACTATTTCCACGTATATTATGAGTTGCTTCTTGCTTCTGCTCAATTTATGTGAAGAATTGGCTTTATTGGTCAAAAAGTTGTGCCGGGGAAGTTCAGAGATGAGAAGGAAAATTCATTGGGTCTCCTGGGACAAGCTCACGTGCTCTAAGGTGGAAGGGGGTTTGGGTTTTCCAGACTTTCGTAATTTTAATCTTGCAATGCTCGATAAGCAAGCGTGACATCTCCTCACTAACGAGTCCTCTCTATTAGCCCAAGTTTTGAAGACTAGATATTTTCCAAACTCTGCCTAATTGGAAGCTTGTTTGGGCTCTGCTCCAAGCTTTCTGTGGAGAAGCATATGTGCGGTCTGACCTTTGTTACGGCAAGAATTAATTTGGAGGATCTCCACCGACTCTGGACAATGTTTCATCTTTAATCGACCCTGATCTGAAATGTTGAAATGTGAGTCTTGTTGAGCAGGTGTTTATTCCTTCTGAGAGTGTCCAGGCCCTCTCCTTTACCCTTAGCTATCGGTGTCCTAAAGACAGACGTTATGATCGCCACAGTGCAAATTGCTTTGGGGAATGCAGCTTTGGATAGAAATATACCCTTCACATCACTCTCAGGAGTAAGGAGAGGGGGAATACGGAAGCAAATTTGGCACTTAGAAATTTCTGACAAAGTTAAACAGTTCGGTTGGAGGGCTCGTAGGAATTTCTTGCCGACAAATCATAACTTAGCTCAGAAAGTTGGTGAATGGAATATGTGAGCGGTGCGGCATACTTCCAGAATCAATTTCTCACGCTTTGTTCCAATGTCCGTGGGTGGCAAGAGTGGGGTTCATGTCTCCACTAGGCCTCCGAATGACAGAATTCACACATTTTGATTTTTGGATCTTGCTATTGAGTTCGACAAGTGAGAAGGAGCATGTGGAAGTGGGGCTGCTGATTGCTTGGGCGATTTGGAAAGCGGTTGTACAAATTCAACAGTCATGTTATAAACATGGCTTTGCAATCGCAAAGAGACTTTAAGCGACGCAAACATAAAATAGGAGCAACTGACCAAGCAGCAAAACGTTAAGATTGGATGGTCACCGCCAGAGATTAGTTGGATTAAGATAGACACTGACGCCGCCTCAGGAGAGAGAGGTGCCGGGATTGGAGCGGTCTTTCGTGGGAGACAAGCAGAATCTCTGTTCATGTTCTCAAATTATATTGTAGGAACCTGTACATCAACTACAATGGAACTATAATCAACCAGGGAGGCTCTGAACAAAGCACACGATCAAGGTTTGGATAGCATTTTGGAGGTTGTACATGAATGCCTCAAGTAGATCCCATCTCATTCAACATATTTATGGACTTACTGCAGAAGACATTAAGAAGCTCACCTCTCATCTTCAAAAGTGGAGCATTTCTTAGGGTTGAGAGTGCCAACGGAGTAGCACAAGCGCTCACAAGAGAAGGGTTAACAACTAATGGAGAAATAATTTGGGACAGGAACTTGCTGCCTCATGCTTTTGAATTGCTAGATAATCATGTATTGAACTTTTTTAATTGAATGAATTCACTTTTCTTTAAAAAAGAAAAACAAAAACAAAAAATTATGCTCCCCTAGATCCTCTCCGTTGACCAAACTTTCGGCTTTGTCAAGCTCTAGATTCCACTACGGGGAAAAAGGCAATAATTAATTAATTCAAGAATTTACAGGTAATAGCCCAAGGAGAAAAATAGAACAAAAAATTCTGTGCAACAACGCAATTCCGCCCGTGAAGACAGGCTTTTGGTTTCTCCTTTATGCGCGGGTTACTCGGATCGTATCAAAACAAATAAAGTAATTAAAATAGTACTTTTTGAATAAATTATTATAAAGATAAGGAAATATATTTGAATCATTTGATGTTTTGCTTTACTCTCATCCCGTTATTTTCAGTTTAAGATGGCATCAAAACAGAAGGGAATGATCAGAGGATTGAGAATTATAACTTTTGAGTTTTGTTTAAGACGCTGGATCACAGCAATTGCACATCTTTTACACATGGCCACTAAACTCAAAATCTTATCACTTCAATATTTAGTGACAGGGTTACCTAAATTTTAAATTTTAAATTTAATTTTTAATTTATTTAAAGATGAAAAAAACTCAAAACCCTCCGATCTAATAACACTCTACATTTTACCAAACACTACAAATTGAAAAGCAGGAAAATAAAGATAACTACATGACCCTTTTTTTTTTAGGAAAAGGGAAAGGGGTGAAGCCAGCTGGGATCTTCTATCTCATCTCCTCAAATCCTTTCTCCTTCCTCACATTGCCCTTCAGCTCACCTGCAAAAATCACATGATTAGACTCCAAAAATCAAATTTTATGGGGTTTTCGTTTTCTCCTTGAGAAAAGCAAAAATAATGACAAAGAAAAAAAAAATACAGAAACTAGCATGTTCTTCATCGGAAATTTCATAATTTCTATGGGGCTTCATGGAAAAAGGGGTGGGCAGCTAACATACAAAATAAGGAAACAAACAAAGAAAGGAAAAGGAAACCCACTTTACAATAAAGTTATATGCTGTTTCTAAGAACAACCAACGAAATTTAACTGAGAAGTTATGACATCCATGTATAATGCAGATATTAAAAACCCAAAGCTGTTTCCTTTCCCCTAAATCACACAATAGAGACCAATATCCTCGTGATTAAACTGCCAAATTAACTATGACCCAACTTAAAATTACAGCCCACGAGAAGGGTGTAACAAATTTGCTAAAATAAAAGGGGAACAAGGAGGGGAATCTCAAAGGTGATTAGAAAAATTAAGGTAATCCAATGTCGATTTAGGAAACACATATGTACCTTGAGGCTTGCAACCAGGTGGAACTTCAAACAGTGACAAAGAAAGTTGCTTATGTGCAACCACAATATCAAACAATATAAGGCCTGATCTCGGGTCATTAACAATGATGCCTTTCACTGGTAGCCAAATAAAGAGCTCTTCTTGGGACAATCCAACAACTCCTATGAGGCTACCATAGGTGAGATTTGCCCTTACAACACTGTCAAAGAAGACCCTGTTCTCATATTTGGTCAAGCATGGCCCATCAAGAAACACCTCTAGTTGGCCATCTTCAGAGAGAGTATAGTTCTTCACTTCCTTTGGGAGAAGACCAGCTGGCAGCCCTCTTGAGATGAGAAGGTCATGAATTGAAGAGGAGAGAGATGGTTTTGGAGAAAGAAAGAGCCAGAAACTCAGTATGCTCAAAAAGACTCCTGATTGGGAGTTATTGGTGGCCATGGCTGCCTTGCTTAGAGAGAGGGAAAACAAAAATGGGTAGGACAGAGAAAGGGAAGGGTTTAACGGATGATTTTTGTGGTGGAAAAGTGGAAAGACTGTTTAAAAAAGGAGTTGAGAGTTCTGATTTTACTAAGTTGTCCTTGGTCGTTGCCGACGAGGGCCAAAATCGCTTTGGATTATGATTGGTCATTTATTAGTTTTGTTTTGTATCAACTAATGAGCCTTTACTCCCAGCATGGCTTGTCTTTTTGCTTTTTTTTCTATGGAAGTCTCTTGGTGCCTTGCTTAATGTCCTTAATTGTTTTTTTTATCTAATTGTAAGGTCCATACCTCCCCCCCCCCCTCTTAAGCAATGCATCCTGGAATGTTGTGTATAATTGGTGGTTACAAATGAACTGAGTATAAGATCGCGAAATCAATTTTCTGTGTACTAACTCCATGTAGGGTGAAATTTCTGGCAATTAATCTCTTTCTGTTTGTTTTAAGATATCCAAGAATAAGCCAATCTGCCCCTTCTGTCTGTTGCCCTATCTCATGTTTTGACAAAACATCATCTCACTGCTATATATTTCCTGCCTTAAAAAAAAAAAGAAAAAAAAAATTGTTGCTTGCCCAAATTATAAAAGAAGTACAAAGATGAGAATATCTATTGCAAAAATTGCTTTTCTCTCAAGCAAAGTTTCAATAATTCCTCCAAAAAGCAGGGTCCCCCTAGCTGCCTTGCATAGAACAACCCGGCCAACCGATCTACATCATATTTATTTTTCCATGTCTCATCCAAAAAAAAAAAAAAAAATTAAAATCAAACCAGAATTTGCATATTGATTCGATAATCCAAAATGATTAATGTGATTATCAAGAACAAACAAAGCAGACCAAAATTAATTACTGAAGGGGCATTTTGGTCATCTCAGGATAAAAAAGGGAGTGTAACGGATGCGTTACATGCAGTCAGTCAAAAAGGCTGAGCCATGAAGCTGCCGAACTCCCTGTAGGTCCCTAAGTTATCATCTCTTCCATCGGGAAGGGCAAAAAGGTAATCTTAACTTCCACACTAAATTATTTGGCTCGCCAATAAAAATTGGAATTCGGTAAAGCAGACTTAAACTCAGATTAAATAACCATATACTGATGTTTCTGAAGACGCAAAAGGGCAAAGATGATTAATATATTAACCATTTTGCCACTAATCGCTCAGGCCAATTGGTCAGTCAGTAGCAGAGTGCAGATCAGAGTCCGTTTGGAAAAGTTTTCTAAAGAGAAATGATTAGGTTACCTGTTGGGGACATTCAGTAAGTGACTTGGCCATTTGATTTGACACAGGTGGACAAAAGACTTGCTGGTTTCTCTTTCTCAGTCCGTGACTCTGCGTGCTACGCTGATTCTCGTGGCCTTTTTTTTTTGCCATGCAGCCTCTTTTTACGGGTTTTGGCAATATCAAAGGGCTGTGAGAGGAGAGCGATGGTTCAGATTGGCCCACGTGTGGGTCATGCAGGGCCCCACTCTTCAATTGTGTGGACCCCGCTTTGATGATTGTTTTGTACAAATGGGAAAAAAAATCATGGAGGCTTGTCTCGGTCGTGGCGCCCGGTGGGAGCCACTGCAATTTACGGCAGGATATCACCCGAAGAGGAATTGTCCCACAAAGATCCTTGTACACAGCGCTTTTTTTTTTTCCCATAAGCCATTTGGATAGCGCAATTGTATGAATTATGCACAGATCCACACTCTCCCCTACTATATTCTCTTTCTTTTTTTTTTTTTTTTTGAAATTATCCTCTTTGTAGATATTGGAAGTATACATACTCGATTTAGGTTGGTTTGACATATATATTTGAATTAAATTATTGATAATACTTTAAAAATTTTTAAAATGGTAATTATATTAATATAAGAATAAAATAAGTCAAATTATCATTAATAATTATAAGTTAATTTAGTTGATTTAATAGTTTGAATTATATTTATAAAAAAAATAAATTTTCAAAAATTTAGATAACAAAAAATTAAATAAATAACAATAATAAGATTCTATTCCAAGTAAGTTATAGAAAAAAATTAATTATATTTAAATATAATTATAAATGAATTAAAATTTTAAATTCAATAAAAATGATTAAATTTTTTTAAGTGGTTCAAGTTTTTTAAAAAAGAATATAATTTTGAATTTTAGTATTATAATGCAATTAGTTTGATTTTGGTGTTTTTAAAATTTTTAAAACTATGATAAAATAATTAAATACAGTTTGTTTATTTTTTTAAGTTAAAAATCACAACTAATCAGTTGTTGACAATTCTAATGACTTTAATTTGATTTTAATTGGATTAGTTGGATTCAACAGGTTAGATAATTTTAAATAAACTTGCAATGATGCCCGAATTTAACTACTCTTTAAAAAGATAATCCACTACCATCATATCCAACCAAATGCCATCTAATCCATGTCTAAATTACAAAACTTTGGTCCCACGTGTCATCACCATTTTTCTCGTGATGTGGAGACAGAGTTGACGTGTAAGAGAGAAATATAAAATTTATAGAGATAAAAGTAATGATTTTTATTATTGTATGAATTATTATTTAATAAATCTTTAAGAGATAAAAAAAAATTTAATTTAAATGTTCTTTTCCAATAAAAACATGGCAAAAAAATGTGTAAAAATGCGTACCAATTAAAGCTTGGCATGGGAACTTCAGTGATTATCAACACTAATGAATTAAGTTATAAAAAGAATCTAATAGAATATCAACTAAGCAAAGATGTATATTTTGTAAAAATTGGAGACTGGTTTTCCCTTTTTCACGGGCATGCGTTAGGCAATTTTTTTTTTTTTTTCTTTTGAGTCTTTTGGGATTAAACCTTGGCAGAGTATGATAGATTATTGGATTTTACTTTGCACCACCGGTATTAACTCTCTAATGGAGCTTTCTGATTAAATGTAAATGGTTTAGCAATTCTCGGTGCAAGAGAAATGAGGTTTCCCTCGAAAGCGAGGGAATATATTATAATCTTCAAATTTGAGGAAAAAAGAATATTTTATATTTTTTTAATTAAAAAAATATTTATAGAAGTCGTATATTAATTAAAAATATTAAAAAATATTCATATTAATTAGATTATCTATTATAAATTTTAGAATACTGATCTAATAAAATTTAATTAAAAAAATTAAATATAATTCTATTTAATTAATAAAATATTTTTAACAAATTTATATAATTAATTAAATATAAAAATTTGATATTATTTATTATTATTATTATTATTATTAATTATTTAATTTAATTTAATAATATTTTATATTATTTTAATTTTTTTATAAAAATATGATTTAATTTTTATAAATATTAATAAATATGATTTTTTTTAAAAAAAAATTTATATTATTTTTATAGTAGTAATTGTAATTTATTTAATTATAATTTAATAAGTATTATAATTTATATAATTTATTTTAATAATTATTCATATGTATTTAAAATTCATATGACACAAATATATAAAGCAAATGAGAGTAAAAGAAAACATTAACAATAAAAAGAAAAAAATAATTCATAAATTTTTTTTTTTTTCTAAAGAAAAATTTTTTAAAATATATTTTTTTACTTAAAAATAAAAATATATTTTTTAATAAATATGATAATTTGCACATTACATATGTCTATTATTAATTGATACTTAATTTACATGGACAAGATGACTAAACTTACGTCATTATATAAAAGTAAAAAATTTTGAGAATTAAGTTTATAACATTTGTACATCTTAAACCATAGTTATTAAACTGGATTCAAATATCAACCTGGATAAATGACTAGGTCAATGCATCATTGGTTCAACTAATGGGTTAATGGTTGGTTTGGTTAAGTCAATGTCTAGAGTCATTTTTTTTTATTAAATATGACAATATTAAAAAAAATTATAAACACTAGAATAAAATGAGAAAAGAACATCATATACTTCTAAAATGTTATAGATTCTCTAATTTTCCTTGTACAACTATAAGAAACAAGGAAACAAAATTATGAACAGAAAGTGATTAAAGTTATCTGATATTACAAAGTTTAAATTTGAACCTAAAACAAAAAAAATATTTAGATTTATAAATAGTCTAATATAATATAAAAAATTAATTTATCGAATATTATGAATTTTAAATTTTAAACCTATGAAGAAAGTACTTAAATTTTAGTATCCTAATTAAAAGCATTGACATCATTGCCTTCAAATTCATTTCTTGTAACTTGACTAACAAGGTCAAAATTACTATTAATACTATCATTCTCTATATTCTCAATGTCAACCTCTATATTTTATAAGTTCAAATCAACAATATATCAAGATATAATAAATAATAATAATAATGTAAGAAAATGCCAAAAAAGTTAAAAAATTATAATACTAAAACAAAGTATAAATAAAATTTTAATTAGTTTTATTATTAAAATTATTTTGGATACTGCATGAAGTCATTTATTGATGAAAAGTCTCTAACTCATCTAAACTTAAAGTTGGTGGTTCCATCCTTAAAACACAATCTTTATTTGCACCAAAATTTTCAAAGTCAATGGTCATAATTTTGACCTTAAAAAAGATTTCAAATTCCTGCATTATAATTAATTAATATATTAATAAATTTTTATAAAAGAAAGAACAAACAAAATAAATAAAGCTACTATTCTTCTAAAGTTTTAAGATAATTACCTTTATTACAACCTTAAATTGTAATAAACATAAATAAGATCATTAAGTCATTGATACTCCAATCTATTGCATTTCTTTGAATAGAAATGCTAAAAATAATTAAATTACGCTTACACAACAAGAGGCATTACATGTTTGACTTAAAACATGAATGACTAACTTCTTTAAATTAGGTACATTATTTCCATAAGTGGATCAAAATTCATTAACATAAATAACTTATTTAATAGAAAAAAAATATAAAAGAAGGTAATGAATTATTAAAATTACTAGAAGGCATGATATTGTAATCAATTTTAGCAAACTTATGTTCAAAGTCTCTTTCTTTATTAGTGAAAATCTTCATTTCACTTGTTAGCTTCTACATCAATGATTTATTTTCATAAAAATGCCTTTTTAGAACATCCAAAAATGAAGAAACAACTAAAGGATGCTTCTTAATTAATGCAATATCTTATTGACACCTAAGATTTAACCAATAGCATGAAGATTTTTATGTAGTTGGTGGTCCCACCAAGTATGAATTATATTTAAAAAAAAGTTTGAAGTCTTGTCTTCTTGTTTTGAAATCACTTTATAATTTATAGTCTAACCGTATGAATAACCTCATATAAATACCCTATCACAGGCCCTTCATCACTATCAACTACTTGTAAAACACAAATATAAGGTTCAATAATATGCATAATAAGTGCACATGGAGACTAAATAATGTCTTGAATACATTTTTTAATAATCTGCCAATAACTACATAATTGGATGTCTTGTTAATCACCCAATGGACAACATTTTCAACACTAACAAGCAACATAACTTTTTTAAACAATTTGTACAATATCTATGATATCTTTTCTAATTTTGAAGCATCACCTAACTTAAAAAAAATAGTTCCTTTTGGACAATAAACCAAGAAATTTCTCAAAGTTTTATGGTTTTGATTTATCTACCCATTAGCCATTAATGTACAACCAATCTTACTACATGTGGCATAATAGCTTTCCATAAAATTTTTTATCTTTTCAACATTCTTGGTCAATAAATGACCACAATAATAGTGAAAAATGGTGCCTTATAACCTAGTCTTATACTAGTTATGACATTAATAGTTGGTTAATAGTAAATTGAATGTGTAACATTAAGGTATGAAGAAATTAATCATCCATCTAAATACAACAAGATCACACCTTTCTATCATATCTTTACTTTGCAATATACTCTTCAAAGTTGGTTAAGCACCAAAGTCTATCCTTGACATAAAAAAAAGACTCACACATACGAAAGTGCTTCTTCATTTTTGAACAAATCTACCATTTTTTTGGAGCTATATGCATTTCATAGATGTAGTAAGGAATGTAAAGGCAAGTTTCTAATGATATAGGACCCTACATAAGGAACTATTGTTCATGCACAACAGCCATTCAATCTATCTAAATAGCAAATTGTAAAAGCATTGAAGTGGTGTTTAAACCCTAACATTCTAATAATAACAATACCAATAAATTTTCTCTTATGCATAATCATTTCAGTTGTGGATAAAAAGGAGTTATACATCATGTATATAGAATCACCTTATTCCCAAGTTGCTAAATTTCTCTACAAAGGACATGGATAGCATATTGTGATCCCATAACCATGTCATAGTTATAAATTAATATGAATGCATTCATTAAATAGCTTACTTTAAATCCAAGCTAATGTCCTTCAAACTAGCTTTTTAAGAAAATTCTCAATAAGTTTAATCAATATTCTATTGAGGCAAAATTTCCTACATCTACTAAGGAACCATTGAGAATCTTCAATGTAAATCATTCCTAAGTATTAACCTCATATGATCTACTCATGTAACCACAAGCAATCATGATGTGATAAAAAATCTAGAAAATTTTTCAATCAACGCTTTATGGCTTAATGTTTAAATCATTTTGAACACAAGTAATCACTATGTGATTAAGAATTTAGAAAATTTTTGATGGGAAAATATCATAATGTTGTCAAGTTCACTTACAAATCATATCATCTAAATTATATATATTAATTAAGAAACATTATAAAAGTTCAAGCTTGACAAACCCAAAAAAAAAAATAGAGAGAGAATGTTAAATCAATAATGGTTCCTGAGAAAGAAAGACCCATTAAAAATAAATAGACAACAAAGTGAACAAACAACATGGACAAGCAACTGTAATATAAAAAATTCTCAATTTAAAGTTAGATTAAAGCTCAAATCCTAAAATCCTACCAATAAAAAAAGTATATCATTAAGAACATAGATCATTAAAAATGACATAGAACACAAAACTTCAAACCAACCTTCAACATGATTAATTATAAGCAACCTATAAATGATCAAAGATGATGGAAAGCTAGATCAGACAAGTTGAGCCTATACACTTTAAAAGGACAATGTTAGGGGGAGAAGGGAATTCATCGAGGAATCATCAGATGAATGATGAAAAGAATATAAATCCAATCTTAAAACAATGTCATTTAGGTTAAAAAAAAAAAAAAAGGTCTAATTCATTTGATTTTTTGGGTTAACTAGGTTTTAAAAAATAGGCCAAGTTAACCAATTTTTTCTAATTTAATGTTTTAAGTGGATTTTTAACTAAATCAATTTAGTCTAGTGTCTAGTTTAATAGGCCATTAGTCTAACTAGTAGGGTCAAGCTAAGTTTTATAACATTGTAGTGAACTATTTATGTGAGAAATAAAATAGAATTTTTTATGTTGACCGATAATAATAAACAACACTATCATTGACGCAACACTTTTTATATAATAGCATAAAAAAATAAATATTATGTCATAAAAATTAGTATAATAAAAATTATTTTGTAAATTTTTGTTACAAATATCATGATAAAATGTTTATGACATGTAACCCTAATAAATACTAAGTATCTAATGTGTTGTTCACTTTTTTTTTTTAACATTAATTAGAATATGAAATCTAAATTTTAGAACAAGAAAATCATTGCTAAATATTATATGTAGTGCATTGTTAGCATGTAGCATTGTGCTTTGCAAATGAGTACAAACTAGTATTTTATACCCTCCATCATTCCTAATGTATAATGCTATCATTTGTTTATGTTGAGACAATAAGAAAGGCATGGAACACCGGAGGATATTAGGCATAAAACACTTATTAATTATGTCTCTTAATGTTTATTCTTTGTGGTGTACAATAACTAGGGGTTTGCTCACTAGAGAAAAAAAATCTAAATCTCCAAGACATCTTGCTAGAAATTATCTTTGAATTTTTTTTTAAAAGAAGAAATTCTCTTAAACATAATGATGCTATGAATAATATGCCATTCTCATGTGACAGAGAAATACCAGTAACCCTATTGTGCAAACCATCAAGTGGTTAATTAAACGATTTATGTTTGACAATACGCTTTAGTCCCCGAACTTTTAAATGCCATTTATTTGATTCCAAAAGTATAAAACATTTGAATTCCATTTTATGTGACTTATCTTCATATTGGATATGAGTTTCCGTAGCTCATAGCTGCATACTTAATTGTGAGTTTAGCTCTACTACTAGGCTACTCGGCACCAACAAAGCCCGATGTGTTCGATTTGGATATTTTGAAATGGGCCCCGAACCAGGCACACGGCCGAATAGAATTATAAGCAATAACAAAGATGGGCTGAAAATGCATACGGAATGCACGAGCCCCCACCTTACAAATAAATTCTCGTTCCAGCCCTCTTGAGCAAGACAGACAAAAAATCACCTTACAACCAAATTTTGATTCTAATAGAGTTAGCACACAAGAAAACAGAGAAGCTAAACATCAAAGAAAAATACCATATTGATGACCAAGATTTCACTTCTGAAATTATCACTCGGAATTTTTTTGTTATAGATAGTCTATTTTTAATCAAACTGCTAAATCTATTTTTATTTATAATTTAATTAAAATCAAGATGAAATTCAACTATCAATAAAATCTAAATTGGAATATCAAAATTTGCATCAAATTTTTAAGTCAAATTTAATAGAGTAGCTGCAAACATATCCACATTGTTGCCTAATCACAACTGAAATAACTTTTGAAAAAGAATCTGTTGTTATAAAGGGGGGGGGGGGGTTGTTGCTTTCAAGAACACTATAACCCATGTCATAGAAAAGGACAGGGTATGTCTTGCTCCCTAAAATTTTTTTCCATTAGTTATCAATGATGGAGACAGTGACCCTCAAGTCAATTTATAATCCAATATCAGTTTGTTCCTCTGGTTGGCCAAGTGGTCAGTGCAGATTCCAGATAAACGCACTAACGAAACATATAAACAAGCATTGGTCTTCTTTGCTACTTTCCTTATGATGCCATTTTATTCTTCTCTTGTCAGTAATTTATTATAATCTCAATGTATATCAATAGTTGAGAATTTTTAACTTTTTTCTAAAAATTCTGAGTTTTAATCTTAAAAAAGAAATGTGAAAAGCTAAAAATGAATATATATATATATATATATATATATATATATATGTGTGTGTGTGTGTGTGTGTGTGTGTGTGTGTGTGTTCACTTAGCATCAACATGGGTTTGGTTGCGTGTTGTACGAGGACGTAATTGTTTACGCAAGACTGCAAGAGAAAAATTCAAACGAAATTAACAAAAGGGTTGGAAGACAGATAAGAACTTCTTGTCATTATCCAATTGCATTGGTGACAACAACCCTAATAAACTATCTTAGTTGCACCCGAGAAAAAAGGGATATAAATGGGACATGTCTAAGGAAGAATTTAACGACGGCTATAGTTTAAAGATAAAAGCATCACGCAAGGCCGGCAACCACGACAAATGTCCCCAATTTCCAGTTATTTTTTTGTGATTGTGTTTTTCCTCAGTTGTGTTGAAGTGATTGTAACAGCTTACTGGTCGACTTTTTGATAATTCTGCCGGTTGTTTTAATTGGTTAACTGCATACATATCTTAATTCATTGACTTTATGTTTGGTTCCATAATTAAAGACTAAGAAAGTTATATAAAGATTTTTTTTTTTCTTTTTTTTGCGGGTTTCCTAACTTTTTTAAGCATGTTATTCGTTTGTCCGAGTTGACACACAAACTCAAAATATCAATTGCGGCAACATCAATAACCAGAATAATTGAGCAAAAGGAAAACTTCAAAATGAGAGAGTTGATATGTACCCACAAACAAAAACAATATATATATATATATATATATACACACACCCATCCACGCAAAAAGTTTTAACACATCCTTTAAGTGAACAGACGAACATAGTCACCACTAGAGCAATTTCTTCCTTTATCATAATGGAAACCAGCTCAAGTTTAAACTAGCTAGAAGCAGAATGATACCCCATTCTTGCTTTTGATCCAGTTTTGCTCCTCTTTGCACATGCCACGGACACACATGACCTGCTATTATAGATTGTTTGAGTGTCAGGGTAAGAACTTAACAAACGTCGTTGACTACAACTCTCAGACATAAAATTAAAATTTCAGTGAACCTGCTTCTCGAGATTACTAAAGAATGTTTAAGTGGAAGTTGCCGATGTGACCTGAAAGGTATAATTTGATTAAGTTTCGTGTCAGTATGACCCTCCTTGATTTGAATAACCCAAATGAGATGAATAGGAAATTTACATGAGTCTCTACTTTTCCATTTATTTTCTCTCCTACACCATCTGTGTTTCTTTTATAATCCCCAATGTCTTGAAGAATTTGTAATGTATCCATCGTAGTCTTTTTAAGTGCAGCCTGCCAGAGGTTAGCAAGACACTAGACGGAGACTTCTCAACATCTTAATAACAATAATAATAACTAAATGATACCCAAAAAAAAAAAAAAAAAAAGTCAATGGAAGAAGGGAACTGGAAAAATATTGGGAATTGGAAGAAGCATATATATCTTACAGAAACTATATTTAAACCAAGAAACCTCTAGACTATAATATGACAAATGAAAGGTCAAAGGGTTTGGTTGTGAAACCCTTTTTTTTTTTTTTTTACTGATTAATTGAGATTTAATATGTATGCAAACAAGAAAAATTAAATAAATTCACACATAGAAAGCATCAAATAAATCTGATACCACATTAGGTAAGTGTTGTGTTTACTCATAATCAATTTACTGTCTGGTAAATTTAAGATTTTATTGATAGGGACTTTGATTAAACTCTAGTTGATAAGAGTGCTTGCCACAACTAGCCCAATTTGACGATTTAATGTCAATACCACGTTGTTGTTGACGGGCATTTGGGTCCCAAACGGCGCCGACTAGGCCAACAATAGGGGCCGCCGACAGGAAAGCATAGGATACTCGCCCCCACGTGCGGGTGGGGTTTGGCCCCAAAGTCAGCATCTCGGGACACACGTGCGAGTGAGTGATGATGTGACGTGTGGAAGGGAAGCCACGTGTGATTTTACAATTGGTTGTAAGCCATCAAACATTTTGCAGTTGGGCCGTCGCCTTCGGCTCAACAAACCACGTGGACTTGGGGCCAACTTCCAAATGCCCCCATGTTTCCGTCTCTCTCGGTCTCTCTCTTTTTTTATTTTTATTTTTATTTTTTTATTCTATTTTAAATTATTATTATTATTTAATTTTTGTATTCCTATTTTTGGTGACTCTAGATTAAGCATGGTTTAGCCAATGATTGAGATTTGTATTTTTCGTTTGTTGGTTTTTTCTTTGGGGGGAGGGGGTGGTGTCGCTATTTATTTTGGCCCTTCCCCCACTTTTGACTTTTTTGTGTCGTTTGTAATTTTAATTTATTATATATATATATATATATATATAACAACTTCATAATTTAAATTTAAATGATAATAATATTATTTTTTATTTTAAAAAATAAAATTTTTAATTAAATTTATTTAAATTTTAAAAAATTCTCTTAATTTTTTTAAATTTTTCTTATAAAATATCACCTCATAAAAAATGACTGACCTTTAATATGATATATAATTACATAAAAACAAAGAATTAAAACATGCAATAACATAATCAATGGAATTAATTTTAATATAAGAAATTAAAGTGTCTATAATTTATTAAAAAAAAATTGAAATGAGTGGATGAAAGATGGATTTATGCCAAGTATGTTCTTTAACCTAGAATATTAAACTACTGATTTTGAGTGGACCACGTGTACGGACACGAGACAGCTAGACCACACTACCTTGAATCAGGCGCAATGTCACCTGATTCTTTTATTTCGTAATCGTAGGGCTGACAATACCAAAGTTAAGATCCGGGCCCCACGACTTCAGTCGTTGTTCTGCCGTCGACGCTCCGATTTGATACGTGGTTAAAATTTGGAACTGGTCCCCCCCCCCCTCTCTCTAGGCTCGGCCGGCCTCATCTGAATGCTCGTGTTCTGTCGTGCTGCTTCTTGAGAAGCGTGCCAGCATTAATTTTTTTTAATTTCATCTTTTTTTTTTCCCTTTTCTTTTGCCTTTTCAATTCTCCCCTATTTTCAAAATAATACCAATTTTTATAAATAAATGTAATGGCAAATGTTTATTTTTGGGAATATCATGCAATACAGAACCAATATTACATGACAATAATTATCCGGGGTCACACTCATTTATTTTAATTATTTTTTTTTTTTAAAAAAAACTTGTACTTGTATATTTAAAATGCATTTCAATTATCAATTTTTGTTAGCGTTTTGTTTCTCTATGCGAGGATGGTCAACCTTTTCATGTTACACCTATGTATCATGCATTTTATAAGATTCAATTTTGATAGTGATGAAAAACCAATTTAGAATTTTAGACAAATAAAAAGGAATTAAAAAAAAAAAGGGGTAACATAGACACAGATCATTTGAAACTCCGGTCAACTATCATAGATTATGACATATTTAGTGTCATTTGTCTTGGGTTTGGTAAGTCAATTTGATAGAATAATATAGAATCACCGTCTCCCTGCAATTTCCTAGCTCTCTCTCTTCATTAAAGTGATGGAAATGCTTTTAAAAAAAAAAGTGAAACAAGAGAGTTACCACGGACGTGGTTTATCAAATAATGGGTCCAATCAATTTCTCCAAGAATATTTTCGTATCATCATTACCTGAAGAAGATTTCCAATTCTCCTTGAATAAATAAATATGAAAGAATTTCCCTTTCTTGACGTTCTGGCTTATAGATAATGAAGATATCTTATCCACATTTTTTTTTTTTAATGTCGTTTATCATATCCACATTCTAATCTCCACCAAACACAAATGCACAATAAATTAAATCAAAATCGAGTAAAAAACATCTTTCCACCACCACCCAGTGTGAGTGATTCCGTGTCGATCCGAAGTAACCGATTTGGTAGTAATTGGTGGAGTGTGTGTTTCTTTTGCGTGGTTTAAAGACCAAAAAATAATAATGAAAAAAAAAATAAAATAAAAAGCAACTATAAAATCTTGACATCTTAATTGTCTTCGAGGGCCCGACACTACATGATAAAATTCATTGGTGTATAATTATAAGATCTATTTGTGCATGAATGATTGCCTAAAATAGCAGCTGGCCGTGGCAATTGGGCATTGCTTCAGAGGGGATTTATAGGCAAAACAATTGACCCCATTGAAATTATTCATCAGACACCCTTTGTTATTTTGCTCATCATTTGTCTTATTTTTTAAACAAAAAAAAAGCTCTTTAATAAATGTGTTAATTATTATATTTATTAATTATAATTAAAATTTATTATTATTTTTTTATTTAACTCTTTGATGAAATTACTCACAATTTAAATATTTTTAAACAATTTTTTATATTTAATTTTATATAGTTATCACAAATTATATTTTATGGAGAGAATAAATAGTAGTAAAAAACCTTAAAATAAAATAAATATAAAGAAGAGCACACCAGCAAGTTAGAGTTGTGATTTTGCTCGTCATACGAGGGTGGATCCAGCAAAATTGTATTCACATGGTTGCTTTGATTTGATTGATACCGCATAAAGGTTGCTTTGATTAATAAAATATTTGATAGAAAGAAGAAATGACACACCCACACACGCATCTCTTGATGTGTCGACAAGAATACAATATGGGAATTTTTTTTTTTTAAAAAAAAAAAAAGAATCAGCAGGGAAATCATGAGTACATGCCCATATCAAAGTGATACAGTACAATTTCGCAAGCAAACCCAGAAACAAAACTGAAACCAAGATCACCTTATCTTGAGCAATAAGTGCTGCTCTTGTTTGTGGGATATTTTTTTTTTCCCTCCTTTTATCTGAGGACTGAAAAACAAACCAACTCTGCCTTCTCAGGGAATTGTCTCTCTCATTTTCGGGGCTTTGTCTGAGTGACTCACTCCCACTGCTATTATTGTCTGACTGACTTTTGTATGTTTTCACAGACAACGGAAATGGGGAGAAGGGAACAGCCTCTGATTCTACCTTATCTGTCCTGCTCACTCCAAAACAAAAGTTTCTGCTCTATTAATAGTTGTTGTCTTTTGGCCCCATGCATGAATTCCAGGCGATTTTCATGGCCTGAATGGGTTGGGGTCCGATGTGACACACTGACATAGGTCACATAGTAGCCTTGGGACAAATATAATGTTTCTTGTTGCATGCCTCCATTACAAGAAGTCGTGTATTAATAAGTATGTGCATTAAACCACTAACAAAATAATAGTTGAAGAAGGAAGAAATATGTGGTTGGGACCCATAGTTTTTTTTTTTTTGGTATTAATATCACAAATTAACATTATATACTGTACTAAGTTTATCTTTTCAATTCGGTTAAAATATAATTTTTGATCATTCACCAAAAAAAAAAAAAAACTTACTACGAATGGCTCCAGATTTCAAATTTTGGTCTGCGAGATTGGAAGGATGCTCAAGCTGGCATTAAAGTACCTCGTTTCCCCAAAAAATGGATGCCAACAAAGGGTTGTGTTGCTTTTTACCAAGGTCGAACAGGATAGAAACATCAATATTATTATTATATATACTGGAATTGGCAAAGGTGCCTCTTTTTTCCCTTTGACTTGGCAAAGGTTTGTAAGCTGCATGTCTACTCATTCTAATAGACTCAACTTTATGGGAAAAGCTTATTTGCTTTATCTTAAAAAATGAAAATAATGACAGAAAAAGATGGAAAGTTCAAAACGGTTGGCTTTCTTTGTTGCCATTTTAGTACACAGCCCCATGAGACTCAAGTGGGCAGGATTCCAGGTTGGAATTAAGAATCAATATCCCACTATGTTTGATTATCTTTGTAAGCAAATGAAATTAAGAGAAGAAAAGAATAATAGGAAGCCTTGTCTGGAACACGAACTGTTTTTGTACATTGCTAATCCAACGTCTCTATGCATATTGAACAACAGCTAAGAATTTGGAGGAAGTACAGAGTCAAAGAACCATTTCTCTTAAGACATTGGTTAATCTACTAGACAGGGGTCCTTACATTTCTCCTAAGATGACCACAAAAACAGTTCTTGTGAACCTCCATAAAAACAAAGCTACCAAATTGAGGTCAAGGAAAAGTAGTCTTCACATTTTCACTTTCTTCATTCAGTTCTTGGTGCTCCATTGCTTGTGACCAGGGACCCATTTGGGACACTTGGGGCTGAAATAACTTGACACCACCCTGGAATTCAAGAGCTCAACAATAGGAGCAAATTTCACGCATCTAGGTGTCTTGTACTGATTTATTGATGCCCCTAGACTAATGGCATAGTCCATAAGCTTGTCAAAGGTCCCTGGCTCAACAATCTTGACCTCAAGCGGTCCAATGGATTTGTCAGAGACACGCCCTTGGCGATACACGCTGTTAAGTGACTCCTCAATTGCTAAGCAGCAATCCTCAAAGACAGAGGGAGGGATTGGGGTTGACCCATTCCGGCTAAGCTCCCAGTATAGCACATAGTGGCCAGGGATGGTAGTTGTATCGGCGTAGCTGGTATACTCTGCCAAAGTTGCATCAAATGGTAGCAAATGGTTCACAGCATTCTTGACCGCATTTTGCAGCTCAACTTCATCTGTTTTATCCGAGTCAATGCTAAGCACCACGTTTTTCCTGCATATAAAATTGAATTGTGGTACTTTGTTCTTGAATCCAGCCACTCTCAGCACATCACCAACTCTATAGCGATAAAGTCCTATAAAACCAAATTAATACCAATCACAATGTGAGTAAGACCATACTAATTAGAAAACCAGAGAGGTAAAAGAAAAAAAAAAAAAGGGAATTTAGTTAATTACCGGCATAAGTGGTGACAACAAGCTCATATTCTTGACCAAGCTTGACATCAACAAGATCAACCAGCTCCTGTTGTTCCTTCTCGTTAAGTGATTTAGGCATGGAAACTGCATTAGTGAGCCCATTGTTCCTTTGGACTGGCAAGAACTCAAAGTAGGCCATGGTAGGAATAAGGGTATATGAAACTTCACTAGGCTTGCACAGAGGATTGAGATTGACCCCAAAATAGCACTCTGAGGAGGCATACATAGTGCACACTAAAGGCAGACCATTGCTATAATAATCAAGAGTTGGAATATACTGTGACATGGTCCCAGTCACAATAACATCCACATACTTTGTGTTAGGCCACAACCTAGTTATGATTCCTTGCCAAGAATCTTTGCTACATTCACTTTCAATGAATTCAGCAAGTTTTGGCTCCGGTTTATTAAGAATCTTGGTGACAGATTCCCTCACAGAAGGATCGGTGATCTGGGGGTCTATTGTGCCAGTTCTAATATCATTACAGAGAAGCCTCCAATGCTTCTCGAGAAACCGAATTGCCCGAATGAAGCCAGAGGCAAAAACAGCACCAACACGGAGGACTTCTTTGTGCTGGCAAAGTCCACAAATCAATTGAGAATACATGGACTGGTATGAATCAGAGCAAAGAATGGTTTCATTTGGGCTAGTGTAGTTAGTGTAAGGATCATAAGGCCTATCCTTAAATTGGGAGCTTTTGTACCAACTGGTGAGGACAGGTCTAGCCACAAGGCCACCAGGGGTCTTGGCCTCAGATTTGATGAACAAAAAGTACATTCCTTTGCCTTTTTCTAGGCCAGGAACAAACTGGTCCATAACAGGCATCAATAAGCTGTAGAGCAGTGACCTCCTTTCATGCTCTTCCTTAATTGTCGGCATCAGCTTTCTCTCCCCTCCTGAGGTCCCAGAGCTGCAATCAACAAAGACCCAATTTGTCAAAACCACTAGAAAGCCACGTATTGAAGAACAATAAGCACAGTACTAACATAGCCACAAAAAGACCAAAACAATTCAGAATAACCCCTTGAACCAAAGCAGAAACAAAGCCATCTGAAACCACAAAAAAAAAGGTTTAAAAAAACAGAAAAAAAAAAAACAAAAGATCTTTTGCTCACTCACCTTGTCAAAAACTCTGAAATGGGCTGAGAGCAAAGGATTGGAGAGGTGTCACCGGCGGCAATACGGTTGATATCAGGCTGGACATCTTCATAGGTTATCACAGGCAAGACCTTCTTGAAGGTCTCCCGGTCAGTGTGACCATTGAGGCCAAGCCTCTGCAAGTACTCAACATGAGCATTGCGGGACAGGATTTCCTCCAGAACCTTTTTTTGGACAGCATCAGCTTCTGAAGTAACATCTTCAATGAACTGATGGGTCTTCTTGTTCTTCTCAGCGATATCGTAATCCGTGGGTTTCAGTATTGTGTTTTTTGGTGCCTCAGGCATTTTTGCTTTGCACTATGCAAAAGATACTCCCTCAAAACTCAAAAGGTATACGTTACAGAGAGATAGAAAGAGAGAGAGAAAGAGAGAGAGAGAGAGAGAGAGATTGGAAGGGTTATGCCTTGTGCAGCTATGGAGAAAGATGGCTTAGAGGATGTAGAAAAAATATGATAGAAGTGGGTATATATAGAGGGAGACATGAAGATTGGGCATTGTTTCATTGTTTTTGGGGACTCGGGAGTGAAAAGGGCACAATGGAGGGCATAGATGTCATTATGTTGCCTTCTACTTTTCTTCTCTTATCTTGTTGAATTTGAGAGAATATATATTTTTATATATGAGATCTTTAATTTTAAATTTTATTTTTAGTAATTATTAGACTATATTTAATAATTACGATTTTATTTTATTTTTTTATGCATGATTCTGCTTCAATGTTATACACAAAAGGATTGAGCCATTATACTTTAATAATGGTCAGCTAACATTTCTTTTTCATTTTTTTTACAGTATCTGTCTATAAGTGATGTTTATACGTAATTTTTTTTGTTTAAGCTCAACTGTTCATTTGTTTCACCAAACTTCAATCAACCCAGTCGTCAAATTAACATGATGTTTTCTGCTTTCATTAGAAAATTGAAATCTTGCTTAATGGGTTTTGACTTTTGAACCCTTTGAATTTTACCAATCCCTTTTTTTTTTTAAAAAAAATTTTCTTATAGTTCATTCTTTTCCGGGATTTGGAAAGGGATACTTACCGTACAAGGAAAACCATTAACCTTCCTAGAATTTACCCCCTGTCCAATACAACCGTGAAAGTGGATAACAAACTTTAACCGGTGATATCCGGTTTCACACCGTAACCTCAGCTTGAAATCCCGCGCCCGGTAGACACGCAGTAATTTTTCATCGCTTACTTGCACGCTTGCACTGCGGGTGTCCCTCCCGCGAACTACCGGCGGACTCTGTTTGTAGATTACTTGCATTTCCCGGTAGCAGAAAACGGCGTTGTTTCATCAATTTATCGCGATATTTTGGGTTAAAATATCTGGAGAATTAGCAAGGATCTGATTTGTTTACGGGGAACAATTGGGGGTTCCTTGTCCGAGTCTCCCGATGGGATCTACCAGCTGGCTGGCTGGCTGGAAGACTTCAGAGATTGCCACGGTTGCCAATTGGAATTTCAGTGCCTTCCCTTTTTCTTTTCCATTTTATTTCCTTTCTTAATTAAGTGGTCTTGAATATTTGAGTCTAAAAATTTGTTTTTTTTTTTTTTAAAAAAAAAAACTTATTTCACACACATATTGAAGACACCAAATTGAAAAATTGCAAGAATGCCAATTGTCAGGTGAGCGTGGGCGCAGACCCATAATAAGGTTTTGGTTCATGCACATGTAAGGACATATAGTGGATGTGTTTGAAAAAGCAAAAAGGGGAAATCGTTAACCTAACATTATGCTAGATGATGATGAAAATAGACCGATAACGGAATTTTGAACTTTTTTTTATTGTTGTGACTTCTATTATAACAATTTGTGCATGTGGGAGGGAATTTAGAAAGTCAAAGAGGGAAGGTATTGCCTCTTAAGTAGTAAATTTGGCCACAGTTTGAAAAACTAGTGTGAACAGGTTGAGCTCAAATTGTATCAAGTACACCAATTTTTTAGTATATATCTATTTCAGATTTTGACTCTCGGGGGGTTTTCTTTTTCCCAATATTTCTTCTAAATTTTTATCATATGGTCAGCAAATTGTTTTCTTAAAAAATCTTTAAAAAAGTGCATGGCCTTTTGCTAGTCAATGGATAGGCAGAAGAACTCCAACTGAAGTATCCTCCCGCAGAAGTTTTCTAGTTTTAGAGAACTTGGTTATGTGCCATCAATTTTCTTGAAGGAAAATACGCTTTCTTGAAAGGCATGTTTGTTCACTTTCCCAAGAAAAATCACTTTTGACAAAGATATTTCAGCAGGTTTTGATGGAGTCTCAAATAACAGCTAGAGAACTACATTGAACTTGGTAGGGTTGTGACTTTTGAGCCCATTTAACCATACATTTTGTTACCTAACACATATCTCCAAGATTCTTTAGACAATTCTCTGGCGTTTTGGAGAAGGGTCGGGGAGTGGGGGGTGGGGGGAGGGGTGGCGGGTCATTGAGATAAGCATAAGGGAACACACGCAATGCCTTTGATTATGCATTATTGCCAGCAAGTCTTCGTATCGTGTTTTTGTGTCACTCGTCAATTGGTAATATGCATCGGTATTGGATAGTGATTTTTCTGGGTTGACGGGACGTTACTAAAGCGAGTGCCATGCAGGTTACTGAGTAATTTAGTCACCAGTAATTCATGTACTGATTAAATAATTTTTTTTAAAACTTCAACTAGCTGTCACCTGAATTTTAATTAATAAAAAAAAAATCTCTTTCAAATAAATTTTATATTACCCAGTAATACTGCAGATTTTACTTAATTCACGAAATACATCTTGAGGAATTTAAAAATAATATCCTGTCTCAAATTCATAAAACTTCAAATTCACCTTTATCATAAGATAAACCATAAATTGTTGATTAATATTTCCCTTGACCAAGTTATAAAAAAGAAAAAAAAGAAGCTCGAGGGGAGCTAAATTATAACATATTAAATATATTCACGAGACTTAATACTATATTACAAAGTTGTATGGTCCTAGTTGTAGCATCTGCTAATCCGACAATTTGGGCATAAAATATTTTCAAATTTATTGGATTTTTTTTTTTATTAATAATGATTCTTTTCTTCTTTGCTAAATTAAAAATAACCGTTTCTCCTTGTCCCACAAGAATGGGGGACCTCCATTCCACGTTTTAACTCAAAGGGCAACTGAGTTGATCCATCATGTGTGCGTTAGCGTGTAGTGGTAGCAACTGACACATTATTTCTTAGCGAAAGTATAGGAAGTCTGACTGCCTCCCATTTTTGACATCCTTCATCCATACTTCACGTTTGGATGTTAATTGAATAATAGTTATCTACCTTATTCGGCAGGAAGTAGAGGAAATTTAGAGAAAAAAATAAAGTTTAATTGCATAATAATACTGCAAATGACATGTAATTTATTTAATGATTTATATATTATTTTATTTTTATTAAATTATGTTACATCAGTGTGCGTTGAACTTAATTACTCGGATTGAGAAGGGACTTGTGTATGGTTTATGTTAGGCCAATATTAAAACGGTGACGTGCCGAACTTATATTTTACACATGCTAGCTTATACGTTTTTTGTTTTTTGTTTTTTTTTTATTTAAAAAAAGTGGATTGCAACGCAAGCTGACGTCATAGACTTGTCATCACATTGCCGTCCACTGAGATGTCTCCACTTTTGCCACGTGGAGCAGCGCGTCCTTCTCGCCACTTGTTCCCTCAAAGTTTTGTCCACCTTAAGAAAGGTTCACGTGTCACAAATTGGACCACTTTGACCAGTCAATCGACCGACAAGTCACACGATCGGATGGCTAAGAACCCGACGGAAAGAAGAGTGCAAAAATAATGAATAAATACCCATCGTTTACAAACGAAAATCCTACAAAATAAAATAACCCGAGGTCAACGGAGTAATAGATCATATGATCGGATGGTTAGGAACCCAACAAAAGAGGTAAATACAAAAATGTAAGCATTGATTTACAACAAGTTTACTTAATAATTTTGCCTAACAACCCACTAAACTTAGGAGCAAACAATTTAAGTGTTTTCGAGGTATGATAAAAGAAAGTCAACAGACCAACCAATCATATCATCGGATGGCTAGGAAACGCAGAAGAAATAAAGAAAGGAAGCAAAGGAAACATCGTAAATGCATATGTATGACAATATTATTTTGTACACACATTCAGGAAGTTTGTATATTATACGCTTCTTTTATTGGGGCAGCAGCATGCAGATGAGGAGAGGAATTGTGGGCAGGCGGGTGCACCAAGGCAGGTAGGGCCGCACCCAAGTGGTCAGCTTGGTGCTTGGTGCAAATTTTCTGTTTTTTTTTTTGGGGGGGGCGGGGGGGGGGGTGGGGAATATTATTGTGAGAGGTGTGAGAGTGATGTTAACGTGTGGGAGACAAAGACAGTCGTGCAAATCTTTGACCGTTGACTATTCTTTGTCAAGATATTTTAATTAATTAATTAATTATTAATTATTGTTATCGTCTTGTGTTTTTTAACATCTCGAGAAAGAAAAAAAATAGGAATAAAGATAATTAAAAGTTGTGAATGTGGAAATATTAAAATCAACAAACCCCCCGTTCTCCTTGACTGTCTCCCATTACCCCAGCTTTCTACTGTTGTTGCTTGCCTGTCGGGTGAAATTGATTAACAATTGAGTAAAAACTAAAAACTGAACCAATAAATTGAAAAATACAAATTGGCTGCTGGGATATAGGACAGAGGAAACCCAATAAAGAGTAGTTAGAATGAGGTGACACTTGAGCTTTTATCTCTTAAAAAATCATTGTGCTTGTTATTTTCATTGAAATTTCAAGTTTTTCCGTACAGAACAAGCTTAAAACAATTTACCGCAGGTACAAAATTCACTTTCTAATTGTTCGTTGTACATATTATCATACTTGTTGCTTATTTGATAATTTTTGTTGCACATTACCTTTTTTTTTTTTTTTTTTTTGGTGAAAAACTTTGAAATTTTAACAATTTTGTGACATATGGATCCCACATGCCACGATATGTCCCACCCCCCCCCCCCTTTTGTCAATTTTCCTATACACACACGCGCGCGCACACACACTCACCAACCCTCCTTGGTTTACAAAATCATTAATCTGGTGTCATTTCAACAAACGTGGAATCAAATTCTGTCCGCGTTTGCGACGAGGAAATTAAGCAAATTGGCGGATGTAGATTGAAATAATTCATTTTTTTCCGATAGCAAATCCGCAATAGTAAAAGCCTAAACGAGTCAGTGTTGAGTTGTTGCAAGTTTGGACATCAGACTCAAGGTATAAATGTCAAAGCTTAATACTTTTCTTTGCCTTTCCCTCGTGTAGCAAGATGGCGTGCTGCAATAAAGCTCCCTAATCCAAACGCAAATGCATCATTGTAGTCAGCAATTAGGTGAACAGTTGGTAAACCACTATTTAGATATCGTCTCAAGGAGTCTCAAATTTCAAGGCGTTCTCGTCATAGGAATGCTTACAATTAATCTGTTGCACTTGACCCAAAATAGGGTAATTCCTCTTATTCTTGTTTCAAGCAACTTTTGTACAATAAACTAAGCTAATCTTTAGTAATAAACAAACAATTCCTATCCCTGATATCCAGTGCATAAGGAAAGGCAAAATGAAGTCATCTGACTCACTAATTACCAATTACTAGTTACCTACTAATTAATTAAAGGTTTACTAAACAGAGATTACCAACTGTACTTCTCCTCCTGCTTATTGGTCCATGTTTGGTTCATTTTGATCAGAGTCCCACAAACGTGTGTTTGGGGGCTTGGGGGGGGGTACTAGCTGGATGTTTGACGAGATCTTGAAGCACGGGAAGAGTATATTTATTGCCAAATTCCAGCACACACAACACAGAAAATCCGCATTCTTGGCTGACCAAAACCTTAATTAAATAATTAACTATGAACTCCATGTAATTAAAGGGACCGATAGTGTGGTCCCTAGCAACATGTTGCCAGAGAAAAAGTGAGTGAGGTACTAACATGGAGACATTTTTATCAAATCCATATAAAGGGAATCATCACGGTATCGTTAAGGCAGGATCCTGCCTTAAAATGTGATATTTTTGTTTTGTTGATTACGATGATCAACTCTTATAAGTGAACACGGATCAAGTTTAACTTGCTCATTAAATTTCGAACCAATGTAGATTCGAGCTTATCAATGGGTTTTTTTTTTTTTTTTTGACACCCAATATGGCATTGTAGGTTGTGCGATAATTTCTCGTCCCTCCACGCCGAGTACAACATTCAATACAAAATAAAACAAAATAAAACAAAAAATAGAATTAACAACAATAATTGTGCAGCAAGTAAGTTCAATCTTGCTGTTAAAAAGTTGATGTTATGACTCAAGTTCAAAAATTCCCATCACTAAGCTATTCCTAGAAAAAAGAAAAAAAAAATTACCGAAAATCGTGATTAATTAGAATGTGGCGAAAATTCAATATGAGATATGACAACACAAATTGTTATTGCAATAATTTATATTTAGTAACAACTTTGTTATTATTGAAATAAACTAATCTATGATAACAGAGTTCAGTGTCTTGGGAAATAAAAAATTTTGCTGCTAAGTATCTATTTTCTTGTAGTAATTGATGGTATTATGAAAAAATTAATCCTAGTTGAGGACCCAGAAACGATAATTTCTAATTCCAAGAATAGGGTAGTTAGTAAAGTAAGCATGTGCATTACTCTACAGTCCCAAATTCGTTCTTACAACCGAGTCAATTGCAATCTTAGGATTATGTAGTGAAGAAGCAATCACTGAACGTTCTCCAACCCCGGTGTGAATGACACATCTTCAAACACATATAGTGCAATTTATATGATCAAGCTGCCCTGTAATACCAATAATCAAAATAAAATAGTTAATGAAAATGGCTCCATCTCCATGTGTTGTTTTGGAAAAAAAAAAAAAAAAAGAAAAAGAGGGGGCGGGGGGTGCATCATAAAAATATATTACAAAGTTTTAAGAAAGCATGTTACATCTATCTCTATTGGTTTGATTTAGAGCCACGCGATAAATATGGTTTGAATATAGGCAATGATGCTCCTGCTTTAACCCAGTGGCTAGACAAAGGTAAAGCTGACTCTCCATTTCATTTCATGATGGACTGAAAACCCTTGAAACTTCAATCGTTGGCAATTATTATTGGTCATGATCTTTTTTGTCTGCTTCGAGTGAAAAGGTTACTGTATGTATACAACAGAATCATGAAACTTCACGTTCGAATGATGGGAAGTGTTGAAAGCAGGGAAAATGTGGCAAATATATGTCTCCATGACGTTTCAGAGCGACACCTGTATATGTCCTGAACTAAATCTCATGTATTCCTGCACGGAATACTATTAGACTGACAACGGGCCGAATACAGGTTTTTTAGGATAACAGGGCAGTTTTTAGGCTAATCAAGGCTGATTGGTGGTTTTGAAAATTTTTAATACGATCGATGCACTAGGTCTTTATTAATTTTGATATATCTTTTTTTTTTCTTTTTTTTTCTTTTGCTGGGTAATTTTCTACATAAATGACGCATGCATGCCGACATTTCTCACCGACATGACTTTTTAGAATGATAAAAACTGAGATGACACGCATAGCGTAGTTATGCAAACGAGAGCGGTTGCCGCTACTTAATTGCGTGCCAGTACATTGTTTGTACCTATACAATCCGGAAATGTCCTTGGCATACCCGCGGGATAAAGCAACCAAAAAAAAAAAAAAAAAAAAACATAAAAGGGGGAATCCGTATTCAACCTTTTTTCTTCATGCTACACAAAAGGAGAAAAAAAATTGATGGTTCATGTTCTCCACTTCATGCACCATAACCCTGCCACACACATGTACATGCAACCATATGGTATACAACTATTAATTAAAAGATAAAAATTGCAATCAATTATTTTCACTATTCAATATGAAACGATCATGACCCTCTACTAACTACTATATCATCATCTGATATAAAAAAAAAAAATCTTTATGTTATTACATGTTGACTAAGTCCTTATCTGAAGACTTTTACTATAACCCCTGCCCCTACCCCCTTGTGAAAAAACTGATGAACATGATAGCGTTTACTTTGGACTTGTGAATGTGCTTGTCATGGCTCTTTTTATCCCTTTCATTTCTTTCACTTTCATGGACTGTAACTTTTGCCCTCTATACAGATTCTCCAACTTCGAGTTTTCTTTTCTTTTCTTTTCTTGTCCCTCCCTGCCCTTTTTCATTAAATTAATAGGAGTCATGCATGGCTTGTTATTATGGAGGCTTTGCTGGTACAGGCCTATCCATTTACTATTCATGCACTATTGTCGGTCAATTGGCCCAAACATTAGGGGACACTGTTCAAAAGTTTATCCTCTTTTTTGTAAGTCCAGTAACCTGCATTGTACAGGAATCTAGAATTATTGAGTTTTATGCTCCTGACAAAGCTATTTCTCCACTTATTATGTCACTATGGAATACAAATTCCATTGCAGGTTTGGGATGCCAAGTGTAGGTCATCATAACCTTACCTACACTCCCATTTATTTATTTGTGTGTGTGTGTGTGTGTGTGTGTGTGTGTGTGTGTGCGCGTGTGGGCTGTTTGCATTTGGAAGATAAAATGTACGCTAATAAAATATTTTAAGGTAAGGTAGGGTGAGATAATTTGGGTGATTTTCATTTAAGGTTGTTTATAAAATTCGCTCCAATCAGAGGCACTAGTGCACTCCATTCTTGCCGGAGAGCAGCGTACGGAGGGAAAGAATGAGAGAAGTTGCATTAGCAAATCTGAAGACTAAAAGGTTAAAGGTCTCGAGAAGAAACTACTGAAAAATTGATAGAATAATAACTTACTTATAAGCACTTCTTCAGTAGAACTGAAGATTCTCCATACACCTTGTTCTAAAACACACAAATTTATTTTATTATTTTCAGGCACTTTCCCTGACTAAGAATGAAAATGATAAATGTATTTTTACTTAGAGTTAGAAGTTCATAAAATCTTTCCATTTTTCCTTTTTCTTTCTCTAAAAGGGTAGAAATGAAAATAATACTCAAATTAGATGGTGGGATTGCAAGGGGAACACAGTATGAGGACATAACTAGAAACAATAGTTAATTAAGATTGCAGGTTGGTCTCTATTTATATACCACACGGTTATGTTCCTGAGAGATTGTATTCAAATTTCGTATAAGATTTTTTTTTTTTTTTTTAAAAAAAGAAATGAATTTCACTTATAATCATTTGTAAGTTGGTTTGTTGAACGTGATGTATTGGAACGATAAGAGAAATACTTTTTGACCTCCATAAAATCTCCTTGATTATTTTAACTTATCTTTTACTAAAATAAGATGGTGCTTCACTATCACAAATAGAGCGTCAACAAACATAATTAATCAATCACCTATGAATTCATCAACAGAAAAAAAGTTATAGTAGTTAGTTCTAAAGAAAGTGGCCAATCAACACAACCAATCTAATTCATTAAACAGAGTCCTTAAAAAATGTTCTCTAAGTACCCTATTTCATTGTATATATATTGAGATCTGCAGGGGTGATGGTTGACTTATAGAATTAGTAATTACCTCTCTGATGCTGTTTTTGACTGACATGTGGCAGTATGATCTCTGTTCCCCATGAAAGGATTCGTTGATTAATACTAGTCAGTTGCTTGGCTTCAAAACTACTTGCTTTTTCTTTTTTTTACATTGGAAAGAACAAAACTACTTTTACTTTGCATGAGATAAAGCTAACAGTGTCCAAGCTGAAACAAAGTTGGACCATATGTCCATGCACTTAATAACAATTAACGAGGAATTAATACTCAAAAAAAAAAAAAAAAAAAGGTTGGAGAAAGCAAAAGTCATTCAAAAAGCTGAAAATGTAACCCCACTTTCAATTGAAAAGGGTATACGCACACAGAATCTAAATTAAAGAAACTGGATTCTAGCTGTACTCATTTTGTAGGCCTTGGTGGCATGGACTGGTGAAACAGTCCAAAGCTAAGTCTTTCACGTAGCTATGTATGGCTTTTTGCTAGATATGATTCCCATAGGAAAATGTTGTTTATTCGAGCCTTAGATTCATAATAATGTATGTACTATGTTCAAAGGAAGAAAAAAAAAAAAAGATAACAATGTTTGTCTATTTTTTTTGGTGGAGCGAGCAACTTGTTCTATTGCTACATGAGCCATGACAGAGGAACTTAGAAGGAATATCTCCCAATTGGGTAAATGAGAAAAATGCTCAAAATAAAATATGGTTGGAAATTTATTTAAAAAATATTTTTGCTCTTCAAAATTTTAAAAAAAAAAAAATGAAGAAAAAGAACCAATGAAATGGATGACTTAGTGATGAACAAGAATCACATGATAAAACCCAATAAAATGAGTTTGTCGGCTCACTTTTTAAGGCCAGGATTGGAAGGCTATGGTGATGTGTTTACTCTTTGTGTCGAGAACAAACATTTATATTATGATGAAGCAAGTATGGGAGGATCAACATTGATTAATGTTGGGAAAGAGAAACAAAGAAGATTGGAAAGAAAAAGAAAAAAAAAAAAAAAATGATATGATGGACCAAAAAGCGTACACAACTTATGGCAATTAACAAAAGATAATTAGAGATGACTTTTTAGGAGTCTAATATATGATTCCAAAGCAAAAACGATTTCCCATCAACTAAATCTAGTCTTAGATTCCTTTCGATTGTTGTTTTCTGCTCCATAATCACTAAGAAAAAACATGACTTAGACCATATAGAGTTTAAGTCCAATCCTAGAGTTAAAACCTTTCAGCCCATCGTTTCTTGTCCACGTTTTGGGGTAGCCAATGTGTCCCACCAATGCGAACACCCGCTTGACCACAAGTACATGAAGAAAAGTATCTCTTTTAGATTATGATTGCAGTCATATGGTGTAGGGGGGAGACATTTTGTGAGCTCTACTCCTTTTTTTTTTTATTTCTTTTGGGAGAGCTCCATGAACCATCAATCAAAAAACATCACATCACATTGTGTTTTATTTCTTGTTTCATTGGTCTTTATAGCTTTTCCTTTTTGTTTTAGAATGATATGGTTTGACAAAGAGATAGGCCTTGGAGGTTAGATAGGGAGGGTGGCAGGGGGGGAGGGTGTGGATGCTTGCTTGAGACCAAGAAAGGTGGGGAACATATTCATATGGAAGTTGAAAGAAAACTATATTCATAGGCAGATAGGGTGCATTAATGTTTTGCTCATTAAAATGGTGTTAGGGCTTAGGAGATTGTCCAATAGACATGGTTTTCAGAGGTTCTGTGGCCCATTCATGTTTTGGGAAATGCTGGTTTGTCGAGATAGTGCTAAGGGAATATGGAAATATAGGCATGTTTTCTTCTGAATTTGTTGCTTCATTTACAATTTTTTTTTTTCTATTTCTTTTGACTTGTGTCACTGTTTATGAGGGGGGTGTTGGAACATAGGCGCTTGAAGAAATGTTGGGGACCTAGATGCAAATGCATCTAAAAAGGGAGGTGCTCTGTCTTGTCCCCCTTCAATTGAACCCCATGAAGAATCAAAAGGGAAGTGCTTAATTAAGTCTTGTTCGAGTATATTTTTGGCCCCCCACCTCTCTCTTCGATTCCTTCTCATGAAAGATAGGTGGATGAATGAACAAAAGCACGGCTTTGGGTGTGCCCCCACCTCTTCTTTCGATGAATTACAATTGTATATGATGGTAGGTATGTATTAGGGGTATCTAGACGAGAAAAAAGCTACACTAGAGCCAGCCAGTCCACAACAAAAAGAAACTAAGCATGCAACACCTGCACCTTCCAGAACCATCCCCATTTCTACTGTTTGCTTGGCATTGTGCATGGTCACATCCACCACAAAATAGACCCTATTGAGGAGCTAGGTATGGCAGCCCCGTTAACTTGGGATTAAGACTAATCCAATTTAGTAGGGATGGTCATCATGTTTGAAAAGCATACCAAGTGAGTTCAATTTTCAAGCAAAAACTATACGTGGAATAGAAGCACATTGCTCTATGCCTCCCACTGTAGCCCCGTGTTCTAATTATGTATATGTGGAGCACACTTCTAAAGTTCTCGTGAATATTCCCAGTTCTGCCATGGCCTCGGCCTCGTGGAAATCTCTATTAAATCGAAAGAATTAGGAAACTTGTACGAGGGCATTCCCTATGCAAGCTCTCATACCGTTGAGTAAGAGAAAAAAAAAATTAAATGGATACATCATTATCCTCTTTTTTTTTAGAGAATTATTTTCGATCTCTGAACACAATAATGTATTCTTCTCGTCACACTAGAACTTTGCTCTTCTAGAAAGGAATGGTGTCGCGCGCAGATTTCCCAGGACAAAAAAACATATAGGCGACTACAAAGTTTAGCCTACCATTTTGTACCCACAAAATAAAGAAGTCATGTGCCAGCAGCATCTAAGATCGCAAAGAGAGAAAAAAAGAGTGACGCAAATTCCACCATCCCAATACCCACAGTGACTAATTGCCCCTGATCATTCAATGTGCAACCCTGAAGCCTCCTGATATTGACTTCGAATATCACTATCTTTACCGGCCTTTACTTTCTTTCGTTCTTCCTCTTTTCCCTCTTTCCTGAAGCACCTGAGAGACAGAGAGACAGCCATCCTATAGTATCATTAAATGATATAAATGTCCATATACCAATCCTTAATAATTTAATTTAATTTTTTTTTTTTTTTTTACACTGAGTTGAAACTTATAAACACTAACCCAACTGTTAAAAAAGCCTACTCGAGTGAAACAATACTTGCATGAAAAATATTTTTTATACAAAAAAATTAAATAAATACATCATTGAATAATTATAATCCTTACTTATAAATATGATAATTAACATTGACAGTATACTTTTTTTCTCAAAAAAAAAAAAAAAAAGTTGCCCATTGCATCCGCATCCCTATGATACATTCCAACATTAGGCAACAAGGCCCCAGAAACAATTTTGACCCCACCCATGTTGTACCATACCAGCAATAGCTTAGTTGGTCAAGTATAAACGTTGTGGGGTGAAACGAGTCAAGACTTACGAGCAATGGCAAGTTGGATTAGTGGTTCCATTTGTTAATATATATATATATATATATATATTAAATTAAGAGTTTCTTAACCATCCTTTCCCCTTAGGCACAAAAACACAGCACATACAAGAAAATAGTTTAGTAGACTAGAAACCAGACAAGCAGATATTGATGTCAGAGATGAAGACCACAAGAGCAAACATGGCCTCAATCATCTTCACTCGACGTACGAAGTTGCTCGCAACCTATTCCTCCTTCTGTTCTGTATCTTTCATCAAGCTTCCCAAGTAACAAGTGTAATGATGTTAAAAGCAGACTACCAGCATCTCACTGAAACACCGAAACATCTCCTTTCCAACTACATGAAGCAATAACATTTGGCATCGATGGGTGGAAAGCAATGTCTATGCATGCGTGCTCGTATGCCTTGATTTTTCTGACAAGTTCCGACGATTGGTAATTGTAAAAGTATATGGAGCCATCAGAAGAGCCAGAGACAAGTGTCTCACCATCCAAGCTGAAATTGCACTTGATGGGGAACCCAGAAACCCCATGACTTTCATACCTTCTATACTTGTCTAGCTTAAAAGGGGGATTTGCAGAGAAGATAGCAATGTAGTTCCCATTGGACTGGGCAACAAAAATTGGATCGGATGGATGACACCTAATACAAGGACATGTATAGGCTTCCACATAAACCTGATACAGTTTGCCAAAAACTTAGAACAGATAAAAAACCAAAAAAAAAAAAAAAACCCAGATACATACATTGTAAAGGCCCAGTGGTTAAGAAAACAGTGTAGCTGACACTCTAGAAATTCTAGAGCATCTTTTCAGCAACCTCAACTACCATTTGGAACAGAATTTAAGGGATTGGTCAATTATGCAAACCAACTATAAAGTACTGAAGCAGGTGCTCTCTTTAGAAGAATAAGTGGTCTTATACAATATGCTTAATCTATTTCTTGTGAAAATACAATAACATCACACGAGGAAAGCTTCATTTAGCCATGTTCTTCAGAAAATGATTGCCAAAGACACAAAACATCAGCTTTGGACTGTCATTGGAAAACAGTCCCTGAACTACAAAGACAAAGGACCTGATACTTACTCAAACAATATTTAACTATTTTTTAACTCAACTTGTCCTGGCTAAGTTTTGCTAGATACAGAAAGTAATGCTTTTTCCATTTCAGAGGAGAAAAAAAAGCCCCAAATTCTTGTTATTTTTCAAGCCACCAGGCTGTCAACTTATCAAAAAGACCATAATTATCAGACTTGGACCAGACCTTGACCTTGCTTAGAGGCTAGGAAAGTGGTCATCCCTCCTCAAAGGTTGAACTACTGGGTTAAATTTTTATATTAGTTATATTTTTTATATTTTGTACTTGAAGCACTGTTAAATACATTTTACACTATTAAAAATACTTTAATTATTAATTTTGTGCTTAAAAATAAATTAAACAGCTTATGATCCATATGTTTAAGCTGCCTTATTAAGGCAATTTTTTTTACGTTGACTATCCATTATACATGTAGAATTGATTACTTACCTTATAGTATAAATAAGCTAATTCCTTCAAAATAAACTTAAAGTCACAATTATATCATAAATAGGGAAAGTAAATAAAATTTTGCTTATATGCTTACATTAAGTTAATAATGATATGGTCAATAAGGAATAGTTTCCTTAGTTATTTGTAATTATTATCATTCCTTAAAGAAATCACGTCAAAGTAATCAGCTTGTCCTTTTTTGAAATTCATCAAACTATCGGGGTCAATCTGGTTGTACCGGTTCAATATGCACATTTTTTTTCACCTAACTGGGCCAGAAAGGGGCCCACTTAGCCATTCTGGTTTTTATAACCATGTAAAAGACCCACAGTAATCAGAGGTAGAAGTGTCCAAAGGACGACTACGAGTAAATTTGTGCCAAAAATAGCTCTTCTACCTCCCCACCGTACTCCCTTTCTTTTCAAAAATGAAAATGAATTTCTAGAAAAAATTGCACGGAAATCAATGCAAACATATAAAGCTCACACAGTGAACACAGCCATTTGACACGGATAAGCACAGACAAGTGTGAGCACGCACGCATGCACACACACACACACACACACACATCTTGTTATGCATGTAAACATGCTTGCAGACACCTGGACTTCCATGCTAATGGAACTAAAAATTAGGACACTCTACCTGATGGAAATGAGGAAGCAGGAATTAGTAGAAAAAGTTTATTACCTGGTTGGAAAGTGGAACCCGTCTTGAGACATCCCAAACAATAACAGAATTCTCACTAACATTGCCTCCAGAGACATCACTAGATGAGATAAACTGCTTACCATTGATGGAAAACTCAATATCAAGTATTGTGCCCAGTCCTCGAATGTATTCATGGACCACCTTCTCCATTCTGATATCCCATAACTTGAGGCGGCCCTTTGATCCCCCCGAAAGGAAGATATTAGGATCCTCTGGATGAAACTTGACAACTCCAACAGCCTGATCTTCCTTAAAAGTCTGAGTTTCAATCCCCTTTTCAACATCAATCAACCTTGATGAGTAATCATATCCACAAGAAAGCACTGATAATCCTTTCTGTGACCATTTTACATCTTTCACTGCTGCATTATGAAATTTGAATAAACGTGCCAATTTCTGATCCTTGCTCCACACATTCCAAATGCAGACAGTTTGATCCATCCCAGCAGAAGCAAGAAGATGAGCTGTAAACTAACTATAATGAACAGATTAATGTTGTTGATTAAGAGCACAAGAAATAACAAAAAATTTGAGTATCAGTACTTTATTTAAATATGTAACAATGTGCTTTGAATCCCACATGATTTGTCTTTACATTGCAGCTACAGAGGCAGTAGAAGGCTTACTGCCGCCCCAGGTCACAGTGTGATATTTAGGAGGCAAATAAAACTAGTTAGACAAAAGAAACTGAAGGAACATGATAAGCCAAGAAAGAGAGCATACCATGACTTGATGACCAGTTTACTGCATTTACAGCCTTTGTATGATGCTGGAGAGCTACAGTCAACATTTTAGGTACTTGGCTTGGCAGTGTGTGCCTCTTTGCATGTCTCAAATATGACAAGGTCTTGTGGGGTAGGTTTGAATCTGCAATGCTTCCCAAAACTGAAAACAGGAAGAAACACCTCAAGTACAAGTAAGGTCTTCCAGTCAAAAAAGAAACAAAAAGTTGAAATATTCCATTACAGTTTCTGAGGTGTTTGAAAAACACACACACACACTCACACACAAGACACAAATGAGAAAATATTTTCTTTTTATCTCTGCAAAACAACTTAAACCAAAGACAGGCTTAAATATTCCTTTACAGTGTCTGAGGTGTTTGAAACACACACACACACACACACACACACACACACACAAGACACAAATAAGAAAATATTTTCCTTTTATCTCTGCAAAACAAGGACTTAAACCAAAGACAGGCTTGCCAAATAATTTGGGAAGCTTCTCGAAGTCCTTTTTCTGAGTCAACTTTGCAGGTGGAAAAATAGTAAGATTGAAGAGATGTGTGAAGAATTGAACTAAATTTCATGTATTTGGCACCTGGCACAGTGTGGTCAGAGGTGCACCTAAGGCACAAGTTGTTAGGTGCTCAGGCCTCGGGCAACAATTTCATGAAAAAGGAAGATCCAAGTGTCACCGTATGGAATTAGTTATATGATGCAATGACTCAAGAGTGGATATAGGATGATCGGATGATTCTATATTTTAAGAGTAGAATTTTGTTGTTTTATCACTTTTCATCATTTTGATTTATTAGTGTAAAAAACTATTTTGTACTTATTCTTTTGTTTGATATGAGATATATGAAATATTTTGCTTTACCTTTTTAAATAGAATTGCTAAAATAAACTTAATTACTTTCTTGTTAGATTTAATTTTGCATTTATAATCCTCTTAGCATAATGTATTACTTTTTAGAAGCATGCCTCAAGCGCACAAACTTGTGCCTAGGCTCCAAAAGCCATTAACATGTTAGAGCAACTAGCAGCCAGCAACATGATGTAATCTGTGTTCTGTATCACAGCCAATATCATTTGGCCTCACATATTAGAAAAAACATGAAGGGAGTTTAATGGGACGAATTGTTAGAATTGGGTTCTACAAGCTCACTCCTTTGACAGAAAACTTGCATTTTCGACACATAGAGATACAATAATAAGACCCCAAAAATACTTTCTTTCGACCAACATGTGCAGACCTATCCAGCCAATACAACAACTGCAAAAGCCATCCAAACACTAACTCTATCCACACAGCTCTCTAGCTATAACAAGTTTCATTCCTACTTCATTGCACAAGCCCTCATTTTGCATATCATGGGCTTCAAAACCTTAAATACCAACTTTCAGCATGCCCAACAATTTCATTTCAACAAGACTAACATTATTCCTCAGACATATAGCTTGTTTTACAATAACGAAGAGAATAAGTCCCAAAAATCATTGATTCACCATATTTATATCCCCTACAATTCCCAAGAAAGGATTGTTAAGGGTATAACTGCAATTAAAGCAAATCCCAAAAGGGTATCTCAATGCACGAGGCTCCCATACTATATAGAGTCACCTACCCTTGTTTTCCACACAGAGGTTATTTGGGCTCCTCGAAGCTCTGACCTCCAGGGCACAATGAAATACCCTTATGGTTACCCGAGGTACCCTTTCCTAAAGCAAATCCCAAACGAACCCAGAAATGATTTTCTAACATTAACATCATTCGTCCGAAAATCCCAAATTGTCCCTATCACATCCTCCAATACACCAACTTTGACAAACTTTTGAAACTGAAATCTTGATGACCCAACTCGAATTCTAACTCGATATCATCATTTCCGCAATATGAAACAGAGCTATTATCACTACTATAAGAAAAAGAAACGAACTTTTACCAGGCGAAGCAACAACGGCGGGATTCGGATTCGGGTTCGTATCTGATACTGAAGCGGCCTGTGTTCGTTCTCTCTTGGATATGTATCTGCCAGGAATCGGAGTTTCTCGTTGGATACTTTGCGGGTTGTCGGGTTTGTGCCGTTTTGGAGGGTGCATAACTGTTGTTCGATAACCAGTTCGGGGTTTAGGCCCGGATTCTGGTTCGGGTTCGGGCTCGTCGTCTGAGGACTGAGAGTACGCTTTGAAGAGAAGATCCATGAAACTTTTCTGCTTCCCTCCGTCGGCCTCTCGGTATGTTAAATAAATAGTGGTGCGGGCTGGAAATACGTCGAAATGTAAAGGGCATATAAGTCATTTTAGGCTTTGGGTTAAAATCGAGGCCATGTCCATTCCATGTTGAGCCCAACATATACTTGTTTTGCTTTGTGTTGTGGACTCTTTTGGCCCACATAGAGGTTGTGTCCATTTTATTTTGGGCCAAAATGCTTCTTCTGCGATTTTTCGGCCCAACAATTACTTGCAACTTATATTAAAGAAAAAAAAATTTTAATAAATTTTTTTCTTAAAAAAAAAAAAAAAAAAAAAAAAGAGATTTGTTTATTCTGGAATTGTTAGAGCCTGAAGAAGCGTTCAATCCAACAAGACATATTCATAAGGATCGTCTGTGTTGTCCATCATTGTCAACTCTAGAATTCTTTTGGTCAAAAATGGCATGAAATTTCCTAAATACTTAAAATATGCGATGGGCTCATTTTTCTTCAGTTACACCCCTTTTGATTTCCAAGCAAAGGCACAATAAATAAATTATTTACTCATGGCTTTAAGAATTTTCCTTTTTAACCTTGTTCGAAGAGGTGAATTTAGTACTACTATAAGCACAAACTAGCTTGTAATAATACCATCTGACCACAATGCAGACAATTTCTAACACATCATCATTAGTATAATGACAATTAGGTTTCATAAGCAAAAGGCACACAACCCAAAAAAAAAAAAAAAAAAAACAGTTTAAAAGTAATCTTTTATATTATTTATTATTACACATATTATTTTTATTTATAAAATAAATACTTTATTAAACGTGTAACAATAAATCTATAAATTATTTTTCTATTAGTAGAATTTTGCGCTGCAATTTCCAAGCCCGCCTTTGGTTTTGGGTCTAGAACTTGTATGTAAAGAAATCGACAGACAATTGGCCCATATTCTGGTGGAAACTTGTTTAAAGCATAAAGTTCGTTGCTTTAGACAGACGATCAAACAATCAAGGGGTCAAATCGATCCAGTAGGACCTTTCACGGAGTGGCCAACCAGAAAAATCTGGGACCTTCTCGGGAATGGACACCGAGGGAGAGGATAAGAATATTCAAACTTTATCGTTTGACCCATCAGTGGAAACCCATGTGACAACGACACCATTTTTTGACCGGAAAGCTTCCCTTTATCAGCCATGCATGATAAAAAGGATTCAATTGATAAGACTGGACCGATAACACGTTGGTTTGGGCTTTAGCAAAGTTTCGTAGCCTTCCCAAAACTTTCCGGCCCTCTTTGTGACATCAATAAAAGGAAAAGAGAAAAAGGAGACAAAAAATTTATGTGAGAAATTGCAGAATTGCAGATTAACGCCTCAAAGCAAGGGGTCAACATTGGCTTGTGTCGATTTGACTTCTGGTTTTTTCATTGACGTTCCCTTTAGATATAAAATGAGATTTATATTTAGTATGCAGGGTTAAATTTTATATTTTGTTAATATCAAAACTAAATTCAATTTAGTATATAAGATGAATTTTTCTTTTAAGAAAAATTGAATGAATTAATGAGTGACTTTGGCCTTGAGTTATAAACACAATAATTGATATATTTGCAATATATTTTGTTTTTAGCAAGGGTCAACATTTCTTATTTAAAATAATAATAATAATAATAATGTTAAGGCTCATGATGCCAAAGTGGCTAAGACCAATGAGTGATGCATTTTTTTTTCCCATGTATAAGCTAATTTACCAAATTTTTATAATTGTTTCGTGTCTTTAAAAAAAATAAAAATTTTATATAAAGGTGATGTTTTAGTGATTAAGAATTAGAATTTTTATTAAAGTCTCAAATTTAAATTTTGAAAAAAAATTACTTTTTATTGTATCGCTTTCGTTCCAACGCGACCTCTAATAAAAATAGAAAATCTAGTATTTGAATCAAATTTTATCACATGTTATACACTACATGTATTTATTATTTGTCTGAGAATTTCACTCAATTGGCAACATTTGGCGCACTATAGCCTTGGTAGCCTTCTACATAAATTCAACTGTCAACCTTTTTGGGCCTTATTGGCCCTGAATTGCTAGCGTTTGACTTTCCCAAATGTGCTAGCGTTTGGTTGGTAGAGGTATGCCTACGCACCAAGTTATGGGGTATTGTATATTAGCTTATGTTATGTTAATCTCATTTAATTCATGTGGAAGAGGAAGTAACAAGCTACCAGATTTTCCTTTTCCATTGCAGAAAAATGTTTTTTTTTTTTTTTTTTTTTTTGGTGTGGATCCCATTTTGGCAGTGTTCCTTTAACATTAGAAACAACACAAAACATGAGGAAGTTGACTCTTTTGATTTATTTGCCAGTGAAGTGAGGCAAGTGCAATGTCTCGGCGATCCAGCAACAAAGAGAAAGCCAATCCCGATTTCTAGCTCCAAAACACGTTTGTTTACACCACAAACCCACGTATGGACAAAATATAACGACGAAAATCCTATGGATTTTCTTACCTAGCAGCCTAACTTGTTCGCTGGATATGAAATTTTATAAAATAAATATTAGGGTTTTGCTTTACCATCACGTGTTGTTCAATTGAGTTGTTTATTAATTAAAATCCTATTAGTCTATTTGGTTCTACTTAAACTCAACTCTGCCACGCATTTGTGGACTTTGGTTTGGCTTGTTAATCGAACTAACCTCCATTAGACCGGGCACTCCCAAGTTCACCTATTCACATACACTATTGTGTTAGCGTAAAGTTTCATTTCATAACAATCTTTATTTCCATATACCTTTGAGCAAAAGATAAAAAAAAAAATAATAAATAAATAAAAATCGATTCCACTTCCATTGTCTTCTTTTCTGTCTATAATTCCATCTCGTAGAGCAAGGTAATATGAACAGAAAGCTGGGGTTTGCCTCTGAAAACATTAATCATGACGAAGAAGAAAGGTCTTTATCGACTTATGAAATAAGTCCACCCAATTTCCTCCTTCTTCACATCACATCATTACAACTTCGTAAATTGTGCTCTCTCCCTTCACCGTCATGTACCAGCTGCTTTTTTTTTTTTTTTTTCCTTGACAGAAAAAGTAAATATGTGAATATTTATGCATTTATATTTTGTGTTTGTATATATTTATGATGCAACTATGAGATTATAAATGATGTGCACTTGTAGCTTAGGAGCTTTGAAACATGGGTAATTCGGATAAAAACAGTATATTAAGGGTCCAGGTATAATAAAAATAACACATCTTAATTTTTAATTTTTATAACAGAGAGTAGTTTTACATAACCTTTCATATATTTTAAAAAAAATCAAATAAAAAAAAATTGGTAAAATTTGAATAATATTAAGTAAATAAGAGATATTTTAATTTAACTTAATTATCAATAAAGTTAAATTTAATTAATATTATTAAAAAAATATATAAATTTTATATTATTAAAATATAAAAATAAAATATAATTTATAATATTTATAATTTATAATATTTATAATTTTTTATTTAACTTAATTTAAATCAATGAAAATTAATTAATATTAAAATTTATATATTTTTATTTAATTTTATTATTTTACATATTAATCAGATTTAACACATGTCAAAAAGACATATTAAAAATATAAAATTTTATATTAATAAAATAGAAAGATATAATATAATTTATAATATTTATATATTTTTTATTTATAAACTTAAATTTTTAATTGAATTTAAAATTTTAAAATATTATTTGATAAATACCAAATATGAGGTACTAAAATACCTGAGTATAATTGGCTGAAAATATTTTAAGAGGAACATGGTCCGTAAAACATAAATTAAGGTATTTGCCGCCCTCAAAAAAAAATCACTATTAAGTAATACATCCATTTGTTTTGGCTTGAATTTCATATTATGCAAGAGGACAAGCTAGCAATGAAGCATTGGTCATTGATCAATTGTAGGATGATATAACAAGATCGTGATTGGTGGGGGCCAAATAATGACCAAAAGGATGTTTCAGCAAAGATGGTCAAGCGCCATGTCAATCCCACTTGGGTGAGGAGGAGGAGGAGGAGGAGGAGGAGGACCAATTTTGGTGGACAAGACATAAGCCCACTAGTCAAATTGTTTATATCAACTTTCATGACTGTTTTATCATTTATATATCCTCGTTGAAAACAAGTCGGTCTTTCTTTATGGTGGAAATTGTACCATCATATGGTGAAAAATCGAAACAAGTCAATGAGAAAAAGAGGGATGGTTGTGTAAGCTCTTCTTCAACCCTCCAACGTCTCACTTTTAATAATCTATTCTTGTTAAAGTTGTAATGGCATACAAATTAGAAGGAAAAATAAAAATTGGCTTAGAAAGGCTGCACTTGAGCTCAAATGATGAAGTGTAAACATGGGTTGGTGGGGATAACAACAATTTATACAAAGTTGAAAACACAAGATAAAAGGAGAGTTTTTACAATCAATTATTTATTGAAGCATGCTTAGACTTTTGTTTTTATATAAGGTCACCTACTTAAGAGTGTCAAATCCTGATAGCAACTTAAAGACATTGTTTTTTTCTTGTCAATATACATAGACTACTTTTTAAGCCACTTGTGGATGTTACTAGAATAAAAAAAACCATATGCATTAAAGTTCCATTCTTTAAAAATTTATAGCCCTACCCTCATTTTCTCTCCGGTTGCCAACTTTTAGAAGGTCCCCGATAGTGTTTTGGATATGACACCTTTTTCAGAAACTGGTCACCAAGTGGAATCCTTCGTTGGCCTTTTAGGATTGGAACCCCGATACAATATTATTTTATTGGGTGAATAATTACAAAAACACACTGAAACGAAAAAAAAAAAAAAAAGAAAAAAAAAGGGACAATTCTCCTATAAAAAAATTTGTTTTTTTCCCTCGAATTTTCCTTGCCTTTGTTGCTCTTTCCTTAATGTCACAATTGATAAGCTCATATCCCTACTTTGCCTTAAATTTAGTTTAGTATTCCCATTCTTCAAGTACAGATTGCACCATCACCAAATTAAAGTTCTTGCAATAATGTGCCAAAGTGGCACTCGAAAGGGACAATTATTTTCAGTAGTTTAGCGATTACTGCAAACTGGTAGAAACACAAGAGCATGAATAATTAATTACTGTGGCACCTAAAAATAAATGCTAACAATATATAAGTTCAATTGACGCCAAGAAGATAGTGAGACTATAAATTTTAGCAATGGACAATAGGTATGAAAATCTTATTCATTATTGAAATATTGTAATAATTTTGGCCATTTCAGTTCAATGATTTTAGATCATCAGTTTAAGACTTTCTTCTCAAGCCTTTTATATTGAAGCTTCAAGAGTTTCTGGAGAATATTCAAAAATGTTTGTACACCTTGGGTGATAAAATGTATATAAAAACAAGGAACATGCTTATACATTATTTGATTCAATTTTATAGCAGAGCAACATGAAATTCTTCTCTTCTTTCTTATACTTCTTACACCTTGATCTCAGAATTTAAATTTAAATCCTTCAAAATTGATGTCTAGACTATTATCAACTTGGATGTCTCTTGGGAAATACAAAAACTTAATTAGTTAAATAGCTAAAGTTAATTGCCTGGTTAGAAGACTAATATCTGTACCATCCAACCTTACTCCCTTACTCAATCTCCGACATTATGCCAGTTGACTACTCTTGAATGGATAGAATCTATTGACTTAACAAGCCAGAATGCGGCATTGGATGATCTCCACAAGAATCAATTGAATCGTATTAAATATCAACAGTCCTCTTAGAAGTACTACTATTCTTCACGATTAAGTTAATTGACTAAGTTGCACAAAACCTCTAAATAGGTGACCTGTATACTCCAAGATTATCTCTCATAGTGGTGGAGTTAAAAAAGAATAGAAAAATTCACTCAAGAGAATTATCAATCATTATTCTTTTCTTAGTTAATTAGTTTTTTTTCTTAATTTATTAAAATATTTATTAAGATATAATTCTTTTTATTTACATTAATTCTATACTTTTTTTTTTTTTTTAGAATTTGAACTCAAAATCTTAAAAATATAAATAGAAATTCTTAGTTATTAAAATATTTTTAAATATAGTTAATTAATTATTTAATATGTTTCAATACCATCATTACCTCTTTTTTTTTTTTTTGGACATTTTTCGTTAAAGACACATCCTAAGGTTTGTAATTATAGAGAATTTGGGGACAGTAGTAAACATTCTCATTTCGATGTACACGTGTGCCATTTACTGTTAAAGATTTGCCGTTGACTTCTGGGAGAAAAATAATGGATGAATGAACATTATCGAATAGCAGGATTGACATATCCATGAATTGGGAGAAACAGGTGGGCCTAGAGAAACGATTTTGAGTACAAATGAATGTCTAAAGTGGGATTCGAGTTGAATTGTTTTAAACTTTAAATTATTTAGACAACAAGTATTACAAGTCTTGGATTGATTAGATTTTAGATTATTTGAGTTTTAAAAATTTTAGATTCTAAATTTATAAAATTTTAAATTTATCAGATCTTAAATTTTTCAAATTTTAAATATTTTGAGGTGTGAATCATTAAATATGAGTTAATTAAATTTCAAAATTTTCAAATTTTGGATTCATGGTATTTCATTTTTGATTTTACAAATTTAGGTTATTTAAATTAATTATATTTCAAGTTAACAAAATTTTAAGTTATTTTAATTTTAAATTATTTAAATTTCAAATTATTTCAATAATTTGGGATTAAGATCATTTATTTTTTCAACTAATAGAGATTTGGTCGGGACCAATTGAAATGGATGACGAGGAATTATTCTGGGGAGACAAGTTTTAACCACCTTCACTACACTAATCAAAAATTTAAAGTTGAATTTTAAATTCTCAAATACTACTTTTAAAAAAATAAAAAGAAATTATAATTATTTTAAAATTTATGAATCAATAAAATTTCATCTACAATTTTGTATAAGATAATATGATTCTTGTTAAGGCTCTTTAGATAGATCATAAATAGATGAAACAAATAGATCATAAAATATAAAACAAATCAAATTATAGTCACTCAGGCTCTTTGGCAGCGGATAAATATTGTTGAAACTGAATAATTTATTGTTAAAAGTATTTAGCTGTGGAATCTCCCAATATTTTTTCTTTGCAGCAATGAAACGTATTCAGGAACACCAAAATATAATTGAATAGTATTTCCTTACCAATTGTCAATTATCAAAACTCATAATATTGCAATTTGTTTTCTGTTAATTGCACTGTTAAACTTCAAACAATTGCTTTTAACAATACAATCTCATGATACAATGTCTAAATGTGGCGGAATTTTAAATCTGTTAGTGCATATTAAATACATTCTATACAATACAATAAATATATTTATGAATTCTTTACTATGTCATAAAATTAATTAAGTGAAATATAATTCGTAAAATTTAGTTTCGAGGGTGCGTAATTATTTTCTATTTTTAAAAAATTTCATTAAATCTTTTCTCCGTTTTCCCTAAACAACTTTCAGCTTTCAATGAATTCCTCAATGATCCCACATGGTCTGCTTTAAGCTTTGCTCTCTCTCACTCTCTCCCCCCCCCTCCCCCCCCCCCCCCCCCCACACACACGCACACGCACATGGAGTTTGCCACTTTGTGTCCCAAATTGGGTAAGGAGGCTGTCAAGTTTATCAGTTTTCACACAAAGCTGACCTCATTGTGACATCATTTTGATGAAATTATTATTCGGAAGCGAACTTGTTATTATATATATGTGTGTGCGTGTGTGTGTGTGAGTGTGTGTATCGTGTGTGCGCGCGCGCGCGTTAATTTAATGAGAATGATTTCATTGCACATGAGGAGATCGTTGGATCATCCATAATTCAGACAACATATAGACAGTTTTATAGAGTTAAAGCTTTCCTACTAAAATGTGAGATTCCTTTTCATTGATTAACAGAACAAAGAGGTTTGCAACTTCGGAGGGAACCCCAAAAAGATACTTATTATTATTATTATTATTATTATTATTATTATTATTTATTGGTCTTAAATGTAATCTCATCTAATGTTTTTTTTTTTTTTGTTTTTCCTTCTTTGTGAGCTTTATAACTTAGAATGACGTGTGTTTGATTGTATAACATGAAGTATAAAGTTTTATTATAATCCTTAATAGAAAAATGCTCAAAAAAAAAAAAAAAAAAAAGGAAAACATCCTTCAACTAAGCTATTATCATCATGCTCTTTTTGGTGATAACAAACACATATTGGGTTGACTAGCTTCTAAGGATGTCTCCAAGATGCAATAAGCGCGCATTGCGGTTCGTGGTGTCCCACCTCGCGGTGACTGCTATGCCTTTGTTTTTCATTTTTTTCACACTTGATTTCAACTGAATTATAAACTCAAAATTTACAGTCGAGTAGTCTGAATCCATTATTGTTGAACTAAAATCCATTGGTCCGTTCATTTGCCACACTACATGTGAAATGTGCTGCAATAATATTACTGTTATCTGAAGGTGGTGTAGGCCAAGATACTATTGCAGCAAATCATATGCAATTGACTCAAATGGCAAAGAAATTAATCTACAATATGCAGTCGAAGAATATATCATGAATTCAAACACTAATAAAGTTGTTAATCCAAGTAGTTTTATATTTAAACCACTGATCTTGGTTTTGACTTGTAATCAAAGTTAACTCGTGAGAAAAAGATCTTTTAATGACGCTTGTAGTCAACTTTGCTACTATTCAAGTAATCATAGTAACTTTTTAATGACATTCTAATGTCATTAAGCAATTTCATTTGTTTTATTAGTGGCTTATCAGTTTTAGTAGTCCAAACTCTCCTTACTACAACATTTATAATCATCTATAACCACAAGGATTGGCTTGAGAAATTTAAGTAGTAATATTAAAATGATAATTCAAGAACATTTTATAATGTCATCAATTGTCTTGAATTACATCATCACTATCCTCTTGTTACTAATTGTACTTATATATTCCAAATAATTACTTTTGATAAAATTACCTTATGATGCAATACATTACAGTTAATAAATCTCGAATTTGTTGTAGTGTAACAAGAGTATTCAGTACATTGTATCCATGGATTGGATTATATCAGATTCTTAAAATAGGAATGTATCCTGGCTAGACACTTCATTTGCTACTTGCCAACTAACCCCACTAATGTCCCCATAAAAGAAAAGAAATCTAAGAAGCCGAACTCAACTAAAATCCAAAAAGATAACCATAAAGCCTTAAAAAAAAAAAAGATTGTTTAGTATAAATCCATAATCTTTGTTAATAATTGTTTAGAGGCAGTAGATATCACATCCTTTTTCTTATTTATTGCCCTATGAAGTAGTGCTGTTGAAAATAATTATTTGCAATATATGAATATAATTAACAATGAAAAAAAATAATGATGCTATAAATTTTGATAATTGCAATATATATCATTGAATTTATAAAATTTAAAAGTAAATTATATAGGAATTCAATAATCCAATCTAAGAGAAATTTAATACAATATTGAATACAAGGAAATTTTGTTAAGAGAATGAACGAGAAAATAAATAAAGTAAAGAAGCAAATTACGACTATTAAACGGTGTGATTGCATACCTGTCTCTGTCCAAGTTGCTTAAAGATTTGAAGATTGAAAATGACAAAAAAGAAAAAAAAAAAAAATGATGGGTATGTGTTTGTGTGAATCAGGAGCATGTGTAGTGGTAACAAATTGGTAGGCCAAAATGATTAAGAATTTTGAAGAATTGTAAACACGGAGAATTCTTGTCCGTGTCTGCACCGATGTGCAACTGCGAGTCACTTTCTGGGCTCTGACTTTGTGAAAGGTTGAACAAAGAAGGAACAAAGGGTCCCACTAGTGGACGCACGCTTGCACGCGCGTGGACCCCACCACTTCGGTTGACTTTTTATTTTTTTATAAAAAATTTTTTTAATTAATTTCTTTTCAAGGAATTGAAAGGTCATACTTACTGCGTATGTGACGCAAAAGTCCTACCCTAGTCTCCGCCACCCACCACCACCACCTCCTGGCTCCTGCCGCCTCCTTCTCCTCTCTCTCTCTCTCTCTCAATCAACTCATTCCCCTAAGTCAAAACCTTTGGACGCGTGGGCGTCTCCTTCCTACTTCTGCCTTCTAATTATCCCTGGTTTCCCACCCTGGTCCTTGACATGGTATATTTGCGTGCACTCAACCTTACGCAGTATTTACCCTTTTTAGTAGAGAAAAAATAATTGAGCTACCGTTTGTGCCTTAATTAGGGAAAACCACGTGGAGTTTATTTGAAGTTCATATCATGAATTTTTTCTATAAAAAAATTTGAATCAAATTGTCAATAAATCATTCTCAGTTAAATTTAAATTTACAGGAGATAAACTAACATTCTCGTATTGTCCAATTCTTTTAAGGTTTTATATATATATATATATATATATATATATATATATATAGAGAGAGAGAGAGAGAGAGAGAGAGAGAGAGAGAGAGAGAGAGAGAGAGATTGAGCCTTATTGCTTGCCAGTTTTCATATTTGGGGTTTTTTATTTTTAGCTAAACATTGAATCATGAGGAGGGAAAAAATTGTTCCCATTGGAAGGTTTGATGTTTTCAACTTTGTTTGGTCTTGTTTTCTTCTTCTGATTTTCATAGATAATTGTGTGGTGAAGAAGATACATTAGGAACAAGGACTAATGTGGTGATGAACATTTGACATTTGAACCCACTATGAAATTTAAGGAAATAATTCTTTTTTTTTTTTCCTTTCATTAGGTTTGCAGTATGGTGATGAACGTTTGATTTTAACAATTGATATGCTAACCAAGACTGTGGGTTTGATTTCTCTACAAGGCATGCTGCGTGAAGGCAGGCGCGAGAGGAACCATGGGACATGAGGGTCAAATAGGTGGGCTTAGTCACCCTCTGATTATGGTGGCCTTTGGTTTTTCTTTTCTTTTTTTTTTTTTTTTTTATGCAATTCAAGAAAATAAAACGTGCGTGTTAATTGCATTCGTGTCCTGCATTTGCTACTATAGTCAGCTCTAGTTTTGAGAAAGAATAATGGGAGCCACCACTAATAGACTTTATAAACCATATTGACTTCCAGCAAAATGTCAAAATGATCTTAGCCTTTACTAAAACTCATAGCTTAGCTGACTCCACACGTAATCGAGTAATTCCAGCATAATTAAGCCATGACTCATATTTAATAATGTCTCAATTCCTAGTCATCTACCCTTAAAACAAAACGAAAATCTCAATTTTCAGTTTCATTTCACCAATAAAAATTAAACTCTCAAAAAATATTTTACTTTGCACGTCTCCCACCCAAACTGTAACGTGAGGAGAAAGATTACTCGCTTATTTTTGTTTTTTGCTTAAACTTTTGACCTTTGGGGCGCCCCTCAATTAATAATAATCAATAAATTTCAAGGGTTTTGATTAACATTAACTAGGAGACAAATTTTTACGTGACCATTTACAAATTTTGTCGTTCCCACTATATTTTTGGTATGCTGAGTTGATTGTCAACTTCCTTCGGGTGATCTCAATTGTTGTGAAATTGGTGATGGGGAGGAAGTCAATGGTCTTGTCTTGGTGATCTAGTCAAGCACCCATCGCTAGACAAAGAAAAAAAATCTATCACTGTAGCAGTTGTTTCAACATTTAGTATGAGGCGAAGTCATCAACCTCCAAGATGTACGTTAAGCAATCAATTCTTTAAGCCAGCCAATTTTGGTTAGTTTCACTGTGCAGAGTCGATTATTTTCCCCATTTCCACTTTCCAGAATATTTTATAATCGTTTTGATTCCCTTGAATTAATTTTTCTTTTCATAGAGGAGATTTTTAAGTTGGAGATCTTAAGAACAATTAAAGCAAATGTTTTTTTTGTTTTTTTTCAATCTAATGGCATGAGCAATGATTCTGTTAATCAATTCCCAGGACTTACAAATCTTGGAAATCTATTCATCTATTCTCAAACATCCTTATCTTCAGGAAAAAGAAAACTTAATACATCCTTAAGCTATCTTGTCTGTTTGAAACAAAAGGGTACATTAGGTCTATTTCTTATTCAACAAAGTAAATCACTAAAAACATAAAGTGTAAATTTATAAATTTTAAAAAAATTAAATATAGTATAAAATTGAAGATTAATCTATCAAACATTAATCAAAGTCCATGTTTCATAGAAATTTGATAAGAGTGCAAGTTTTGCATGCGTGATAATCCCAATTAAATTAAGAGTTTAAACTCATAAAATAGTTATTTTTATAGTTCATAGGGAATCGATCTTCCATTTCCGTTAAATCTTACAACCTCTTACAAGTATTGAACCAGTCACCTTCCAAAATAACGTATAGAGTCTCTCCTAATTTTCACTCTTAAGGATGGGTGGGTGAAGGAAGAGTTTATGATTAAATGACGATGATAATTCAAATAAAAAAAAATTACAAAGATACTTAAAAATAAATTTAAATAAATACAAATTTATGAATGAATAATTATAATACTTAATTATAATTGATATATTTTTATATATAATAATTAATAATTATTATTAAATAATGTAAATCCGTATTCACTTGTGTATAATACAACTTTCCCTCAAATGCCTCTAAGGAAGAAGTGGATACTAACTTGGCATGATTAGATTGGTCACAGCACCATGACATTATCTTTTTCTCCTGGTTTATCTAAAGACAAATTTCATTGACAGAACCAAAAAGAAAAGCAGCACAACAAACTTGAAACCAGAAAAAAAATATATATTTTGAAAAAAATTAATCCAACCAAAAAAATGGAAAAAAGAAAATAAAGAAAGGGGGGGGGGGGGAAAAAAACAAGAAATACAATTCCAAAATGACCTTTCCTTTGTCTAATCACCCCAAAGAAATGTCAACCAGCCACATTACCGGTTAGTTCTTTCGTTGGTACACCTCCCACAAGAACCCGAAAAACAGTCTCCAACTTAGCTGTTATAAATACCCCTCGGATGCAGCAAACCGTTTCCTATCATTTTGTGTAACCACACGCATAAAAACAAAAGTAAATAGGAAGAGCAAGAGCAAGAGCAAGCAAGAAGTAAAGGTCCAGGAATCTTTCAAGACAGCAACCAACAACAAAAGAATTAAAGCAAGCAAGAAGTGGGGGTGGGGGGGAGAGAGAGAGATGCAGCTTAATTAGCGAAGCCTTTTAGTGGTTTTAGCAGAGCCTAGAGGCTTATTATTATTATTATTACTATTACTATTATTATTATTATATATAGGTAGCCATGGCAGATGAGTTCAACTCCGGCACAAACTGGTGGGATTCATCTCCTGCCAGGAGCAGATTTGATGGCACCGGAGGGACATCTTCTGCATCTTCTGGGCTTAACAGTTTAGGCTGTAGCTTTGCTTGGCCAACTGAAATGGTGGACGTCAAGGGAAGGTCTTCCATGGAATCTGTATCGGTATCAGATAGCTCTTCTGTTTTCCATGATACCCAGAAGCTCCAACACAGCGAGGAATCTCCTGGTGATTTGCATATCATGAATTTAGGCCTCTCTTCGCAAGCCATGGATTGGAACCAAGCCTTACTGTAACTCTCTCTCTCTCTCTCTCTCTCTCTTTCTATTTACATGGTTCAAACCCTAAGGAAATTTCTGCATATAATCTTGTAGAATAGTGATGGATACAGTGTTGAGTATGTATAGTTAATATTGTTGGGATTTCTTTTGGCAGTCGCAGTGATAAGGCTGAAGGCAGCTTTCGTTCGATACTGCAAGAGAACTTGAATTCTAGCACGAATTATCAACAAGAAAATGGGATTGGATCATCACAAGTTCACTGGAGAGAGGGATTATTTACTGGAGTTAATGTAGATTCTTCTATGAACGAGTTTAAGCAAATTGGCCGGGGTTTTTCTTTAGATCAACCTCAGTATAGTGCTCATGGAAGCTCCAGTGATAGTACTGTGACATGCCAAGGCTTGCAGTCTAGTTTCCAGATGGGTTCATCGGCTATCTATGGGAATCCTTCAACCATGTTTCAAGGCCTATTGGGATCTGAAAATCAGCCACAGCAACAGTCTTCGTTCGGGGGCCAGCCGATGAGTTATGCTTACCGGGCAGCAAAATATGGTGCTGGTGGCAATGAATCATTTCCTTCTTGGCCTAAAGTGCCTCAATTCATGAGGAATTCACCCCCTAAACAGGCTCCCCATAGCCAGTTGCATTTCTCAAACAACACCCCTTTTTGGAATGCATCTGCCAGCGCCATGAGCGATATTCGGCCTAGCTTTTTCCCCTCGCTGCAACCCCAATTCCACGCATCAAATTTCGAAGAGAAGCCCAAGGTATGCAAATTTAATAACCAAACTGGCACACATGCATAAATTGGTGGAGTCCTATGCATATAGATGAAACATATAAATGGTTAGATACATGGAACCACCAACAAGATGATTTGGTGAACTACTGAGGATTGAAAGATTAAGATGAATTTGGTTCACTCATTTTGCAGCCGAATATGTCAGAAGTACGGGAATCGAGCACAGTGGGGAAGAAAAGTAGTGGGAGTGAAGCAACAACAAAAAGGCCAAGAAACGAAACACCGTCACCTTTGCCGCCCTTTAAGGTAAGATGAATTTTGATTAAAAACCATTGACATGAGGATTGCGGTAAGGGCATACTAGACTAGGCCTTTTACTTAGTCCCAGTATACCATTTACAGAAATTTATAGGCGATAACTTTTTTCAACTTTGAATTGATCATATAGGTGAGGAAAGAGAAGATGGGGGACAGAATCACTGCCCTCCAACAATTGGTGTCGCCTTTCGGAAAGGTATGATGAAGATAATTTCTGAATTTTTTTTCTGCTTTTCTTTCCCAAAGGTAAATTTTTCTAAGAGATATCATTTGCATTCTTGATTCTCAAACGTTTATGATTGTTATTTTTTATTTTTTTCTTTTTTTGCCCTTATTGTTTAAACTATGGTGTTGTGTCAGACTGATACAGCCTCGGTGCTTTCTGAAGCTATTGAATACATCAAATTCCTCCATGGGCAAGTCACCGTGAGTTCCTCAATTCTTAGAGACATCTCTGGCTATTCTTATGGTTACAATTATAATTTCCAGCATCAACCATTTTCAATATATGTATGTTGTCGTCATCTTGTTCTATGCATGTCAGGTTTTAAGCACCCCATACATGAAAAGTGGACTTCCCATTCACCACCAGCAGGTATTTCTATTTACATGGTGTCTGTTCTCAATTACGGTGTATTAAACAGTAGTTCTCTATCATTTTTGTAGTCATGTTCTGGTTTTCTATCTAATTAACTTGTCAAATGTGGGGCATGATAGGACTAATCTGTCTGAATCTCATCCTATCTTGTCCTCCTATTACATATGCCCTTAAGGAGTGTTTCTAATTAAACTTTCTCTATTCGCAAACTTGATATATCATGCTCTCTCCATGTAGGGTGCCGACAAGTCTAAAGACCTTGAAGGACACAAGCAGGATCTTAGAAGCCGAGGACTGTGTCTAGTTCCGGTTTCGAGCACTTTTCCGGTGGCTCAGGAGACAGCAGTTGAGTTTTGGACCCCTACATTTGGAGGAACGTTCAGATAAAATGTAAAGGAAATGATCGAAATGCAAGAACAGATTCCATACAAGTAGTACAGATGATCTTATCACAAAAAAAAAAAAAAAAAAAAAAAAAATCCCTTAAGCCAAGTTGTATATGATAAGATCAAATGACAAAAGAAGATCAAGAACACAAAAGGTAGTACAAGCCCCCACATAACAATCTGGCTAGACCCCCCTTGAATATAGAAGAAGCAGCGGTGTAGATTGTAGAGAAATTTATGAAAGAGAAAGAAAAGGAAATGACCCTTCTATTGTACATGGCCAGTGCTGGGCCAGCTACAAGCAGAATGATGCAGGTTGGCCAATATTGGGACCATTTGGAAGCATATTAATTGTTGTGATAATTGGAGAATTATATGATAAAATGTTGGGTTAGGAATGAGAATAGGTGCTGATTTTAGGGGAAAAAGTGTTTAAAAGATTTGTTTTAGAGAACATTTGTTGTATTATAGTAGTTTTTAATTTAATTAAGTAGAAGAAAAGACATAAAGGAGCTTTTGTTGTTTCTTGTGCTTAGTCCATTTTGCGGATGAGGCTGCTGGCTCCAGCTTTAGCGTTTATTATAAGAGAGAAAGAGAAGCAGAGTAGGAAATTAAGAGAATAATTGAATTCCTGAACAAGGAGCGCGAGTGTGGGGGATGTCATTTGATTGGAAATCTCACTTTTGATTTCTTTATGTGCTTGGAATATTGTTAGTGGAAGTCAGAAGGTGGCCCACATCTCATTTCACGTTTTTATTTTCATTTCTTTGGTTCTATTATATTGTTCTAGGAATGGGTCGTAGTATGTGCAGATGCCATCACTCCGTGCTTTTATGCTTTTCATCCAATGGTCACATTGAGGAGCTCCCATTGGACGGCAAGGACAAGCCTGCGCCCTCCCCCACCTCCCCCGGGCCCCATCCTTGGATACGTGTTTTATAAAAATATGAGAATGTTCCAGTCTAAATAATAAATAAAAAATTATTGGTATTTAGCTCAGAAAATGCTTTTCGGGCCCGATGGACTCAGGAACATTGTTACTAACAAAAGAAAAAAAAAAAAAAAAAAGTCACCTGGTAGCTAGTTGTCATCAATATTTTGAATTACATCCCCTAATTGTAACTGCAATCATAACCATTTCGTAGCTGTAAGGTGAATTTCCAGTGATAGTGCACGTAACTTACATACTCTTAAAGTTTAGATAAGAATTAAATGTACCAAACTTTTATGTCGTAGAATCAAGATTTACATAAGTAATTATTGCAATTTGCTACGATAAGAATTGCATTGACTGATCACGAATCCTTGTATGGCGTAAAGGTCACGATTTGAGATCTTGATTCTCGTTCAAGTTAGGCTGAAAATAGCTGAGGTCTTATAGGGAAGAAGCTTGTAGTGGTGAAATAAAGTAATGTGACAATCAACTTGATTAATTGGTTTTAAATTGACATTCCTACTTTACCTATCTTGACTTTTGCAGGTATTGGCTAAACTGCACCGTCTTCCAGTATTGTACGGAATTTGGTATCCTTCTTTCTGCAAAGCTATGTCAACTTTACAAAGAAACATAAATATTGTCAAGTTGAAAGAATATGCCCCATTGATCACGCTTACACTAATGGTACTCTGCCATGTGACTCCATGATATCGCAAGCTCTTGCATTCCAATCTTTGTTTGTCATGTATCGGGAATTGGTCCCCTTTTCAATTACACTTTCTCTCGACCATCCTGTCAATTGCTCGCTGTCAATACCCTCATTTGGAAAGCCATTTTCATTTGCAGAACTAATTCCCGTAAGGGCAATCTGTTAGGCAAGTAGATGATTGCAGAATGGTATAAACTGCATTACCCCATCTTATGAAAAGCTTCGTTCGTGCCTCACACATGCACCTTTTTGGCGCAGGGAAAAGAAGAAAGAAACGATTCCTACTCAGATTGCCAGAGAAAATTTTCTACAAAACAAAAGATGGCATAAATTTTAACCCTTCCAAGTAAGCCATATGAGAAAATCAAAGGCACAACAAAGCAAAGAATCTAGCAGTAGATACCTCTCATTTGACACTTTTACTAGTAATACAGAAAGCAATGGTTGTAAGTGTTGCACATACCTTGATACAATTTCTAAGGCTTTTCTGAAATAGAATGTTGAGATTATGCAAGTGAGCTAAGTTGTAATCTACTAGACTAGAATGATGTCGTCTACAGTATAACCTAAATTTGGCTACAGTTGGATTTTTTAATCATTTAATTGAGGATTGAGGTGGAAACAGTTAGGTCAAATTATATTAAATTTAACTAAGATTGTTTTGGATTGTGAGTTATTATTATTATTTTTTTTTAGCATTTTGGATTTAAAGTTTATTCAATTTAGAGTATATCAAATTTTAGGTATACCAAATTTAAAGTATATTAAAATTTAAATTTATAAACTTTGAGGTCTATGTATCTTATTATTCAAATTATATTAATTTTTGTCACGTCTAATTAAAGTTCATGGTTTTCTCACGAAAACATCATTTGTACTTTATTTGCGGGGATCTGTTTTTTCTTGGATTCAGCACTCGAAAACTTGGTGGCTTTCAAAGGCTTTGATTACCGATTGCCTTTATGTCTGGCAATTATTCAACACGGTTAGCAGAGCTTCCTGACACAATCGTGATTGCTTCAAAGGAAGAATAAGAAAGGCATAGAATTGGAAGCTTGTAATTATTTACACCATGAATAATTGCCATAAGAGTCCAAACTAAATATTCATCTCTTGCCTTCTCGGCAAGCCAATGGAGATGGAGCCGAAGAAAAGTTTCTTACGGAAACTATAAGGGAAAAGGAAAAAAAAAAAAAAAAAGCGTCCCACTAGCAAACCAATTATAGTGCTAGAAATTGTACCATAATGCTAATGGAATGTCTGTTTATATATGCAGTAAGCATCATCGTAAGAAAAGAATAGGAAATGTGCAAAAAATTTCCCAATGATTAAGATAAACTCTTATTATAATTATTAATCATGTCATCTAATAGTAAAATTATTTTCAGGTTTAAAGTTTTAATCTTAATTCTTAAAGACTTTGGTGTGTTTAATTTACGAATAGGAGAGGGCCGAGTGAAACATCGAAACCTCACATGCCAAAAGTTCAAGTCCAAAACACAATTAGTGATTAAAATAAAAGCACTGAAAATGATATGGGCCTTTTCGGTCACTAAGCCCATCGGGAAGCTTCCAGCTTATCATAAGGCTCAGTCTCCCTCGGGTCCAATTCGCCATGACCTTCCGAACCCCAAGCCCAGGAAGAAGTTGTGGACCCGTTAGCACTCTTGGGCTCCTGCCATGTCATCACCAGGGGTCACTCCCGAAGGGAGCACACCCAGGTCTGTAGACAGCTCAATGGCTTGCCATTACCAGGTAATAACCAATAGACCTAGTCAATATTAACGCTGGCAATCCTTTCTAATCCTAAGAAAAACATATGAAATTTATGGAAAAAAAAAATGAAAAGAAAAGTATATAATTCACAACTAAGATCTCTTTGGACTATATATATATATATATATATATATATATATATAATTATATCAATTATTTTTATAACTTAAGTATATTTTACATATACATAAGTTTAAACACTTAATTCACTTTATTTTGTTATACAATCTTAAAATGCACCTTAGGTTGAATCTTACAAAATAGTATGCTTAATATAAATACATCATCATTATTTTTAATTTTTTTATGATCCAGTTACAATTGGGGGTAGTTCTCTTTTTTCCAAAAATCCTACATTGAAATTTGGAACACTTAAAATTATTTTTTAGACTTTCAATCACTGAGACATTTCATTGGGGTATTACAAAATGACATAAAATAGAATTAAATTATTCAGCATAAATGAGAAATTAAGTGTACGCATGTGCAACAATGCGTAGGGTACACAAGGCATGTCTAATTTTTTTTTTCCTTTTTTTTTTTTTTTTTAAAGCACATAAGGTCATGCAGTGCATAGATTTTCCATAGAATTCCCACTATCCATTATACCCTTATTTTAATTACAAAAAGAATTCATGCCTTCCCCTATGACTATAACCTTTTTTTTGGGTATAAATCAACTAGGCCTCAGTCAATTAAAAGTTAAAGGTTATCTGAAATCGTTTGTCTTTTAGCATTCAAAAGTTGAGATTGAAAGGAGATGTAGAGAACTTCCTCAAAGATGCTCTTCTTGGTTCCCTCGGTCTTCCTTACTGTTTCCCCATCTCTTTTTGATGAATATTTCTTTCTGCCTATAAATTCCAAGTATATAATAATGGCAATAATATATGGAGGAAAGAACAACTAGTGGCATCAATTGACATAGTGTTTAGTACTTTTTCATATGGAACAATGCTTCAAATTGCAGTGTGTTCTTAAAAAAAAATAAAATAAAATTATAGCCAATTACAGCTGATGCGGCTGTACTCGAACTAATTAGATGTTGCAATGACGATTTTCGCGGCAGTGTTATTTCCGATATTATGGGCGAACTAAGATTGTGTGGACTATAGTTCACTGCCCTCGATTTGAATCTTTTTAGTTGTATTTTTGGAAGTAAAATTTACAATAATATATCGTACTAACAACTTGAACTTTGTCTGAAAGATCATGTTTATTAATAAAAGAAATTATGTCCAGTGTTTTGCAAACCATAATTTAAATCTGAAGATAGCTGTCCCATTAAAGCCGCCAACGTTCTCACCGAGGGCACTTCATCAATGATACATTGGTGTCACGATTCCCGGAATGGTGATGAAAAAGAAATAAAACGTCCCTACATCCCTTTTTTGGCTTCTTCTACTTTCCACGGAAGTTGCAGGATCAGATTCCAACATCCATGTACTGGAACTGGCCTCAAAACAATTGCTACAGCATGGATTAGAGACTCTCATCTTCTTTATGAACGAATTTGTTTAACATCATCATTTCATTCTTATTGTTCATCACTCTGACTTAAGCTCCAAATGGTACAAAAGATCCGGCGCCAAGAGAGAAGGCTAAAATGTTTTCATTAATCCGTGACATTACAGAACAGAAGCATGGAAAATGTATTGAAGACAACATGTAATCATATAGAGAAACCACTATGGAGTGACTGGCAACACAAGGCACGCAACCAAGCAAAGTATTATTGCAACAAATGCATATTCTGTAACCAAACAATTTTGGAAAAATAAAAATTGGAAGGGCAAACTTTGCTTTGATTATAATACTGAAATTATGCAGATCCCTTGAGCTTCTTTGTGATGGTAGCAATGTACTTCCCCTGGTGAAAAGCCTGCTGCAACTCAAGGTCAGTTGGCTGTCTTGACCCGTCCCCAGCAAAAGTTCCTGCACCATAAGGAGTTCCTCCTTTCACTTGCTCCATCTCGAACATGCCAGCACCAAATGTGTAACCGATGGGAACAAAGATCATTCCATGGTGAACGAGCTGTGTAATAGCAGTCAACCTGTAAAAAATTGGATAGTTTCATCAGAATATATTCAGTTTCTTCTCCTCAGTGCATAAAATATCTACACTGCATGAAGAAACATTGTGACATACGGTGTAGTCTCTTGTCCACCACCTTGAGATCCAGTACTATAGAAGATTCCAGCAGGCTTGCCTGCAAGTTGTTGCGTTCTCCACAGACCTCCAGTTGCATCCATAAAAGCTTTAAATTGGGCAGCCATCATTCCAAATCTTGTTGGGAAGCCAAAGACAAACCCATCAGCCTCAGCAAGATCCTGAGGTGAAATGATTGGCACATCGCTCTTTGGTGGTGCACTCATTTTTGCAAGCACTTCTTCTGGCAGAGTCTCAGGAACCTATTCATCCATCAAACTTGGGCTTGAGGATCAGCACACAACTTTCACATTATAGAGTAAATGACAATGACTAATCTCTACAGTACAAACGCCTATTTAGCCTTATTTTCAGAATGGCAGAGGCATACCAACAACAAAAGGAATGAAATGCTTCGAGTGCACGAGTACATGAGTTTGTGCCAGTGCATAGTGGTAAGCTAACTCTCCAGGGAGTTCTAATCTCATCAATAAGAAATGTAAGGGGGTATAAAAAGTAACCCATTGCAGCAGTGTAAACAAATTGAGAGAAATGTGCAGTCACATGTCGGGTTGCATAGTAGACCATAGAGGCCTTAAAACAACAAGAAAAACTACAATTTGACATTCATGTACAACTCAATGCAAAATCCATTTTGGGGCAGATGGCTTAGGTGTCCCATCACGGGCAGACACCATCAGAAGAGTCCCAACAGAACCTAGCAAGATTGCCAGGATGTCAAAGGACACTCTAGCCACAATCTGTCATAAATTGAGACATTTAATTTGCCAGTACAATGGAGTCTTCTGCAATTTCTTACCTGCCATAATTTGGCTTCAACACCTTCAACAGATGAAGCTCCTTTCTTGATCTCTTCTGCAAGTTTCTCTACATGCCCATACATTGAATAGTACCTGTAACAACAATTTTTTTTAAAACAAAAACATAGGATATTCCTAGAAGAGCACCAAGAATGCCAACTGTTAAGAACTGAACTATATACGACTCCCCACAACTCGACACTCCCCCCCCCCCCCCAAGCTCCACCAAAAGAAAAAAACAAACAAACCCAAGCAAGCCAAAAAAGAAACTGAACATAGAGGATATCATCTGAGTGGGGAAAGTATACAGAATGCAAGATAATATAACGATGATGGGCAAGAAGTAGCAACTGAACCAGATGCAACAGTCATTGAGGATGTTTGCATCACATATTTCAACCAAAGGAACACAATTATTTAGTGCAACACCCCAAAGGGCTTCTTAGTTGCAATTAGGTGCCAAATTTTAAACCCTGGTTACAGGAATTAACATAATTACAAATTCTTGCAACGATATATGTGAATCTCAAACATAACTATCAGCCAAGTAGGGCCCTAGGCTCAACAATGCAAGTGCCAACATCTAATGGTTTCTTCATAACAGCATGACATACCAAAAAACTAATCTTAGTTACCAATACTGCCTGAAATCAAAGATGGGGCCACAAACTCTTAGAGTCATAAGCAAAACAAGCACTATCATTAAAATCAAACAAGAACCATACCATGAACATGAAAAAGGAAAAGCCATTCCAACTATGGGATTAATACTGTTGAACCAATCCACTATGAGATTAATAATAATGATGTTTGCACCATGGCAAAACTTCTAACTTGTCTCCCCCTGCCTCAATAAGGCTCCCAGGTACACAGCATGGACGCCATACATCTATTGGCAATAGAGCTCATTCCTCACAAGCAACAACAACATTGACTTGTCTATTTAGAAGGGACATATAATTTGAAGCACATGCAGCTAGTCAGTCAATGCATGAATGCTGGCCATGGACACAAGCAAACAACAGCCTAAAGATATAAACATACCATCTGCCCAAAAACATCCCAGTAAAGAATATGGTAAGAATGCCACTGCATTGAATGCTAGTGTCCACATCATCATATTCCTTTCCGTGGCAATATTTTATTAAATAAAATTTTAAAATGGCTTTCATTAGAATCAATAGAAATTTGGAAATGAGGGTCGAAAATAGCAACAGCAGCTGGATAGACCATATTTACTACCAGACCACTAATCAATGGGCAAGTATGGTGATTTCAACTTCAGGATCTGTAATCACCAAATGCTTACATCTTGCTATTCCCAATATAAGAGCCCAGATCATCCATAAGGTCCACTAGCAGAAAATATTCCTTAATACATCCAATTGCTATGAAGAACCAGACACAAATGAGACTTTGGTCAAAGATAATAAAAAGATTGTCCTTCCTGCCACATAAGAAGTTTTTGAAACAATGAACCTGACCTATAGAAAAGCACTCAGAACTATCAACTTGAGTTGAATGGACCCATGGACAAATAGACCAAAATTTTGGCAAAATAACAGATTGATTAGGTGTTGCCCTGAATTGACAACTCTATCATGTATAAACCTGATTCCTCTGTAATACCTATCAATACACATTGCCACAAAGGTACTTCAACAAATCATAGATCACTTGTTTCATTATAAAGCTAAGGATGAAAACATCAACATCCTAAAATTCTCATTCTAACCTTCTTTTCACATGCTCATATCCAATCCCAGGCTCCTATGAACAAGGCTACAAATTTCCCTTTCATTTAGATTCTAGAGTAGCTCAACAAAGCTTAAAACGTCAGATTTGCTCAGCAAACAGAGATCCAAGCGCATTGCTGGTGATACTAATTGCAACACAATATTCAATCAAGCCTAAGCATTCAAAGCTTCCAACAATCAAATTCGATTCAACAGAGTAAATCTATCACCAAACATATATACATATATCCAATGAAATCGCTACACCTTTCAGTAATTGCCAATCAACACCAGAAAAATCAAATTCCAGCTCACTATTTCAGTGCACTTTTTAACAGATACTCAGTCGGAACAGTTCCACACAGGCACACGCAATTGCAAGTTCAAAATCAACAATTAAAACATCTGGCAAGATCAAAATTAGGCTCCGAAATCGAAAAGGCGTCAAGAAAAGAGAACACAACCTCCAAATGATCACATCAAATAAATTCTACAAATATTAAAAATAAAACGAAATAAGAGAAAGAAAAGCAAAACAACAAAAATAAAACGTCGCGATTTGGACGGTTCACCGTTTCAGGAGATCGCGAACCAAAAATCATCATCCAAGCAAGAAAGAAAAAAGCTCAAATCGATTGCGAATTAGAATCATCTACATACATTCATACATACATACATATACACACATATATAGAGAGAGAGAGACATACGCAATGTAAACTTTGGTAGCCATTGAAGAGAAATGGGAGTCAGAGCCAGGTTGCATTAATTTCTGAGATTTTTCTGTTTGGATATATTTTGAAGCGAGGAAAAGAAAATGTTGCCGCATAAGAGGAGGGGAGGTACCCTATTTATAGGCCCAGAAATTCAAGTAAAACTTCCCCAAAACTAGAATTCTACATTAGCCGCTAGCAAAGATTTTTTGAATTTTCTGCTTTTTTATTTTCATACTATTATTGTTGTTGTTGTTGTTGTTGTTATCTGTTCTAGAAAAACATTTCCGGTTGCATTGGGAGACATTTTCTCATGTGCAAGACTTTTTATGAATTTTTTTATTTACATTTATGTTTGAAAACATTAACAGTGAGGATTATTTGTTTAAAATTGTTTATGATTAGGTGAAAATAAAAAAAATAAAAAAAAATAATAGTCACTTATTTAGTAAAAAATTCAACATAAAATTTTAAAAATTAATTTGATACATTACAAATATAAAAAAAATGAAAAGAGATAAAAAATTGTTAATTTGTTACTAAATAAATAATTTTTTAAAATAAAAATTAGATTAAAATATAATTTGTATTCTTAATAATAATTTCTTAATTTTTTTAGGATATTTTTAATCCTTTAATCAGATAAAGTAGGTAAGAAAAATAAGAAATAAATAGACACGTGCGAACGTCCACACAGCACACACACATATATATATATTGAATTTTATTTTATTCTTAATTAAAAGTCAAAATTAAGTTAAATTAATATAAAAAAATAAATTATAAATAAATATTTACAATTACTTTAATTTAAATAAACTCATTCATCCTTAATTTTTCAAGTAAGTGAGCAATGTGATCAATTCTTTGTTTTGTCTTTAAGAATTTCCATACATATTATATTTTTTTTAATAAATAATAAAAATAAATTGTTAATTCATTATTAAACAAATAATTTATTTAAATGAGAATTAGAGTAGAATGTGCACTATTAATAATATTTTCCAAAACTTTTCTTCTAGAACGCTCATAATCCCTTAAAGGAAGAAATATAAAGTAGTTAAGAAAAATAAAAAATAAATATATAAATGTTAGATTTTACTCTATTTTTATTAAGAATTAAAATTAAGTAAAATTAATTAAAATAAGAAGAAATATATTGTAAATAAATTCTTACAAACTCTAATCTAAATAAACTCATTCATCCTTAATCCTTTAAGTAAGTGAGTAATGTGATCAATGTGAACTTTAACTCTTTTTCTTTGTCTTTAAAAATCTCCATAGATATTATATTTTCTTTATGAAACAATTTCAAAAAATAAAAATAAATAGAACGAAGAAAAAATTAGTAACCATAGTAAGAAATTCACCATACAAAAAATGTTTAGTTTGATTCGCCATAAATATAAGAGAATGAAGAGTGATAAGAATAAATTGTTAATTTATCACTAAACAAATAATTTGTTAAAAATGAATTGGAGTAAAATGTAACTTATACTCTTAATAATATTCTCCAAAAATTTTTTTCAAAACATTTTCAATCCCTTAAATAAGAAAGAATATAAACTAGTTAAGAAAAATAGGAAATAAAAATGTATGCACTATATTTTACTCTAGTTTTAATTAAAAGTTAAAATTATATTAAACTAATTAAAATAAGAAGAAATAAATTGTAAATAAATTCTTACAATCATTGTAATTTAAATAGATTTATTCATCCTTAATCCTTCAAGTAAGTAAGTAATGTGATTAATATGAACTCAAACTCTTTTGCTTTGTTTTTAAGAATCTCCATAAATATTATTTAAAAAAAAAAACAATTTCAAATAATAAAAATAAATAAAATGAGAAAAAAAATAGTAGCCACTTATTTGGTAAAAAATTCAATATAAATAATAAAAAAGTTTAGTTCAATTTGTCACAAATATAAAAAGTATCCAAATCATAACATAGTGAACTTCTATATAATTTTTTCTGGCCTTGTAATTGGATGATGCTGCCACTGCATTTACACAGTTCTGCTGTCTTGGGAGCCATCTGTATTATTGAGGAAAAAAAAGAAAATTATAACAATTACTAATATTATTGCTAAACAAAAATTACAATTGTAATGTTATTTTGTTGTTGCTATATTTATAATAAAATGTGTGATGATTAAACGTACATAATGATGATGATATGGTGTCATCATCATCGGCGTGGTCGTTACAAACTAATTCTATCTACAAGCAGTCAATTTTTTAACGGGGAAATTGACTTTCAAATTTATGACAAGGCACGGATTGGGACCATCATGCGAGGAGTTATCTACATGCCACGTGTTTGACGGTGTGTGTAAATTGACAAGTGCGTGATGATGGTGCGGGGAAAGTGCTTGTGAGCCGTTAACGTAATATAGATATGGTCATTGATTATCAAAGGAATATTAATTTGGACGAGCTTTTTTTTGTTTTTTTTTTTTTACGGTGGAATAATTTGGATGAGTTAGAAACATTGGTAGGTTGATGCCACTTTGACTTTTTGCAAAAGGCCATAGTAAATTTTCTCTTGCTTTGTTCAAATCTTTATTTTAAAAAGTGCTTAGATTCTCACTTATTATATGTCTTTTTCTGAAAAGAAAAAAGAAAAAAAAGGGAGTTGCTGCAATCTTTACATTCATTTATCTATGTACCTAAAACCCATCTACAGAGGAAAAAGAAAAAAAAATAATGTAGGTTGTTAAGGAAGAGATTACCATCTTGAGTTGTTAAAGAAAACATGCAGTCTGGCAAGTTTTGTTTTTTAGGTCTTTAGGAGAGGGATTTGGTCCAATTGACCATAAAAGGCAGCTGACCGGTATGGCAGCTTTCAGTATCAGAAGAAAAAGCATCATTTTTGAAGGGGGCCTTCCTTGAACTACCAGAAACCTACACGTAACTGTTATCCTTCATTATTTCCCGAAAGAGGCCCACAGCAATTGCTAGGCACAATCGGCAAGCTGGCTTTTGCTTCACGGATGTCATAACAGAGACTCTGTCCCAACATTCATGATGTTCAACCTTGTTCCCTTGTCCGGCAAGTCACATTTTTTAACCAAATGTCTGCCTAGTTACTTTGATCGTTGTTGTTTAACGCAATAATTAGCAAAAGTACTCTTTTTATGGCGATAACATATTGCTTACAGCTGCATGCATCTCATCGAAATTTCATTGATGGCCTCTCATTCAGCTACGCTGTCACATCACAATCAACGCAACAAAAACTTTCAAAAAGAAAAAAGAAGAACGTACATTTTTTTCTTGTCTTGCCCGTGCACGCTACATGCTAATAATGTTGACGTAATTACACGTAATTCCATTGCGAACCATAATCTCAGTTCAAATGTAGAATATGTGCGTGAAAATGTTATTTATATATACTTCATTTATTAACAAACTTAGACACATCACTGTGGTTTCAGAACCTTTAAATTCCAATTGGATGAAGGATGTGGAAACAAAAATGCATTTGCTAATTTCAAGGCTAAAATGAGTCTTTTAAGATCGATTAATTTTAAGTCAGTTTTTTGATGAATATTTTGAAGCCAATTTGTAGTTAGTTGCTCATGAAAACGTATTGTGTCTGCTAATCATAATTTTGATTAAATTAAGAGCAATTTGGTCTTAATTATTATGCTCATTAATTACTCTAATATGTTAGTAACCATCTTCTTAAATCAATTTCATCTAAGAATAGTTCTACACGGAATGTCTGATTTAGCTAATAGCAACTCAAATGTTATTACTCGGGAACTACTAACTTCTATCAAACATTAATAGCTTTACTTTATTAATCCATTAAACTCAAATTGTCAAGCTGAATCAAGAAGGTGTCCTGATTAAATTGGCTTACGTTTCACTCATCTCATCTCTTGCAAATTCGATGGCAGGTTGCTTTCTTATTACCTTCATACCCTTGTATGTCGGCATTGCTTGCAAGTTGCATGCCAGGACAATTCACCATCCGTCTGGCAGGAAATCCAGGACGTACAATCTCCAACGCTAATTTTGGTCTCAGTCAATTGTCTTATGTTGGATCGTGGGCGGCCGAAAAGCCAGCCCATCAGTAGTCATCATAAATCCCAGTAATACATTTGAATCAGCCAAACTCTTGAACGCTGAATTGCTGATGCACAATCAACCTCATGCTTACACAAGATCCTGCTTGCCAGATCACCGCGATTCTAGGAGATCAAAGTGACAGTGTTTGTAAAGAGGATGCCAAAAAATAAACAATACAATTAAACCACCAGTCCCAAGACAATAAATAATACAATTCAGGACATTTTAGTAACATTGGACTCTATTTAGAATAAGCTACTGTGTCTCTGCCATTGTATTTTTTTTTTTTTCCACCCCAATCAATGACATGGAGAGCTGTCACGTTTCAAATTATATTATTCTTCGGGACCATAGCCGTGCAGATCGGTAGATCAAATTAAACAACGAGCATTGAGCAGGAAAAATGAATGGCTGAATCACGTTTCAGCGTTCAAGGTACGCAGAACAGTGACCCATGTATAAAATAATTGCTCTTTCTTGAGCGGTTTCTAGTGTGACACAATTTTGGGACATTCCGTGTTTACATCAGGCTGATGCTCCCCAAGTGTCATGGTTAAAGCTATTGCTGTGTTTTGTTCATAACCTAGTTGGATTATTTATTATTATTATTATTATTATTTTTGGAAAAGGGGGGGGAAGGCGAGGAAAATAAAGAGAGAAGGATCAATTAACAATTTTATATTCTAATAACTTGACCTGCCAGCTTTGCTGAGATTTTCAGGAGACTAGTGTAGGCTGCCGGAAGCTGACATACCTCTTACCTCACGATTACACATGCTCGTGAACGTCAATTAATTCAAATAAAACTCAATAATGCCAGTTGTAATGCCAGACCAAGTCGACCCAGTGACATGACATTGACCAAGACTGAGGCTGTTTTTTTTTTTTTTTTTTTAATAATTGTTTTTAATTAAATCTGCATTTTTACTTAAAGTAAAAATATTTAAAACATTAAATTAAATTTTTAATTTAATTAAAAATTATTTTATTTATAATATCTCATATTATATGTATATATTTTATATTAAAATATTTATTTTAATTTAAAATATTTTATAAATAAATATATTTTTATTTTTATAATTATAAAAAAATATTTATATTTATTTAAATTTATAAAATTATATTAAATATAAAAAATAAAAAATTATGTATATTAATATTATAAAATATTAAATATTTTGATTTATTAATTCAACCAATCTAATTTTTTATTTAAATTAATATTCTAGTTGAGTTCTATAATACTAGTTGGAATGAATATAAAATATTTTATATCAATTAATAATCAACCTTAAGAAGCCTTCTTGAAGAAAAATTTTGTTATATTAAAAGCTTACAACATGTTAGGTTATAGATTTAAGAATAATTGTGCTATATATATAGTTACCAACTAAAACTTATATTAGCTTCTAAATTTTTTATTATCCTTTTTTTTGTGTAATTAGTTTATCAACACAAGCAAGCTAGATTAGGATAATGATGAAACAAAAAGCTTTATGTGAGGGATTTAGAGAAGAAGATCATTTTATTGGAAAATATTTGATTAACTACAAGATTTTCTAATTTAACATTCTTATTCTTTTCCTTTTTTGTCATTATTATTAAACAAGTATATGAAGACTTATAATTTAATTAATCTAAAAAAATGATATATAATAACTAAAAAATACAAATAATAACATAAATATCACATTTTTATATAATAACGAACACCTATTTCTACCTAAATTAAGAAGTGAGCTAAGTAGGTGGCTCTTTATATCTAGCATATAAAATATGTATGAAATATAATTATAATCTTCATTTTTCAACTTAATGAGTATTTTTTGACTTAAATATTATAAGCAAATTTCACTATATAGCAAATTGACTCATCAAGAACAACAAAAAGCTCATTCTTTTCATACATGTGATTGATATGCATGGTGTCAATGAAACTTGTATTGTAATTTAACATTTTAGTGGTTGTAATAACTATAATGAGGACTTGATTTCTATCATTTGTATTTCTTTTGTACATAATGAGTTATTTAATTATTCTTTTTAGACCTGTACTTACTAACATAATAATCACATTATTGACAAAAGTAACACTTAGTGTTAGATTTTTCATACCTTTCTTTGCTATAATCTCTTTCTTGGCCTTAACATCAACCTTTATACTTCTAGTTTGATCTCCTTTTATTATTGTATTAATTTTCTCTATCTTTATAATTGTTGTAATGACCTCCTCAACCTTTATTGTTGTAATTACCATCACATCCTTATCCTTGACCATGAAAAGAACTTTACTTTTGCTTCAATTGATCACTTTTCACACCTTGGTTAAGAGTTTAATTTTGGAGTGTTTGCTCTACTAGCTTCTCAATGCACATTTCATTCATATGTTGTTTATTAGCTTGCAACATGTCTTTTAGTACATCAAATGACATTTGGGATAAATCATATGTTTCTTTTATTGCAACTACGATATATTTGTATCATAGTGTAAATGTCTACAAGATCATTTCAATTTTTACTTGATTATGTAATTACTTTTTATAAATTCTTATTAGATTTATTAGAATAAGAACTCTACTTATATAAACCGAAATAGCTTCTAAAGCTTTCATTTATAAAAACTCAAACTAATGAAATAAGGTCTGAAGATTCATTTTTAAACTTTATTTACACTTTCAAAAGACACCATTAATATCACATACATGTTTTGATAAAGTTGCTCTTGCAATTTTCTTAAAATTTTTGTCATTCACTTTTTGATAGATGAAATAAAGCGTATTGTTATATTTTTTCAACAACTCTTGGTAACTAGTTCTTTATACTTTTATTGCATCTGTTGCAAGTTTTGTAACTCTATTCTTCATAATGTTTAATAATTCGTTGTAATCGAATAATACTTTTATTTGAATACGCTATTAATTGTAATTTTTTCCCCTATATTATAGGAATCAAAATAGGAATTATGTTATTCATATTAAAATTCATGATTTTCAAATCAACAACTTGATTTTTATTTTTCAAGATTTGACCTCTTTTTTTTTTTTCTTTTTCTTGTACTTTAAAGATTTACCATTATTAGCTAACAACAATAACTACTGGTGATAAAAGATGGCATTAATAATGGAGGACCATGAACGATGAGTCGATGAAACGAAGCTAGAAAAGGATAGCAAGTTTGTTTCTTTTATAGCAATATTCCTATGTGTCAGTGGCCTCTGAGTAGAGCTCATTAGTTTTCAAGTGGGGATGGTGCAGTTACAAGTAGAGAGTAGCAATGAAACTTTCCTTTTTTTTTATTTGTAGATCTATAATTTTTCAAGCTTCCTTAAGTGTGTAGAGGTTGGAAATAGGCTTATTAGTGTTTGAAGTGTGAGAGAAGATCTCTAATGATGAAATTGGTGAGTTTTGGCAATGCATGTGGTGGCACTTAGTGGTTAGTGGTGGGGTTATGATAAAGGAAAGTGATGGCTTTGGTGACTCCTGTGACAACTTCAATAAAATTTATATGCTTCATCTTTACTTGAATCAAAATAACTACTCTAATACTATTGTTAAATAATTATATGAATACTTGTAATTTTATTAATCTAAAAAATATGACATAATAATTGAGAACTGCATACAATAATATAGACATCATACCCTTATTTAATAGTAAACACCTAATTCTACCCAAATAATAAAATTGTATTAAACTAAACTCAAGATAGTCACTAAACATATGGTCATTGTTATAGAACACCATTTTCAAACCATATTTATGAATTATTAGGAATATAATAGACAATAAAAGTAGTTTTTATAACTAACTTTTTTTTTCATATTATGAACATCATGCATTATTAATTATATCTTTCATTTTCCTAAACTTTAAAATGGGTACATGTAATGCAATTAATGTTACATGTTACTATTGTTGTTGAAATCTCATGCTTACATAGGTTTTTCCTTGGCATATTTCTTTTATTTATAAAGTAAACCAAAGAAATGTTATCGTAAGATAAAAAAAAATTGTATAATTATAAAATGTCATTTCACATCATTGGTAGTATGTGCTTCTTATAGTTAGCTAGTGATTTTCTTGCCATCAAACCTTAAATAAATAACATTGAAACCTTGAATAAATCTAAAAGTTCAAGTTGGTAAATAAAGGAACCTATAAATATTATAAGTTATGTCAAATCTTTATGTTTAAACAATATAAGATTTAATACTCTTAATATATTCTCTTAACATGTATTCTATAACAAAAATAAAGTGAACAAGTCAAACGAGGTGAAATGAATTGATTGGTCTAAAAATATACAAAGACCAAATCATTAAGTGTAGATAAAAGGATAAACTAAACTTTAATATTATGTTAAATAACATCTTAAAGCTTCAAGTTTAAGGAAGAATCCTTTTGCTCCAGTAAACATATATAAAAGTTATTAATTTATTTTGTTATAGTTTCCACTTTTCTTTGATTTTATATTTATTATAATATTTATATGCACTTCATATTAAGTCAATAATCAAACATAAACTTGCAAAAATTAGATATATAGTTTACATAATACTAAAGCGATGCCAAAACAAACCACCAAGCAATATTTTTCTCCAATTTTTCAAAATTTAAGAAAGAAAAATCAATGTCATAGATTGTTCTATCTATATTGTAATTTCTCTCCAATTAAAGGAACTAGAAAATGAAATATGAGACTTTAGATGCAAAGTTTCGACATTGCAAGATAATAAAAAAGAAAGAAAGAAAGAAAGAAAGGGAACCCAAAATCATAATATAAAAAAGTATGATGAGAAAATGTTAAGAAAAGTAATATGTTATGTAGTGTACTCGGTGAAATTTTCATGGAATTCAAATACAAATTCTCATGCTTTCATTAATTAGGTCTATAGTGACCTATATTTAACTATAAATATTATTTTGAAAAATGTTTTGGTATTTGGGTTTGCAATGAATTGGATTTAACTAAAAATATTATATAAATTTAATTTATGATCTATTATTATATTTAACTAAGTAATTTCAATTTTTAAATTAAATGATTTCTTGTCATAATATCAAAATCTCTATGACTAACAGTGTAATCAAGAAAAGAAAGCCAACTCTTACATTTTTCTGCATTATGATTGATTTTGGCAAGTTTGGAATATGTGTGTAGGGCAGTGAGGGGTACAATGGATAGTCACGTAATCTTTATTATCAGTGTGGATCTCCTAACAACACCTAGGCCAAGGCTTGGTTAGTAGGGAGATCTAGGTCTTATGGTTTTATGCAATAATGTGGCTTACACGGCTTGGTAGTAATGAGGGAGTATTCCAAAACAAGTCTATTTTAGTTAAAGAGGAGTGTGATTTGATATAGGTCTAAATGTTATAGTGGGTTAGAGCAAAGAGGGAAGATTGTAGCTATACAATTAATAATTTCTTAATATTGCTCAGTAAATGTATGGAAAGGAAAGGAAAGGGAAGTAAGCCTTTGGTGAAGTGGGAAGATCTATTGCCTAGAGAGTTCAAATTAATATTGATAGGGTAGTATTTGGATCTTTTGGACTAACAAAGATTAGAGGCATCTCTAGAGGTGAAGATGGTAAGGTGATTTGCCTATTTTCTAAGTTAATTGGTTTAGTATCTTCTGCTCTTGTTGAATTCAAGGTCATTAAGGCGATAGTTCTAGTATCAACTCATTAGAGAAAGGCAAATGGAAAGAATATTGAAATTGACTTTAAAGTGGTCATCTCTTGGTTAAACAACCTAGATGAAAGGCCATGGAAACTATTACCTATTTTCTATGACATAAACAATGCCTTTACTAGAGATATAGTCTTTTTGTTCAAGCCAAGAGAGTTAACTCTTTGTTGACTCCTTGGCTAAGCTTAAGGTGGGAAGACAGAGGGCTTTTGTGGCTTAGGGTTGAATATTGATTTACAAGTAATACTAGCTAGGTTTTTTTTTTTTTTTTCTCAACTGTAGCATTTTGGTTTGGTGATTACCCAATGTTGCTTTGAACTTTATATATAGAATTGTTGCTTATTTGGTTGAATTAGTCATGGTCCTTTTATTACTGGTTTTCTCAAAGTTTTTGTTAGTTTATCCAATTACTTAATTCGATCACTAAATCAATAAATATGAAGACAATGAACAATGAAAATAAAAAATTAGAAAAAATTAAAACATAAAAAGAGACCTAATAAACCCAAATGTACTTAAGATAACAAGATAACACAAAACGAGATAACAAATGAAACACTATCTATCACTTACTAGAGAAGGAAGAAGTGAAGAAACATAAGACACGAAAGAAGAACAAAGTGGAAGGTCGATAGGTGGCATCAAGGAAGCAGTATCCAGGAAATGAGGTGGCCAGAAGGAAATAAGGCAACAACAGGAGTTTATTTCTTATAACACTATATATATTATTTATTTATTTTAAACTATTGACAGGTTAGGTTGATTTTTGGTAGTTTTTAAAATTCTCAATTTGCCGCCGATCCGCCCCTGACAGATTTGATAAATTAGAGATCACACACACACACACACACACACACACCCTCAATTTTGGCGGATGCGTGTTTGGATTGATTGGATAGATTTTACAAATTAAAAATCCCATAACATTATCCTATAGTAGGTTATGGGTGTTAATGTTTGCCTATACATTGTTTTGAACAAGATGTCCCAAAATTCATTTGATTTAATTTAATATGCTATGATTAATAATTGCTAGTTAAACTATACAAAAACAATGAAAAAAAGATATTTATCCCTTTTTTCATAAGATTTATAATATTCTTTAAAAAATTAGCTCTAATAATTGACCAAAATTTAAAGAAAAATACACATAAAAATTTATTTTTTTAAGGTCTAATACATATAAAAAATTTATTTGATTAAAATTTCAACAACTATACCATTATTTAAAAACAAATCATGCAATAAATAATATAGTCCCAACATTTAACCTAAAAATGATTTTATTTTCATCTTAATAAGTTAAAAGATAATTTAGTTTCTTTATATCATTTATAATAATATTTTTGTAATTATTTTAAACATTTTAACAAATTTTTAACATAATATGTCAATCATTGCAGAAATCAAATATTAATATATTTTTTGTTATATTTGAAAATATAGAATTTGAGTTGGCATCAATCCTAAAATAGAGTATATTAAATATAAATTTTTCTTTTTAATAATATCTTTTTAATTTAAGCTAGTTCACTGCTTTGCTATGCTAGGCATTTGCTGAAACGATTAAAGGGTTTCATTTGTTTGTTAACGCTATTGGACCAATGCATGTTCTGCGTTGAGTGCTGGATATGGCCTGCTGGGAGTTAGGCCTGCACAAAGGCCCACAATTCCTCTTACAGATTTCACATACAGCCTTTCTTTTTTTCAGCTTGTTTGGAATCGAATTTTTTTATGAAATTCAATTCAATATTAGGGAAAATATCAATTCAATTCATTTAGTAATTGGATCATAATTTTAGTTTCTTATTGGTATAGATTTTTAAATAAATGAATTGATTTATTTTTTTTTCTAAAAGGTAAAATGATTTCAATTAAGTTTTATTTAATTCATAGGCATTATAATAATTATTATCAACTTTATCATATTAGTGAATTTTTTAAGTATGAAAATTTAATTAAATTCTTATAATTTATAAATTGTAATAACAAGAAAGAAGGTGGAATTAATTTGAATTCCACAAATATTTGTCATTTTAAAAAAATTAATTTTTCGATAGAAATCACTCATCTCATGCATATATGGCTAAAACATCGGACAACACAAAATCTCAAATGGAGTCTTATGTAAAAACCATGTGGGCCTCGGCATCAAATATTAATATATAGTTTGGTTATTAAATAACAGACCAAGTCCATTCCAATGTACAAAAAGAAGTAGATCAAATAAAATTTGTACTTTTATTGGCAAACTAAATAATATTACGGGTTACTCAGTACATTACGTTCATTTTTCGAAATCATTAAGAAATGAATTATTCATGCCTAAATTGGAGAATTTATACAATTACAACAACAATAAAATCTTGTTTTCAAATTTAATTGAAATTAGTTATATAAATATTTTTTCTCTACATCTTGTTTTATTGTCTATAAAATTAACTATAAAATCTAATTATTTTCATTTTTTAATTAATAATTTTAAAATTAACTTAGAACTATCTCTCTTTTTTTTCTCCTACAATCTATTTAAATTTAATCAATTCTCTTTAAAAAAAAAAAAAAAAAAAAAAGAGCATGGCTTCGGTCCGAAATAAGAGGAAAACTGGATAATTTATAGAGGAAAAAAAAAAAACCCTCTTTATTACAATATATTGGCTAAGGAGGATGAATTTCACATGATCATGACGTTAAAAGGTGAAAAAAGGAGACGGGTGATGTTTAAAAGTCAAAGTCGTTGAGGGCAGCGTGGACGGATATCCTTTTATTTACGCGTCAACTCCCCTTTAGAAAAGAGCCGCGCACGTGCCAAGGGAAATGACTTTCGAGCCGAAGTCACCTCACGGCAACCGGCAGAGAGTAACCCCGGTCTCGTACTCCCATTTACCGAAGTCTTTTTGTCTTGTAGGCAACTTTGTCCTTATTTTGATGACCATATATTCTTTACGGACAAATTCTTAGATGTACACGATTCATACCATGGGGACCCCCGCTCGCTTCATAATCCAATTTAACCACAAAAAAAAAAAAAGCAGGTTGATCTATACACCTCGCCACATTATTATAATTATCTAGGGTGGTGATCTTCTAAATGTCAGAATGCTATAAACCCCCATGCAACTTTTATTACAGAGTTCATATGCAGAACTGAAGCTATATGTTCAAATTTTGGGACAAACCCTATTTGGAATGAATGCACTGTTCCATGCAGATATGTTTGGTGTTGCTATCTGTAAGGGTGTCTAATGGCTTCTTTTACTTCTTTTGTATTAGTGCCTTTTGATTTCTTCTTCTTGACACCGAAAAACGAAAAACAGAAAACTAAAGCTAGTGAGTAGAACATTAATTAGATAACTGAAATGCACCTTTGCTTAAAAGAAAAAGACTTGAATGAGCTTAGCCTGTGGTTGCTAACAAAAAAAAAAAAAAACAGTGTTTTAGCAAATTGACAGATAATAACCAATTTATCCGTAAGATTTGAGGGTTTATTTTATAGAGGAAGCTTCCAAATACATAGAGAGAGAGAGCTTGGTGATCGGATCCCGGCGTATCCAACTTTTGACAAAAGGTAATAACACAGACAACGACTTCTTAAAATACTTCAAAAGATAATCAATTATTGGCCCTTTTTTCCCCCGTTTTTCTATGACTATATGCCAACGACCAGCCAATGCACTCGCGGATCACGACCACTTGTATGATGGTATTATTTCTCTTTTTCTGCGATGAATGAGAGGTTGGTACTGGTAGATTACACAAGAGAGAGACCACACACATGTATCTATTTAAAGGAATTCTATCGTATTTACATGGACTTGGATGTTTCTGAAAATGAAATGATATGATACTCAAGCCACCCATAACTACTCCCTTAGCTTCGTGGTCTCAACTTCAAATTCCCTAAATGCGAGTAGAAGTTAAAGAGCAGTAGGCACATGGTAAGAAGTCACCCGTCTTGAGTTTACTTAGTCCCACAAAAATAATCCTGAGCTGAGGAAGTTATAGGGCATAATAACTTGAAATTTATAAAAATATTATAATTTTATTAATATAAATTATAAATATTTAATAAAATTTTAATTTAAATTTAATCATAATCTACAAAATGTAGAAAGATGACAGAAATTGTAAAGCCACATCGGTGACTGTCACCCATTTCTCTTGTCCTTGGACAAGTTCTTACAATTCCTCGTAATTCTCTTTTTAAATAAATATTTTTTTTCTTTCTCCGCGTAGGAAAACAAGGAAAGAGAATATTGCGCATGTGGGAGCCACACCATTGAATCTTCATTTAAAGAGACAGCCTTACGCTCACCAACTAATTAAATGTGGAGGGCTGACTTTTAAGTAGTTGATCGCCTCGGCCAGTTGGATACATTTTTGTGCAAACTGATGCGTGTTACACGATGCTTGGAAATGCAGGACATTTAGCTTCTCCATTACTCCAAGCAGAAAAAAGACTGCATTGAGCCATTACCTCGACAAAGGGTATTGCGCCACGGCTGCGTCATCACGCCGCTAGGCTTGACTGTCGTGTGGCTCAGGACTGAAATCGAACTAACCAATCTTAAAATTGGAACCCATCCACGATTTTGTGGCTTTGAACTAGAATAAAATTGCAGGAATTGGAACGATCAAAATTCTATTGGGTTAATAATTAAGATTCGAACTAAAATTTAAATTATTGTATAGTAATAATTTACTATATATTATGTTCATGTTACATTTATATTATTTCTTATATTGTTTTTTATTTATTAATTTTCAAGAAGAAGTTAGCTGGTTCCGAACTGGAACCCAACCAAAATTGTATAGATTCCATACTAGACTAGAATTGAACTGAACCGTGGTTGGATATGCCATTCTTATGTGGGATTTTAGGTCTAGGGAATTACCAGTGATGGATTATTAAGGAAATAGACATACCAACCTCCCATAGAGCCACACTTCGAACCATTGGCATACATAATGATTGAAGATGCATGTCATCACTGAATCAACCCGTGGGCTACATACTATTTATATATTAGTTGCAAATGCATAGTACTATAGTATTTAGAGAAAAACAAAAGGCCAATCAAAACAATGTTTTTTTTTTTTGTTTTTTGTAAAGAGGAAAAAATTGCTTTGCAAGGAGGTTAAATGAAAATATCTATGAATAATTCATGATTTCTACCTAAAAATGCGATGTTTGATAGTAAATTTAACTAAATCAAAATGGATTGTTCCCAAAATCGGATATGTAAACGCTATATCATTGCCCACTTAAATACCTACAATTAAGAATCTCAAATCATCAAGAAGATTACTCAAGAAAAGGTTGACTCCTACAAAGACTTGCGCAGGCACTCGTAGACGTACACAACACAAAATTTGGGAAAGCATAAATTGGAAGCAACTACACGGATATAAAATTAATGAATACAATGAATAAAATAATACCCCTATTTCACCCTTCTCTCTTTTCATTAATACACTATACACACCTAGATATATATATATATATATATATATATATATATAATTTTATTAATTATATCATCATTTATGTCTGACATTTTTTTTTTTTAATAAATTATATACAACCAAATGAGGTACCATCAATTAAAGACGGTTAACCTCAATCGTCATTATCATTGTCATTGATGCTTGCAATCTCTACTGTTTTTGGGTTTGAGTTCAATCTAGAAGTTTTGCATGGAAACGAGGAAAGTGCGAGACAAGACACGAAGAAAGCCAACTTCCCAAAACGGCCACTCGGTCTGCGGGTGGGTCCTTGGCTCGGTCTTCCCTTTCTTATCATAAATTCATTTCGCGTCCGAAATCTCAAGGTACAAATTCTTGGCCCAGACTCAAGTAAAAGGAACCCTACCTTTCCAATCGTCGTTGTCAGGTACATATTTCTCGCCGCAGGACGAGGGACGGGGCTGGGTGCGACCCCTTCAATGTTGTCTACAATCGTTTAATCTAAAAATTTAATATAATATGCAGTTTGAACATATAATTTTTTAATATTATATTAAAAAATTATTTTAATTAAAAATTTAAAATATTAAATAAAGTTAAGAAATAAATGATATATTAAATTTTTAAAAAATGTAAATATATATTATACGAAATATTAATCTCACGTCTTGCTTTCAAACTTTGATTTATAAAATCTAGCATTTATTATCCACTTATAAGTTTCACCAAACAATTTAATTGAATCGCTCTTCAATATTATGGTGATTATTATCATCATAAAATAAAATTAGGGGAAATGTATATTGGAATGTGACACCACAGTACTTGTGATGATCGTAGAAATGTGAGATTAGTGTGTAGATTATGGTATTTAGGGTAAAAATAAAAAGCAATAGAGTCTTCACTCTATAGTTTTAAATTACAAGGATGCCTTTATAATATCATAATCTAAATATTAATATTTTTTTAAAAATAAAATTTAAGTTATATGGATAGATAAATAATAAAGATAAAATATGAAATGCATATGCTTTATTCTTAATTATAAAATAATATATAAATTTTATTAAGTAAAAAATCTTTTCACAAACCAAATATGTATGTGTGTGTATATATAATTGAAATTGAGAAAAAAAAATCTAACTTATTCTCTTTCAATTATGTGTAACTTTTATAAATTTTCATCACTGCAACGAATAAAAGAAAAATAAAATCTCACTTATTGTCTTTTTAAATAAAAATCTAATTATAAAAAGAGAAATTTAAAAATTATTTTTTAAAAAAATTAGAAATGTTGTCTTAGAAAAAAAAAAAAGAAAAAGACTTAAAGTCATCGCCTAAAAATATTTAAATCAATAATCATTGGGAGCGCTATATTAAACACTTATGATGGAGTGACGTTGTCTTTAAAATTATCGATGCCTTTATTTAAAAATTTTTTACATTTCTAGCAAATCTCTATCATTATTTTTTGATTTTAAATGTTTGTTATATTTAGGCATATATGTAACTGGTTGTGTGTTTACCTCACAGCCTGAAGTAGCCTAGTATATATCTTAAATTTTTTTTTTTAATAAAAAAAAGAGAAAAAAAATAAAAAAAATATATAAATAAAATCTTATTTGTTATCCTTTTAAATAAAAATATGTTTATTTATCAAATTACTCTTTCTAAGATAAAAACTTATTTAAATTTTTTGTAACATATTTTTATTTCAAACAATATATATATAGAGAAATCTATCTATATTCATATAAATCTTATTTTATTTTTTTATATTTAATAAAAATAAATTACAATATAAATCTTTTATTACTTTTAGACTTTTATTATTATTATTTTTTTCGTTATTAACTTAAAGAGTATTGTACCTTTTTTCTTTCAAGACTTTTATTTAAATTTTCTCTATTATAATATAAATTAAAATTTTCATTTTAATATTATTGATTTCTTTGTTTTTAGTTAATATCACTATTTTATATTAAAAGATAAATTAATATAAAAAAGGTAATACTTTATTTGCAAGACAACATATAACACGTGTTTAGGTAGCAAATTATACCTATATAATATACACTTTTTCATTATTTTAATTTTTTTAGGCATGTTTGTTCAAATATTTTTAAGACTTAAATTCAACACTAATTTTTTAAAAATAAAAAGAATTCATAATTCTAATATTTTTAATATTACTTCATGTTGGCACTCAAACTACAATCCACAATTACTAATATTTGAAAGTTTTTGTTTTCAAGGTTTGACTTTTGATATCATGGTCAAATTGAAGTATATGGTTCTTTTTTTTTTTTTTTCTCACTAACATCAAATCACTATAGTGGGATTCAAATTCTCAAACCTTTTGAGAGAATTTCTTGAATTCTCTATCATTGAACTAAGTTATCGTTGGCAGATAATATAGGATCAGTTGTTCAACGCCAAAATGTTGTTGTAACTGTTGCCACCGAAGGACGCAGTTAAATTAAAAAAAAAAAAAAAAAACCCATGTCCTTGGCTTAAATTCTAGAAGCTCATCTACATGAAATAGTAAGACTAAAACAAGTGTGGGGAAGAAAAAAAAAAACATTACATCAGCCCTAGCTCACATCAACAATCAAGAGAAAGTTACGTGGCGGTAGATGATATAAATTATTTTTTCAGAATGTAATACATTTTATTCTAAATGCAATATATTTTGTTTGCTAGCAATGGTTGACAGGGCGGCCCCTCTCACCCTGCACTCCCCACTTTGCTTTTCTCAAATGGTCTAGGTGTTGTTACCTTTGCAGCATAAGTGGTAGTTGTTATGAAAGCATAACCATAAACAGCATCAAAATGGCTCTTAAAATCATTGTTTCATATTGCAAGCTTAATCCAAAATTCCCGATTCAATTCCTAATTTATTTGTTTTTTATTTAATTAATGGGAATTAAAATTCAAATTCAATACTTTAAATTTTTAAAAACAACGCTTAATGCCATTGAGGTATTCCGAATTTAAAATCAAATTTAGTGGTTTTGAGACTACTATGGTTCTAAAATTGGGCCGACGGTCCCATTACTGTGGCATACCTATTTTTATCAAAAATAATCCTTAATTGGTCAATAGTTCAAACCTAGAGTCAAAGGATTCTAGTCCCTGTGGCCCACCTTGTACCCACTGGAAATTCCTTTACTTTCTCTCACAAGTAACGTAATGCTGACTTTCGAGCACCGCCCCCCCGCCCCCTCTCTCCCCTCCAAAAAAAAAAAGAAAACTACGACAAAAGTTGTATCTGTGCACTTAATGTTGTTATCCCCTACCAGAAGAAGATTGTCCAAGTCCACACAAGCACAGGAAACAAAAAAATATATCAGGAAATGAAATCAATTAGCTGAACATCCATGAAAGGCCTTGCAGCAGTTCCTATATTCCTTGTTTTCTTCTTCTCCAGGTGCATGGTTCCCGTTGTTGCAGAAGTCATAGGTGTAAACCGATCAATCAGTGATGGTGAGACAATAGTTTCAGCGGGAGGCACCTTTGAACTGGGATTTTTCAGCCCCGGGAGTTCAACAACAAGTAGGTATGTAGGCATATGGTACAAGTTCTCTAACGATTCTGTGGTTTGGGTTGCCAACAGAGAAATGCCCATCAATGGTTCCTCAGGAGTATTGCAGCTCACCAGCAATGGAACTATTATCCTCCACAACTCAACAAATTCAGTCCTGTGGTTCACTAACACTTCCAGACCAGCCCAGAATCCAGTAGCTCAGCTTTTGGACTCAGGAAATTTTGTTGTTAGGGAAGCAAATGACACGGATGAGAATAATTACTTGTGGCAGAGTTTTGATTATTTAGGGGACACCTTCTTGCCAGGGGTGGCCTTTGGCAAGAACTTGGTGACTGGCCATGATAGGTACCTAGTCTCCTCCAAAAGTTCCGACGATCCTTCACCAGGTGATGCTACAACTAGGCTTGATGCCACTGGATATCCACAGATATACATCAAGAAAGGCAATGATACTGTGTTCCGTTCTGGACCCTGGAATGGTCTTAGATTCAGTGGCATGCCTAATTTGAAACCGAATCCGATATATACTTATGAGTTTGTTTTCAATGAGAAAGAGGTGTACTACAGGTATGATCTAATTGGACATTCAGTTGTTTCAAGGATGGTGTTGAATAACGATGGTGTATTGCAAAGATTCACATGGACTAGTAGCACCAGAACTTGGAACCTGTACTTAACAGCACAGATGGACAACTGTGATAGGTATGCTATATGTGGCGCATTTGGTAGCTGTAACATTAATAATTCTCCAGCATGCGCCTGCCTGACTGGGTTCACACCAAAATCTCCTCGGGATTGGAATTCAGGAGATTGGTCCAGCGGATGTGTTAGAAAGAATGAATCTGTTTGCAGGGCAGCAGAGGGGTTTCAAAAGAAAGTAAGTGTGAAGTTGCCAGACACAAGGAATTCATGGTTCAATAGGACAATGGACCTTGCAGAATGTCAGAGGACTTGCCTGATGAACTGCTCATGCACGGCTTATTCCACCTTGAATATCACGGATGAAACCGGGTGCTTGATTTGGCTTGGTGAACTGCTTGACATTAGAGAGTACACAGAAGAAGGTCAAGACTTTTACTTTAGGCTTGCTGCCTCTGACTTAGGTATCATGTTCTTCCAATTTTTCCTTTTCTTGGTGTATCCTTGATCTATTCTTTATTGGCATGCTAAATTAATGTGCCCCCATGGTGAAAATAAACTTCTTTTGTAACCTGGTCAAATTGGCCATGCAGAATCCTCTGGTAGCCGAAAAAGGAAGACAAGAGTGTGGGTCATAGTGATCTGTGTATTGGTTTTGGTATCTGCCTCCCTTGGCATATGCCTGTTGTTGCACTTCAGGCGAAAGAAGCGCGAGAGAGAAGGTATCTTATCTTAAATTCTCTTCTTACTAGTGATTTTCAATGGAAAAGCTAAGACTGAAATAGGGTAATGTAGCTTGTGTACCCCTAAAAAGATGTCTCCTTACCTGCCATTTTTGTAAACCGCAGCCAGCTTAGTTATGATGGAAAGAGTCTACACTGATGAAAGCCAAAAGAAGGATTTAGAGCTTCCATTGTTTGATTTATCAACAATAGCTAGTGCAACCCATGACTTCTCAGATGACAATAAGCTTGGAGAGGGTGGTTATGGACCTGTCTACAGGGTATGGCTTTGAACAAGATATTTTGCTGCTATCAATGTTTTCATCAACAAATGTAGCCAGCACAATGAATACTCAACTTACATGAAGCTTCAATAACTGAATGAATAATATTCCAGGGTTTGTTGAAAGATGGGCAAGAGATAGCTGTAAAAAGGCTTTCAAAGGATTCTACACAAGGGCTTGATGAGTTCAAGAATGAAGTTATTTGCATTGCCAAACTTCAGCACCGGAACCTGGTAAAGCTTCTTGGTTGCTGCATTGAATCAGAGGAGCAAATGTTGATCTATGAATACATGCCTAACAAGAGCTTGAATGCTTTTATCTTTGGTATAACCCCCTGCACTTCTGTTCACTTTTAACTAGCCTGCTCAGTTCAACTCCAATTCTAAATTCTTGTTACAGTTGGTTACAGAGAAATGTTACGATTTATGATGCTATGTAATCAATTTTCCTTTGTTTTCTCCATTACTAGACCAGAACCAGAGACAATTATTGGATTGGCCTACCAAGTTCCACATTATCAATGGGATTGCACGGGGTCTTCTTTACCTGCATCAAGATTCCAGGCTCAGAATCATCCATAGAGATCTAAAAGCTAGCAATATATTGCTGGACAATGACATGAACCCAAAAATTTCAGACTTTGGCATGGCTAGGATTTTTGGGGGAGATCAGACACAAGGGAACACAAAAAGAGTTGTTGGAACATAGTAAGTAGATTTAAACAATGATTCATATAACCAATTGGCATATCAAACATGAGATGATTAAACCTTTGCTTGAAAAATTTCTTGCAGTGGTTACATGTCCCCAGAATATGCAATTGATGGCCTCTTTTCAATAAAATCTGATGTGTTTAGCTTTGGTGTTTTGGTGCTGGAGATTGTGAGTGGAAAGAGAAACAGAGGGTTTTTCCATCCGGACCACAGGCACAACCTTCTTGGACATGTAAGCACTAACTGCAGCACCATTAGATGTTTGATTTCATTTTCAAACATTGTACAAGCTTTTGTGATATGTGAAGTTGATATTTGCTTTAATTTTTCAAATGAATAGAATCTTGCCACGTGACATTATAACATACAAATATCAATAAAAGAAGCTATGTGAAAAGTTTTAGTGCCTCCAGCATTATTGTTTTGATGTTAAACTAGTAATAGTTCAGTTTACATTCAACAGGCATGGAAGCTTTACAATGAAGAGAAGCTATTAGAGTTGATTGACGACACTTTGATGGATTCTTGCAAGTTATCTGAGGCATTACGGTCAATCCTTGTGAGTTTGCTATGTGTGCAACAAAGTCCTGAAGATAGGCCGAACATGTCAACCGTGGTATTAATGCTAAGCAGTGACATTGCATTGCCTGAACCTAAAGAACCTGGATTTTTCACTGAAAGAAAAATATCTGAGCAAGAGTCTTCATCTAGCAAGGTTGATTCAAGTTCGGCAAATGAATTTACAATTACGCTCTTAAGTGCCCGGTAGCAAACATTTTCTTGTCTATGTTCTGGTACCTCATATTAGTGAGTGGCTGTATTACATTATTCATATCCATGTCAATTATCATCTTCTTTAACATGGATAAATTGGTCTCGTTAGCAAGCAAGATGTGTTAGTTTGTAGAATAACATTCAAAGTGTTTATGTCTAACCGCAGGGAAGAAACTTCCTGCAAATACTCTTAAGTATAGCGTAGATGAATTGAATTCAAAAAGCAATGAACTTAATATCATTTGCCAAAAAACATTAAAATGTTCGGGGAAGAGAAATTGTGTGAGCAGCCTGATGACTGGAATGATACAATATTCTGCAAGAGACGAAAATAGCAGACTAGCCAATTGACTCCACTGTAGCCTGAAGTTATATTATCTGTATGAAGAAGTTGATAATTGGCATTAACTCCATTTCGTTAATCTAATTGTGGGATCAAGGCTTCAAGACAATCCACCAAGATTGTAGGTGGTTCAAGTCCTAAATGGGTCCATACCAAATTGGCAATTACAGACTAGGGGAGAGGCCGTAAGACCAAAGAAAGGAATACAGTTAACACAGGAGTGTCAATGTTAGTGGAACGAGCACCAACAGCGAGGAGGGGATCAAATGTGAATAGAATAAGCGTCTTTTTTCCATGTTCAAACATTTGAATTGCAATACGATTTTTTTTCTGGTCAAACATTTGAATCGTAATACTAAAAATGAAACGTGCTACTGAATGGACCGAGTCAATGGCAGACCAGAAACAGTGAGAGTTCAAAAGGTGGACTTTTGAGAAAAAGAACTGCTGATTCTGTTTGCATAATTCATTCAAATCAAATATTTATATTCGCTGGTTATTACATTATGATTGACACACCAAAGTCAACATCGGAATGCCAAATGTGAAGGCATTGAATTGATGGATCTTCAGTTTTGCGTTTCTTTGCTACTATTATTAAACCAGAAACGACGTGCACAAAAGTTGAGTGAGAAGAATGAATCCAACCATGCAAGGCCAAGCCATTGTTTTCTTTGTTTCTGTTATTTTATCTGTCCCAGTTATCTGCACTGCTGTGGATACCATTAAAGCAACTCAATCGCTAAAGGATGGTGACACCATAGTCTCATCAGGGGGCACTTTTGAGCTGGGGTTTTTTAGCCCTGGAAGTTCCCGGAATCGGTACGTAGGAATATGGTACAAGAAGATATCTAAATTCACAGTAGTATGGATAGCCAACAGGGAGAGCCCCGTACATGATTTCTCAGGGGTGTTGCAGTTTGTTGATCATGGGAATCTTGCCTTGTTTAATGGTAGCAATGCCACTGTCTGGTCTCCCAGTTTGTCAGGTGTGCCAATAACTCCTGTTGCACAACTTTTGGACACAGGAAATCTTGTTGTTAGAGATGAAAATGACAAGGATCCTGATAAATTCTTATGGCAGAGTTTTGATTTTCCAGGTGACACATTCTTACCAGGCATGAAGTATGGTATGAACTTGGTTACCGGCCTCAACAGATACCTGTCATCTTGGAAGAGCCCTGATGATCCTGCCACAGGTCTCTATACAAATAAGCTTGATCCAAATGGATTGCCACAGTTCCTCCTGTCACAGGGTACAGTTGTGCAGTTCAGGTCAGGACCCTGGAATGGACTAAGATTTTCTGGTATGATAAATTTGAAGCCAAACCCAATTTACACTTTTGAGTTTGTTTTCAATCAGGAAGAGGTGTACTACACATATAAGCTCATAAGCAGCTCGGTTCTTTCAAGAATGATTCTGAGTCCAGAGGGTGTCCTGCAGCGTTTCACATGGGCCGACAGTGCTCAAGATTGGAACTTATACTTGACAGGAAACATGGACAACTGTGACAGATTTGCACTATGTGGTGCAAACGGTATTTGTAACATCAACAATTCACCAGCCTGTGGATGCCCGAAATGGTTTCTACCAAAGTCACCGGAAGATTGGAATGTGGCAGATTGGTCAAGTGGATGTGTCCGGAAAGTCCCATTGGAATGCAGCGATGGAGAAGGTTTTGTAAAATATCCTGGAGTTAAAATTCCGGACACACGGCAGTCTTGGTATAACAAGACCATGAACCTTCAAGAATGTGAGAAGATGTGTTTGAAGAACTGTTCTTGTACTGCTTTTGCGAATTTGGATATTAGAGATGGAGGAAGTGGTTGCATACTGTGGTTTGGCAACTTAATCGATATTCGAAGCTACAATGAAAATGGACAAGATATTTACATAAGGCTGGCTGCTTCTGTAATGGGTACGATTTCTGATCCAAATTACCATGCCACTTATGATGATTAGGTACATAAGATATGGTAGATATGGATATATTATGATGGTGATCTAAATTCTAACTCGTACTTTCTTTTTACTTGAATCTTTGGCAGATGAAAATCGAAGATCTAAGGGAAAGCAACAAGTGAAAATCATTGTCATCCCTATATCATTAGCGGGATTGTTTCTTCTAGTCCTTTGCACAGTCTTATATATGAGGAAGAAGAAGTCAGGGAGAAAAAGTAATTGAACATACAAGTGCACACTTCTCTTTTATACACAATTTGTCAATCTGAAGAACTTTACAGTGATCCTGTTTCTATCCCACCTCACACTCAGTCAAACAGTTGGTTTAGCAGATTCCCACCTGATTTGTACATAGTGAAATGGGAGATGATTCTAGTTTGGCAGATTTAATAATTAATCTGGAGCATTCTGGTGAAATTGGAATTTATAAGTTTCTATATACTAGACTAACTATTAACAAAAGCTACTGTGCGCACTTACAGGATTTGTTGCTGAACCAGAACAGGATCGGACCAGCAATGCCAACAATAAAGAGTTAGAGCTACCTTTATTCGATTTTGATACAGTAGCTGCAGCAACCGATTACTTTTCCATTAACAAGAAGCTTGGTCAGGGAGGTTTTGGACCAGTGTACAAGGTACTGGCAGAGAGATACTCACATATGTTCTTGAATGCAAACCATGATTAATATCAGAGCATTCCGCATGATTGATGCCACAAAAGTATCATCATGTGTTTGGTTCAACTAGTCCTTTTCGTGCAGTTTGATCATACTAATTTTCTTCTTTGCTTTTCAGAAAATTATTAAGTAGGCATCCTGCATTGAATAGTATTTCTCAAGTTGTCCATGTGAAATTTCAGAGTTGAAATTGTGGCTGACGTACACCAATGCTAATCCTTTATTTTTCTCCTTCCCAACTCACATATCAAATTGATTTCAGGGCATACTTCAAGATGGACAGGCAATTGCTGTTAAAAGGCTATCTAGAAGGTCAAGGCAGGGAATTGATGAGTTCAAGAATGAAGTTGTATGCATTGCCAAACTTCAGCACCGGAATCTTGTGAAGCTTCTTGGATGCTGTATCCACACGGATGAAAGGATGCTGATATATGAATACATGCCCAACAAAAGCTTGGACTTCTTCATTTTTGGTTTGTTTTACTCGAGGCCTTTCTTTTACTTGAAGTCAACTCATTTGTTTTTCTGATTGCAAGTAATTTACATGGGTGTATACTATTTGTACTATTAAAAAAAGTGTCATATTCTTTTGACTATGATCCATTCAAGTTGAAACATCATTTAGTATCATTGACTAAAATTGTATGAAATATTTTGTGCAGATGAGAGACAAAGAACATTACTAAATTGGTCTAAGTGCTTTGACATTATCAATGGGATTGCAAGGGGGCTTGTTTATCTCCATCAAGATTCAAGACTTAGAATCATACATAGAGATCTAAAAGCAAGCAATGTTCTACTCGATCAAGAGATGAATCCAAAAATTTCAGACTTTGGGATGGCTAGGAGTTTTGGTGGGGATGAAACTAGTGCAAACACGAGCAGAATTGTTGGAACATAGTAAGTACCTTTCTAAATGTTGAATGCTGTTCGTTAGAAATTGCTTATGACTTATTGAAGATGAACTGATGATTTTGCTTCAGTGGTTACATGTCTCCAGAGTATGCAGTCGATGGTCTATTCTCAGTGAAATCTGATGTATTTAGCTTCGGTGTTTTGGCATTGGAGATAGTAAGTGGAAGGAGAAATAGGCAATTCAGCCATACAGACCACAAGTATAACCTTCTTGGACATGTAAGTATTTTGTCACATGTCAGTGCGTGCATGATTACTAGACATAAAATTGCTTTGGTATATATCCTCTGGAACTGAAGAAATTAGCGGATGTTTTTATCAGGCATGGATCCTACATAAAGAGGGCAGATCCTATGAGCTCGTTGATGAATCAAGGAAGGATTCATGTATTGAAATAGAAGTTTTGCGTTCAATCCACATCAGTCTATTGTGTGTGCAACGAAGTCCTGAAGATAGGCCTAAGATGTCAACTGTGGTTCTGATGTTGAGTAGTGACATTGCATTGCCTGAGCCTAAAGAGCCTGGTTTTTTCACTGAAAGGGATATGATGGATTCAGATTCTTCATCAACCAAACATGAATCCTCTTCCACCAACGAGATGACAGTCACCTTGTTAGAACCTCGGTAGAGTCATTTCAAGAAACGAAAAGAGATTTGGAGTTCCCTTTGCTGCAATTCCTGCGATCGGTCATTCCTATTGTCATTTGTCTTATTCATGAGGCATGTATTAAAGTGGTACATTCATTAGACCATATTGAATCAATTGTTTTGAGAGGAGAAATATAAATATGAAAATAAACCACTCACTCAAGAAACAGACACATCTACTGCCAAAGACGATCAGAAGAATTTTTGCCATGAAAATAACCCCTCCCAACCCAAAGATCAACAGTGGCATATATAGCCACACATTAAGGTGAGAGTGTGGACAAGCAGCTCCACTAAAGTCTTAGATTGTAATTGTAAAATGAGGATTATAAGATTTATAAAAATAAAGAAAACAACCTCAATTGTCAGCTCACCGCCCAACTGTTAACTAACTAGGTGTATCTTCTTGCCCCTTTCAGTGCCAACCCCATAAAAAGCCCTTGCTTAATCTGTCCAGCTTATCACAAACCGGAATAGGGAGAGATCCCGTCTGCATTGCATGCATTGGCATTCCTATACGAACTGAATTCGCTGTGGCCAAGCGGCCCACAAAGGAATGTTGTTTAGCTTTCCACCATTCCAATTTGCTCTGCACACGCTCAATTACAGGCTTGTACAACAACAATGTCGACGCTCTCCCATTAATAATAGCCATTCCTAGATATTTTCCAAGATCATCAATTAGGGTTATGCCTTTGTATATTGCTTGTGTTGGGTTTTATTGAGACAAAGCTCAAAAAAATATAACAAACTTGCAAGAAGGGACAATGAGAATATGAAACTGAAAATGTTGTACTGCTTCTTCATTCAATGCATCTTTCTGAAAAACAAAAGTATTTTAACAGAATATTAAAATGACTGCTAATTACAAGGCATGATCTTCCTATTAGCAAGCCATAAACAAAAATGACTAATACACAACTAACTTCCTAAAAATTTGGTCAGACATAGCATATTCAGTTTGACCACTTTTTATGCACATCTCATTCTTCCTCACATGTCAATAGCCCATGTTTGCATAATGCAGTTGATGAGGTATTCATGCAACACTCCTCCTTGCCTCAGTAGCTGCGGAAGCCTAGTTTGTTTCTTAAAGCTTCAAAATCTAGCTTTGGATAGGGCCTTGGTTAACACATTTGCAATTTGATCCTCAATTTTGCAATAAAGCAAACTGACTTGACCTTCTTTCTGCACTTCTCTTAAGAACTATAACCTGATCTTAAAATGTTTAGTCCTGCCATGGAAAAGAGGATTATTTGAAATTGAAATTGCTGCTTGGTTATCTATATGAATTTGTGTCAGCTCCTTCTCTTCCCTGTGTCATTTTGCAAGTATTTGCCTAAGCCAAAGTGTTTGATTCACAACAGCAGTGGCTACAATATACTCAGCCTCAACTATTCTCTGAGCGATCACTTCTTGCTTCTTTGAGCACCATGAAAACATTCCTGATCCAAAGTTGAAACAAAACCCTATTGTACTTCTCTTGTCATCGACTGAACATGCCCAATAACTATCAAAATGACCATGGAGTTTAAAATCCTAACAATAGAAATATTTGATACCATAATTTACTGTGCTCTTGATATATCTGACAATCCTTTTAGTAGCTTGAAAGTGCACATCACTAGCACAATGCATGAATTGTGAAAGCAAACTCACTGCAACTATAATGGCTAGTCTAGTGGCAATAAGATACATCAAACAATCAATCAAACTTCTATACCGACCTTCATCAATTTTATCTGATACATCATCTTTGCTAAATTTCTCCTTCTGATTCATTGGAGTATTTATGTATCTGCAGTCCTACATATTTCTTTTGGTATATGAAGACTCCATTTTGATTTTGCTTCACCATAATTCCCAAAAAGTAGGACATTAAGCTAAGTTCTATCATCTCAAATACTTTGACCATTTTGGCCTTAAGCTCCTTTATTAGCTCCTCATTACCTTTTGTCCCAAGCATGTCATCAACATAAATAGAGACTGATTATTTTAGCATCAGTTTCTTTTACATATAACATAGCTTCACTTAGGCTTTTAACAAAGCCAAGACCTAGCAGGTGTTAATTAATCCTACCATACTAGATCCTAAGAGCCTATTTAGGGCCATATAATGCCTTCTTCAACAAGTAGACCTTCTCCTCTTGTCCCTTGACTTGAAAACCTTATGGTTGCCCTACAAAGATTTCCTCTTGCAAATAATCATTTAAAAATGCAGATTTTTCTTCCTGTTTATAAACCTTCCATCCCTTCTGTACTGCCAAAGGAAGGAACATTTTGATTATATCTGGAGCAAAAGTCTTAGAGAAATCTACTCCAAACACTTGAGCAGACCATTTCACAACTAATCTGGCTTTATATTTGTTTACAGAACCATATACATTTAATTTGGTTTTGTAAACCCATTAGGCAGCTATAGGCTTTTTGTGCTGAGGTTTGTCCGCCAGCTCCAAGTGTTATTTTTTTCAATCATTCTGAGCTCCTCTTTCAATGCTTCAATCCACTTGCCATCCTTTGCTGCCTATCTAAACTCTGCAAGCTTAAAAACAACAACGTTGCATCTTTTGATAAATATTAGACAATAGCCTTGGATTCATTTATGTTATCCTCAAGATTGTGCTAAAACTCTAGGTGCTGCTCCTTTTCTAACTATTTCCAGTTCCTTTGTTTATCCTCCATGAACTTAACATCTTTGCTTAAAAGAAATTTTCCATTTTGTGGTTAGAAAATTTTGTAAACCTTGGATAAGTTGTTATATCTAACAAAGACTCTTGGTTCTGCCTTCTTATCTAGTTTGTCTCTTTTTATCTGTGGCACATAAGAAAAACATAGGCAGCCAAAGGTTCTTAAATGCTGCAAGTCTGGTTGATAACCAAACCATACTTCAAATGGGATTCTCTTCTACAAAACTCTAGTTGGTAGTCTATCTAGCAAAAAGACTACAATGTTTGTAGCTTCTGCCCACAATTCCTTTGGCAGCTCTTTTTCATATAAGATACACCTTGTCATCACCATTATAATTATATTTTTTTCTTTCACTTACTCAATTATATTATGGAGTATAGGGTGTTATAAGTTGGTGCTTAATACCAACCTTTTCATAAAATTTGTTAAACCTATCAAAAGTATATTCCTTCCCATTATTTGATCTTATTACCTACAACCACTTTGATTCCCCACCCATTCTTTAAATTTGCAAAATACATTGGCAACCTCAGATTTGAAATTGAGAAAATAAATCCAACAATATCTAATATTTTCATAAGCCTGCAGTTCACTTCCTCCAAAGGTCCAAGCTCTTACTTCCAACTAATTCCCATTTATAAGATTTTTATAGTGTCAGATTATGTGTTATTTAATTTTTGATATGTCAATATAATTGAGTGATTATATAATTAATTAGAATATCAAAGAAAAAATTTCTGTTTTAACAAGAACCCAAAATCTCATTGATAAATTATTTTTAGATACATAATGTTTAATATTTTTTTCACACAAGAAAAGTCTCTTAGCTAAAATATCTTGACCCAAATTGAAAATTAATTTGGTGCCTTATACAGATGCCTAATAGATAAATTATTTCTTAATTGGAAGATCTTTTATCAATTTGTTATAGCTAACAAACAGGAAATTGTTTTGACATGGAAATTAAGACCACTAGGAAATTATTTCTATTTCTGTGTATGAAAATACTTTAATGGAAATTACTTTCTTAATGAATATACTTATTTACATGAAAATATTTCAAAAGTATTGCCTTCTTAATGAACCAACAAGCAAATTTTGGGTATGAAAATATTACTAAGAGTAATTACTTTCTTAATGGATCAAGAGATAAATTTCTTGACATAGAAATATTTTAAAAATATTACCTTTTTAATGAGCTAATGAACATGATTTTGAAATTCTAACAACTTTCTCTTGGGTTATATAATCCTATTTGCAATCAAAGAAAATCAAGACACACCATTAAGCTTATATTGAGTTATTTTGTAAAAATATTCAAAAAATAAAAATTGTCAAGAGCAAGTAAAATTATAAAAAAAAAAAAATTATGAGCATTTAGATGTTGTAAAATTAAGAGTTTAAGAGGTTGAGAGACACATTTGTGTCAATATGTTGTAATAAAGTTATAGACTTTTATGTGATTGTGATCAATGATCACATTATTATTGTAATTGGTCTCCTCCTTGTTGAGGAGCTTGATAGTAGATTCAAAATTTCCAAGATGATGGTTTTAGGGAGAGGACATAGAAACAATAGCTCTAAATCTCTATAAATTATTGTATTATACTCTTTTTAATCTTAATTTTTTTACATAAGTACACACACTTAGCAAATTTTTTATCATAACAACTTTTTAATTATTTTTATTACATGAATTAATTGTTAGTCTTAAAAATTAAATTTATTTGATTTATTTTTTTATCTCTAGTTAATATTAATATTATAATTATTGCATTAGTTTATTTGCATATCATATCAAATTTTTATTTGATACAATCATTTTATTTTTCATATTATATATATTATAGGTATGTGTCCTTTGTTAACTCAATTCATCTCTCTCTTGGGTATTTTTAGGATCAATATATAGGTTTTAAAGCCTATTATAACCCTTTGATCAGTATTTATTAGGTTAGTTAAAGGGCCTTTACCCTAACTTCCTCAACAAGCATCAACCTTGCCATTAGAGCCCAAGTCCCTTTATGTAAAAAGACAATGAAGACACCTAACACCACTAGAGGAAAATATTCCTTAAATGATTATATCACTAACTAATATTCTAATTATGTTGGTTGCCATAAAAAATGTTAGTATCTAGATCTTAACACATTATCTCACATCCTTTACCCTACAAATTTTTGTGTCCTACCAATGGCTTTATCCCTTTTGATTGAGTTGTGACCTTTTGCCATATGTATGGTTTCTCTTTATCCACTTTGGCACTGTATTCTCATTTGAAACTCCTACTAAACCCTTACTCATCACCATTGTAACTTTGCCAATGGCTTTGAATTGTGGTAACTCCTTAAAAGTCACAATATACAAACCCTTACCTTAAGCCAAACCAAAAATATTTCTTATTATCCTTCACAAATTAGCCTTTATCTTAACTTACCATCTTTTGCTCTCTTGCTTATATGCTACACCAACATCCATTGATTGTAGGCAAAGTCTTGTTTTTGTTCCTTCATAGTTTCTTTACACCACCTTATACTACATTCTTTTAATGCTTAAACTCCACATATACCAATGAATCCTTTCATATTTGATTCTCCTCACTTTACCACCTAATACATATCTTATGACAAGAGGCATTAATAAATCAATTTCAACACACAATCTTGCACAATTACCTCGAGATATATCTTCGGTGGTATGATCAATCACTAAGGTGCAGTTAACCTAGTCTCCCTACTTCCAAAGAGCTTGCCAGTTGTAGTATTCCACTAACAATTGAGGGAAGCATATCCAAACTGCCACTTAATTAATCCTCGCCTCTTCTAAATCAAAGTCTAATTGCCAACGATGCACCATTAAGTAATGACTAGCCATTATCCAAGGACTACCTTAAAGCACAAATTCATAGTTTGTGATGTTTCCAAACTTCATTAAAAAAAAGTTGTCATAAGTTGATTAATTGAAATTACCCTATTGGAGAATAGAGTTAAAGTAATTATCGTTACAAATTTGAAAAAATTAGTTGATAGTCCAAAACCTTAATAATCAATATTTGCTTTGATGGTTTGTAAAATGCAACTTTCTTTATAGCCAAAAAACTGATCCTTGGATAGCCCTTGGCTCCTAGGTCTTCCTTCTCATTTGAAAATTCTCCTCATCTATAATCTTTATTACTTGATTATTCAACCTGCCTGATATATTCATCACATTCATAGAAAGGAAGGCTTCATGATAAAACAGACTTATTGATGATCCTTTTTCTTACTTTCAATCGATGACCCCTTGCTTAGGCCAACCAAACTAACAAGAGTTATTGTTAGGGATCTACTCTAGAACTTAACTTTTTTATTACTTCTTTCAAGCTAATTAACTCTTTAACCAATTTAAAAGACTAAATCTCCATTATTTTTTAACTTTTTTTAGCCTACTTGAATGTTTTATACTTGAAGTTTAAATTATTAGACCTTCTAGTTAAAATAAACTTTGATATCAAATCATACAAAATAACATATTGGAACCTTATATCCAATTAAAAGATTTAGCTAGCAAGAAAGAAATGGGTCACACCCAACAATTACATATTTTATGTTGAATGATTTTTTTATATAATGTCGCAATTTTATAACTAAGAGATATTGTAATCAAACTATGTTATCCTTATATTTGATTGTAAATTTCTAGAAATATGATAGGTATGTCCTTTGTCTACACATTCAACTAATAAACTTTCTTGTGATACGCATGTTAAAAGTTAATGTATATGATCTATCAGGCTTTACCCAATCATTTAAAATTGAAGGTTGAATAGTTATTTGACTCGACAAAAATTTAAAGCATTCATATTAAAATTTACAAATTGGTCTCATTGTAATAAAGATTGTTCCCAATGATAAAAAATTGTTTTATAACTAAAAATGTTGCTTTTAGATTATAGAGGAGTAATATTATGGTTATATAATAACTTGACTATAATGAATATGAGAATGTTACAATGACGAAATTCAGGTTCTAGTTGAATATGTATACCTATTTTAAGACAACAAAGGAGCTTAAGGTTGTTAATTGAGGAGATATACGGGCAAAATCTTGTTATTGCTTCTTAGCTCATGTATCTCTTGGAAAGATGTCCTTTCTAGCTCTCTAGAGGACATTAGTTGACCATAAATAAATCTTGTCCTCTCTTTCTTATTAGATATTGACATCTTTAAATGGAGTGATTTCAATCTTGGAGGCTCTCTCTCTTTTTAAGTACTTGCATTTTTGTAGTTCACTCTCTCTTTCTGTGTTCTTTTTTTTTTTTTTTAGGTTCTTTCGCATTCAATAATGAAGTAAAAGAACGCAAGGGAAGAAGACAATTCCATAGAGGTTGGCTCGAATTGATCTGTACAAGACAAGTTGACTTTCTGTGAATGGATGTCTCTAAGATCTAAGAACATGTTTCTTGTTTGATATGAGCAATTTCTCATCCAGCTTAGTCCATGCTTGAATTGAACAACGGGACAATTATTGACATGGACGGGTTCGAACTTAACCGGGTGGGCAAATTCTTCATCATTTTCCTTTTTGGTTTTTTTTTCTTTTTCGGAATTGCCTCCAGCTTTACAATGTTCCATATCCTTGTTACAGCAGCTTCTCCAGGTAGGACAGCAATTTTTTATGGGCCTAAATTGGTGAAATTATTAAAATTTTCCCAATCGACCCACCAGTTGCCTTCTTGTTATTGGGCTTTGGACCTAATTCATAAAGTACACCTCTTCTTTATTAACACGAATTTAAGCGTTATGTCCGTGGAGACATTTGATTCACTATTTACTTTTTTACACAAAATTAAAAATTAAAAATTAAAAATTAAAATGATTGATTTTCATTCTTTCTATTTTATAAACAGATTCACTCCCATATATCTAGACTAATTCTTTATTGCAATTTTTATTTATAATTTTATTTTTTTTTGGTTATTTTATACATTTTAATTATATTATTATATTTATCATATCTATTTATTTCATAATTTTTAAATTGTATTTTTTAATTTTTTTTTTACAATTAATTTGAATTCTTATTTTATTATTAGATTAATCAAATTTGTAAAAGTCAATTTGATTTACGATTTGATGTGAAAACAAATACTTGAATAAATTTCCATTTTATTTCTTTTTTTGTCCAAAAAATACTGTTGAGTTATAAGTTATAGAATAGGGTAATTCTTTTAATTTCTATATACTTAATATTCTCTTTTCAAAATTAAAATTTGAGATTTTAAAATTAAAAATCTAAGTTTCTGAGCAACAATTTCATTTTATTTCAAATTCGAATAATGTATCACGAAGCAAATTAGGAATAACCGGGTCATTGCTTCCAGCCATACAAAATAGCTTCTCATACGATACAATATGGCCAATGACATTTGGTTTCTCATTGCTAAGACGGTGGTCACCGGCCAGTGGCCACCCTCTTGTCAAAGCCACGATGATCGACTTCTTCAAACCGATTAATTAATAACGCTCCGGACCACACTACAGAGATGGGACCTTGTAGTCGGAGAGGTGGGTGGGCTCCATGCAAATCTCACATATTTTTTCTGTTAATAAAAAAAAAACTTTATGATGTGCAAACAAATAAAATAAATATGCATATATATATATATAATGATAATATACAAATAACATAATTTTATTAACTAAAAATAAAAAATACATATATTATAATGACTTGATTGTAATGAATATGTGCATGTTACTTCATTATACACATATTACATTTTTTTTCATTAAAATTAAAAGGAAAAACAAAAGTGGCGGGTCCCACCGCTCCACCTCCCCCGTCACCTTCCCCGCCTCCCGCCCCAACTCTCGTCCACTAACTTTTTGCCTAATGCTTCATGGCCGAACGCAATGTGGGTCCCGTCCGCAGAGTCAATCCAGCTAATTCCAACAACAACCAGGACGCTTCGTTTTTTCCGGGATTCGGTTAAGCGACAAGCTTTGCCCTTTCTCGATACGAATAGCAATGAACTGCTGCGCCTCGTGTTCATGCCTCATAATTGTGCGGGGTCAAGTTAGCTGTGCAAGCGTTGAGATTTTCAATCAAATAGTCTAATGGGTCTACGGATGATGGACCATCATTTACATCTTCAATCTAGAGACTTGTGTTTCGAAGGAAAATGAATGCCAGAATTATTCAACTTTAAAAACCCAAAATCAACTTGGTCATTTGGAAAATTTTAGGGCTAAGCACAGCAGGGCAAGAAAATGACATTTGTCACTGAACCTGATGCTCTATAATGTTTCTGTCTTTTGTCGTTTGTCCTTGCAGAAGGTCCCCTCATGGGAAACATGCTCAAATGCTGAATGAAGTAAGTATATAAGTGATACAACTAATTGAAACTTCACAAATAAACTGGGAAGAGTAAATAGTATACCCGAGATATTAATTAGTATAATCTCTAATTTAGAGTTAGAATGAACCAATGATCCCTCGAGTTTGAAATTCTAAGCTTGTCTCTCAAAATTCCAATAGAAGCATATGCAAGTCTGGTTGATCCTAAACCATTAGATGTCACTTACGTATGTTTAAATTTGGGAAAAAAAAAATCAGAAGAGAGTAAAATAGATGAAAATAAAGTGAGAAAAATGAAAAGTCTGTTTAACCTTTTCTTTTTTTGTAATCATTTTTGTGTTTGGAAAAGTTTATTCTTAGAGAGAAAAGTTTAAAATTTTTTGTTGGGAAAAGTGTGAAAGATAAAAAGGTAAAATAAAACGTTATTTAATGTTATAATACCATTTTAACCCTTGTGTCAAAATAAAATAGTCTTTTATAATTAAAATTATAGGAATATCTTATATCCATTACTTTCCAGATTGGAGGAATGGCTACAGCGCCGCAAAGGAAAATTCTCCCATTACCCTTATAAACATAATCCACAAATAAGGGCATTTTACCCTTTCCTCCTTTTTAATTTCCCCTATTTTAACATTTATATGTGTGTGTGTGTGTGTGTGTGTGTGTATGTCATGTGTACGTTGTACCAATATTCTAATTTCCTAAAAGTTGAAGCGTTTTCATAGTTTTGTGATCGTGTTCGTATTTCTGTGTTCATGTGTATGCATTAGACTAAAACACTAAAATCAAAATTATTATGTAAAAAATAAATATATATATATATATATATATATATATATATTAATTAGCTAAAATAATATTATTATGCATGTTTTTCATCTGTTAAAGTTAAGAAATTTTTTAGTTTGACTAATCATTCAAATGAGTCAAATTAACTTAGCTCATTAATAATTTTGAATTGTTACGATATGATCATATTCTTATTCATATTCTAAATTCATTTACATTTTATTAAACATGATAGTATTACTTAAAAATTTTATAACTAAGTAATATATGATATTATATTCTGATGCGACATTTCGTAATCTTACCTAAAATTCCACTTCAAACTCCAAGAACGATACCACGGTCAAATTACTCAGTTTATTTTTGACCCACAAGCTACAGGTCTTGAAATCTCAAGTTTGCAAGCTAGCTAGTGCTCTTCGTAATAAAATCTTGTAAACTTAGTGGGAGTTGTTGAGGAAGCCGGAAATGTCTTGTATCGGATAATATTTTATATGCCTGAGCACAAAGACTAGCATCGTGGCTGTCACTACCATGTCTATATATAATGCATTTCCTCATGCACATTAGTGGGGAAAGGGGTAATTACTGGATGTAAAAATTTAATTATAATTTGATATATTTTTGCATATTTAGTTAAAATTTGAATATATATATATATATATATATATTTTGTTGCATTCTCTTCTAAATAGATAAAGTATGAGTTGAAGTATATCATTGAATTTTAAATTTAATAATTATTATAATTAAATATGGGAGAATTATATTTAAGAAGTGAATTTTTTTAAAATTAGAATATTAATTAGTAATTTTTGACCTGTGTATGCGTATTGTTTAAAGTTCAAAAATGCATTACAAGTCTACATTAACTTCCACTTTCTTTCCTTTTTTTTTAAAAAAAATAAAAAGAGTGGGTAATTTCCACTTCTTGTTCAATCCCTCTTACTTCTTATCTTGCATTCTTTGACTTTGAAGCATCAAAGATTATCAAAATGGCTCGTTTGGACTTGAAGAAGAATATGAAAGAAAGTTATGAAACTAATTGAAACGTTAGACGCAAGCGAAAGCTTACATGACTATTATATTCATCTAACTCGTCTAGTCTATAATTTCCTGGTAGGATTGAAGCAATGATCCTTGAGTCTAAGATTCCAAGTTGGGAAGAATTTTTTTTTTTTTCATTACTAACCCTAATAAATAAATTAATTAAGTATTAAATATCAAGGAAAGATGATTGGGAAATTTGTGTATCATGTATTCTAATATGTAATAATTTAAAATGCTATATTAGTTAAAAATTATTTGATAAACCCATATAAAATGACACCGTAGAAAACTAACAATGACTCTGAAAATTAAAAAAAAAAAAAAGAAAAAAGAAAAAAAAGAAGTGAATCTGGAAAGTTGTGCAGGAATCGACCCAAACTAGAAAGTCTAGGTTGCGTTGGATAATAATTCTTTATGATCACTACTTTTTGTGATCATTTTAATTAGACCCCTTTTCAATCAACCACTCTTTAGAGGATCCATCAGGAAACAGTAAGACAATAACATCTAAAAAGAATCTACTAAACAACGCAGCACTGTTTTAAAACTGCATAACATCCCCTTTAATCACTTGCTAAAAGTTCAAATTTTTTTATTTCATTTACCCTTTTTTCTTTTTTTCGGTTGAATGCATCATTTAGAAAAGTATAACGAAAGTTCACACGTAAGTTAGCAATCCACCACAAAGATAAGCGAAGTTGACTTTTGTGTTCCTAAATTTGTTGGGTTGGTAACCGATGTTGACTTTGAGACCAAGGGTGGATGTTATGGTACAATCTAGTGGTTGACAAAAGATTCCCCGAATTGAATGTAAAACTTTTTCAAATGGACTTTATTACATAAAATTATATTTCTTTTAATACTAACCAGATACATGAATGCTTCCAAATTGAATTATACAACCCAGTCATATAATTCAACAGTTGCAGATCGCCTGCGCGTTTATGTCAATCTTTTTCCATGGAATTTTCAATAAAATTAAATGTAGAGGCAAATAATATATATAAAAAGAGAGAGAGAGAGAGAGAGAGAGAGAGAGAGAGAGAGAGAGATTTTTTTCTTTTCTTTCTTTTGGTGCTGTAGACTTGACAAATTTGTGTCGTAGCAGGTATATGTAATACTCATCCATCCCCTTTATTTTATTTTATTCTATTTTTATTAGTGCCTCAGCTTTTATACTGATAGAGATGGCCTTTAAAACATGGATGATCCAATTTTATCCGAAGATTCAAATAGCTCCTGGGCAGACACCGTAAGTTTCCTATTAAAACAAATATATATATATATATATAAATTATTCCCTCAATTTCCAAAATTTTTTGATTTAATTTTTTTAAAATTACTCATGAATATTAATATTATTATTTATAAGTATTTTTGTCTTATTTTTCTATTAAATTCATCACGTTATTTTTAATTGAATATTATATAAAATTAAAAATATTGATTAATATAATTTATAAGTAATATTGATGTAAATATTTTTTTAAAAAATAAATTTTTAATTATTAAATTTATTTTTTTAAAAAAATTATTATTAAAAATAGTTAAATATATATATTTTTTATTTTTTACATGGTAAATGTAATAAAAAAATAAAAATATTTTTAATTAACATATTAGTAATTTAAAAAATTAATTAAAAATTATTCTAATATAAAAAATAATTTTAAATTTAATCATAGAAGCTTCCTGTAAGGCTTGGCGATTATATTCAATCTTCTATGTCCTGTCTTCCCAGCTAGGACAATAATTGACACTATTACTCCGGGACAGGTCAATGTATTAGGGAACGAATACTCTAGTATCCAAAGATGGAAACTTTGAACTTGGATTTTTCAGCCCTGCTAATCAAGGCATGTGGTACTTGGTTACTTGGTACAAGAAAATATTTGTCAGGACAGTTGCTTGGGCGGATTCCACTCCAGCCACTTGCGAATCCTGTTAAACTTATTGACCAACGACGTCCAGTTATCCAGCATAGTCGTAAGCACGTTGCTGGATCATCTGTTGAATCTGAAACCTTGAGGAATCCGGTAGCGATGCTCCTAGAGTTTGGAAACCCAATGTTTATACATTAATATACTGATAATTTATATAATTATTGATCATTGAATTTATTATTTATTTTTATTTTACTTAACTTTAATTTATCATAATTAAGTAATTCAATTTTAATTTAATTATTCTGTTACCCTACTATACAAAAGGTTATAAAATTCACCACTTAAAAGATATATTTTTATTTAGATAAGTTTATTACATCTATTTTAGTTTAATGGATATGTTGGTATGTTGAATTATTTTATGGTTTCAAATTATATGTATAATGATAAAGAAGATAATTTAGAAAAATATTTTTTTTCTCAACATTTTCTTTAATTTTTGAAATTTTGAAGTTTTAGAATAAAAATTTTTTTATTAATACTTGTGTAAAATTATATATATATATATTAAATATTTTCATTATCACTGTAAAAGATAATTTAAAATGATATGAATAATTTTAGTATATAAAGATATTAATTAAATAAAAATAAATATAATGAACTTAATTATATAAGAAGTTATTTTTAATAGGTGAATTTTATAAACTTTTATTTTATAAAATGAGATAGTAATTAAATTGAAATAAAATTAAAGTTAAGTAACTTGATTGTAATAAATTAAAATTGAGTGATAAAAATATAAATAGATAATACATTTAGTAATGAAATATCTAATTTACCCATTAATATACATCAGTGCAACATTTCAATCAAATTGAAGTGTAAAAATTTATTTAAATAGATTTTCGACATGTATATGTTGGCATCTTTGGAGAAAGAGAAATAATAGAGTTTTTCATAACAAGATTTCCAGCAACAAGATCGTGCTCAGTAGGTTGTTTCTTTGCTGCGTGTTTGGGGGCAAAACCTTCAAATATTTTTATGAGGACTTGTGTAAAAGGTTTGCTATTTTGTGTCTTAATCATGACAAATGGTTAGATTGAGTATTGTGAAGATTGCTCTTTTGGATCTTTTGATATATTGACTTGGTATATCAAAGTCCAGTTTTCTTGTAATTCTTCTACTCTTTCATTATTCTTTTTAGCAATGAAATTTCCTTTATAAGGAAAAAAATTATTTAAGTAGACTGAGCCTATATTTTTAATATTTTAAGCCAAACATGATGTACCCAAAAAAAAAAACGACTGAAACATGAAACACAAAGCGAAGGATTTGATGTTATATGACTATTTATGTGTTTAATACCAATTGGGAACCGAAAAAGGAAGGATATTGTTTATTATTAGTTCTAATAAGTTAATTAAAGGACTAAATATCAAAGGAAAAAAAGATTAGAAAGTTTTGTGTATCATCAAATTTCAAATGGTATGTTAGTTACACCATAGTTAATAAAAACAAATAAAATAACACCATAGAAAACAAACAAGATTATGAAAAAAACTTAAAAGGAATGCTGGAGTCAACACAAACTAGAAAGTCTAGGATGCATTTTAATAATTCTCAAAAATTAGTGAATTTTCACGTCAGCACAATTATGCAATACACAATCACAACTAATAATAGAATCAAAATTTTGCAATCAATGTCACGATAGTTTCAAATTAGTTACGTTGAACATGTCTTAAGAGAAACCTCGCTTCTGTGTAATAAAACCCTAATCTAAATGTTCAAACATGATATGATTAGGGGTACTGATACTCAGGCCGAATTTAATCATTTGCTAAAAGTTTTAAATTTTGTATTTCTTTTACCCTTTTTCTTGATAAATCTACACCCATGCGGACCTTATTTAGAAAAGAAAAGAATGTAGACAGATAAGTTGGCAATCCGCCACAAAAAGAGTAACTTTGCTTAGATTGTGTTTAGTAAAATGGTTGTTAATTTGCAAACCTGTATTTTGAGTTGAATGCAGGAATGTTCTCACAACTTAAACTCAAGTTTAAAAAGCTGTAATATTTGGTACAACACCACAACACCTTTAAAAATTTTGAGAAAAAATTAATTATTGATAGAAAAAAAAAATTTTGAGCATCTCTGATTAAGTTCTGGTTTTTGGGTCCTTGATTTCGGCACTTCAAAGTTGAGGGGTTTTGTAGGCCGTTGATTTCTGACAAGATCATGCCTCTTTCTTTTTTATTCCTTGTGTAACATAAAAATTTAAAAAAAAAATAAATAAAAAACAATTTGCTTCTCATTAGCAAACAAGAATAATAATTGAGACTTCTGGCGGCCGCCGCCCCAGTCTGTTAGCTATCAACAAGCTTTATATTTTAATACCAGATCCAATGGAAGGCCGGAACCAATAAGGATATTACACGCATTTTTCTTCTCCGTTTCGCTTCCACTAAAACAATTGCCCAAATTGCACACACAATATATATTTTTTTTTCTCTTTTTCGGTTTGTAGGCACTAGGTGTCTTAAAATAAGAGTTCAATCTACTTTGCTTTCTCGTGAGAATGCGACGTGGCATGAGAGTGGGATCCTCGGCCTTTATATAAACTGACCTTTTGGGTTCTGTTCAGTCGTTGTCAGGACCTTCACAACACAGCACAGGCGAAATAAATTTCTTAATAATGTATTGTGCATTGATACAAATATGATACGGTATAGATATTAACTCTTAAAAAATTAATATATAAGTAAATTATAAATATAATTATAAAATATTATATATATATACATTATATAATTTAATTATTTTAATCATATTGATATTTTTTAATTTATAATTTATAATAATTATTATGCTATTTTATATTATAATTAATAATTTATTAAGGATTATATATATATATATATATATATATATATATATATATATATATATATATATATATATATACATGTATAAGTAAAATAATATTTAAGAAATTATAACTCAAAATAATCAATATAATTGATAAAATAAAAAATATGTATTTACTTATCATCACACTATTTGTTAATATCACACATTAATATTTGATATATATATATATATATATTAAAAGGGTCTTACATGTGTTAAATGAGTGTCATATCTCATACAAGTGTCCATCGTATGCACTCTTATTTTAGAAATGTTTGTGCTTCATAAGTAATAGTTTAATTAGTATTTATATAACTAATAAGTTGTAAGTTTTGCTAGTTCTTTCAAACATTATTGGCATTGACTATTCGTTGTGTTAGCAACAAGACACCATGTGAAGGTAGTGCAAGGGGTCTAAGGGCACATGGTACAACGTCTCAACCTTCTTGAAGGCATGCTAAATTTCAAAGCATTTTTGAAAATCTTAACACAAAGCAAAATTTGAATGCATGTGATCTCTACGTTGACTTCATGGTTTCCTTGGCATTACCATACAAAAGTGTTTTGATCCAAAAAGTTTAATCTCCTGTTATGGATGATTATAAGTTCAGCAAGTGATTTGTTAATTGAGTATTGGTGTAGGGGATGTGGTGTTGAATTATCTAACATGTACAAAACAGCACTTGCCTCGTATCATGTAGTTCAATCCATGTCAAAATGTTTTAAGTTGTTTGTTGACATTTAAAAATAAACCATATGTTAAAATTTAACACACCATTAACGGTGCTCTCTATTCAGTTTTTTGTGCTGCTCATAGCAAGAAATTATGTTTCTATGCTTTACAAACGATTGCTGAGCGAATAATGTGGTGGTCCTAATTCAATTCCTTCAGCTGAATCTTGGCTGGCTAATTTTGTTGGCTTTTAGTTGCACACTTCTTGTCCTTACTCTTTAGGTTCATTGCTCTTGCACACAGTTAATTGTTTTTAAAATTTTTGTATTACTTATTAAATTCAAGATTATCTCACTTACTTTTTTCATAAATTAGTAATTGTTCAAATAATTTGTGCAATAAACATTTATAAAAATATTTTCATGTAAAGTAATTATTTACTATGAACTTGTTTTATTCACAGTTTATTAAACATTTTTTAAGATTGTAGTTTTATCTATTTTAAATTATTATTATTTTATTATTAAATAATCAATTAGGTTTTGGTAACAACCGGTATCACGTTTCTAAACTGTTAGTCTATCAACTGCAATAGTAAAACTTACCGGTAATGTTTCAAATTTGTTAGTTGGTTTTGAGTTGAAAGGATGATGGATGTGTTGTTGTTTTTTTTTTTTTTTTTTATATATATATATTTAAGTCTTAAGGAAGGATAAGAACTTAAGAGAGAAAAAATAAAAAATAAAAGAGACAAGATTCAAACTTTACTTTTTTTTTTTCCTTGACAGTAAAATTGATGGTCAGCTGCTTCAGAGCAGCGGACCAATGAATGTGTTTTGCCAGGCAGAAGGCTTGGTCAATGGATGTGCTTTTCCTGGCAGAAGTTGGTACAATCTAGTTGTTGACAACAGGTCCCTGAATTGTATTGAATCATTTCCAATACAATTTCCACCACTCGGATTTTGCCTTTCCATGTGGAAAGAATTTTCTATAAAATTCAATGTAGAACCATATTTCAAAATAGAGAGTCCACCGCCGCCCCCCCCCCCCCCTCTTTTTTTTTTCTTTTAAAAAATATAGATAAAAACAAAATTAATAAAATAAGTAAAAAGATGTAAATTTTATATTTTATAAAAAATATTTTATACTATATGTTATACTATATTAATTTTTTATATATAATATAAAATATTTATATGTGAAATATGTATTTTTTAACATTGAACCATGATGAGCATCTTTCTTTTGTCACCATGATGAGATTCTTTCTTTTGTTCACGTCACATTTTTCCCTCTCAGCTGAGATATAATGGAAATAATGAAGCATCTGCTTTGCTGCATGCTATTTATGTCAGTTGGGATTGGGATTATAAGTTTTTTTTTCTCCTGTATTTTCCTTCTCATCACCCTTTCGCTCTTTATAATGGAAGGCTTCTGTTTTGTTTTGTTTGTTTTTGGCTGTAGACTTGACAACTTTGTCTTGTAGCAGGTGTCAGTATTAAATTGCCGCTGCTTTATTTTATTATATTCTTTTTATTAGCTCTTCAGGTTTCATACCGATAATAAAGATAGCATTTATATCATTTCTGATCAAAATTTCCAGTTTTATCTTCGTATTCATTTATCTTCTGGATATACCCGAGAAGCTTCATGAAGGGCTTCGCATTATGTTTAATGTGCTTAGTCCTTTTTTTCAATCTAAGAATCTCCAAGACTATTGACACTATTACTCAAGGTCAATCCATGAGGTGCAATGAGACTCTAGTATCCAAAGATGGAAGCTTTGAACTTGGATTTTTCACCCCAGGTAATGGAAGCAAGTGGTACTTGGGAATTTGGTACAAGAAAATATCTGAGAGGACGGTTGCTTGGATTGCAAATAGAGAATTTCCAATCTTCAATTCCTCGGGAATTTTGAATCTCACTGACCAAGGAACTCTAGTCCTTTGGAATAGCAGTGATCACATTGTTTGGTCGTCAAATGATTCAGGCCCCTTGAGGAATCCGGTAGCTAAGCTCTTGGAGTCTGGGAATCTTGTCGTCACCGAAGATGATAATCCAGCTAACATTTTGTGGCAGAGCTTTGATCATCCAGGTAATACCTTGCTTCCAGGCATGAAACTTGGAAGAAACTTGATCACAGGTCAAGAGTGGTCCCTGATATCCTGGAAGAGCATAGATGATCCTGCTCCAGGTGAATTTTCATGTAGGATAGATACCAACGGTTTTCCCCAGCTAGTTGTTATGAAGGGAGCTACAAAACATTGCAGAGGTGGATCTTGGAATGGCCTGCGATTTACAGGGATGCCCGCACTTGGGCAAAACCAAGTATTTGATTTTCATTTTGTGTTAAATGACAATGAAGTCTACTACCAATATGATGTCAATGACAAACAAGTTGTGACTAGGTTGGCAATCAACCGTTCGGGCTCTTTGCAACGGTACTATTGGGTTGATAGAACTGAAATTTGGAGGCTCTACTTTTCACTGGAGATGGACCATTGTGACAACTATGCTGTCTGCGGTGCATATGGTAGCTGCAATGTAGAGAACTCTCCCTTTTGTGCGTGTTTGGAAGGATTCACACCGAAGAATCCCAAAGAATGGAACTTGCTAGACTGGTCTAAAGGTTGTGTTCGGAAAACTCCATTGGACTGCACAACCAGAAACGGTTTTTTAAAGCACACTGGGGTGAAATTGCCTGACACATCCCTTTCCTGGTACAATGCAAGCTTGAGCCTTAAGGAATGTGAGCAGATTTGCTTGCAAAATTGTTCTTGCACGGGTTATTCAAATATGGATATCAGAGACGGAGGAAGTGGATGCTTGCTTTGGTTTGGAGACCTAATTGATATAAGAGAATTCCAAGATGGTGGGCAGGACCTTTATGTGCGGCTGGATGCCACAGAACTCGGTACTTTAGTTTCTTCTTTAACCTTTCCTTTATTGGTATCTGTTGATTGCAGGTAAAAGGAGTAGAGGCCATGATCAAATAAGAGGACTTAATACCCCAAAGTCGATGGTATCTTCTCTGACATAAGATTTGTTGATCTCAGATCATATTTCGATCAAAGGGCGCTCCAATGAGAAGAAAAAAGTAGCAATCATAATCAGTTGCCTCACATTCGTCATGCTGCTGGAAATTCTAGTGATGCTATTGTTCATCCTGAAAAAGAATCAAAAATTGCAAGGTAACCTTATTTATTCAACTCATGAGATTTTGTGCAGCCTGAACTTTGCTAGCTCCTACCTTTTGAACATAAGTTATCTTTGTGAAAAATAGGAAAATTGGAGGACAAGTGAACTATTAGTTTAGATAGATGCGTGCATTCACTTTTGCAATTTATGTAGTCTTCAGCTTCGATTTGACAGATTTGTATACATTGGTTTCAGGAATGAGAAAAGACAGTGAGAGAGAGGATTGCGATAACGAGGTGAAGGAAGACATAGAATTACCAACATTCGATATGACCACGATTAAAATTGCCACACAGAACTTTTCAGGATGCAACAAGCTTGGAGAAGGCGGCTTTGGACCTGTATACAAGGTAAGATATTGATGCGTTGCATGGAGAAGCTACAGTCTTTTCTAAAATATCATCATGCTGCGGCATGATTTTCAGGGTACCTTGATAGATGGGCAAGAAATAGCGGTGAAAAGGCTTTCTAAAAGTTCAAGACAAGGTCTAAAGGAATTCAAAAATGAAGTTATGTTGATGTCAAAACTACAGCACAGAAATCTGGTAAAACTTCTTGGCTGCTGCATTCAAGAAGAAGAAAGAATGTTAGTCTATGAATTCCTGCCCAACAAAAGCTTGGATTACTTCATTTTTGGTGAGAACTTCTCTCATTCATTCACTCTTTCACCCCTTCAGCCGTATTGTCAACTTTGATCTTCATACGTTTTACAATTATTGCTTACTTGGATGAACTAGCAGATCAAACTAGAAGCAGATTTCTGGATTGGCAAATGCGCTTCCAAATAATCAGTGGAGTTGCCCGAGGCCTCCTTTACCTTCATCATGATTCTAGACTCAGAATTATCCACAGAGATCTAAAAGCCAGTAACATTTTATTAGACAGAGATATGATTCCAAAGATTTCAGATTTTGGCATAGCTAGGACATTTGTAGGTGATGAAAGTGAAGCCAATACAAATAGAATTGTTGGGACATAGTAAGCAGTAAACTCACCATGTAATTCATTTTTTGAATTTGCAAGTTTCCAAAGTTCTGATAATGATGTTCTGCAGTGGGTATATGTCACCTGAATATGCAATGGATGGCCTTGTCTCAGTTAAATCTGATATCTATAGCTTGGGCGTTCTAATGCTGGAAATTATAAGTGGGGAGAGAAACAGAGGATTCTACCACCCAGATCACCGGCTTAACCTTCCTGGACATGTAACTTTTCTTTTTACATTTTTCTGAAGCACAATACTCATCATTAACTGTTTCTCCTTTGGCCCAACGGTGACAATCTAACTGATGCTCTTTTTATATTATTCAGGCATGGAGGCTTTGGGTGGAAGATAGACCGCTGGAACTAGTTGATGAGTTCTTGCTTGAACCTTCTACTCTACCACAGTTGTTAAGATGCATCCATGTGGGACTATTGTGTGTGCAACAACTAACAGAAGACAGACCAAACATGCCAACCGTGGTCGTGATGCTGGGCAGTGAAATTCCACTGCCCCAGCCAAAGCAACCTGGCTTTTACACAGAAAGAAATCCACTTGAAGCAAATTATTCATCAAGCAGTCATGTCATATATTCAGTTAATGAAATCACCACCACATTGTTAGAGGCACGGTAATACAGCTCTCCAAAATGGAGGAAGAATGATAAAATTCAAATAAAACGAGAAAGATACCAGAAATTTCATCATTTGTGAATACACATGCACACAACCACACACATCTTTTTTAGTTTCCATGCAGAAGCTGATGTTCCAATGCATCATTTTGTCCAGTTCTTACTCTTAGTAATGCCATATAAGCTACATTAAAGTTTTGACCAACTACCAATAGAAAAGACTGCACTTTTCCCTTCTTTTTCATCTTTGTTTTCTCGACAACCATGAAAAAGTGGCCCCCTAAATGGGTTCTCTTTCACCTAGGAACTTTTCTCTTTATCAATTGTGCTATACATTTGTGCGGCTGACTACCACCGCAATATTTTGTTATGCGCGCAACAAAACCTTTGTGCCTATCACAGAGAGGCTGAATTTATGTCAAGGTCTTGGAACTAATGAGACAAAGATCTCCATCACTTCCAAAAGAAACTCGATGACCTTGATTGGGCCCTTCGAAGTTCTGTTACTGAATAGAAAACTTTCAAGTACAGGACAGTTGCTCTGTTTAACAAATTAATCAAGGTCTCGCATGCACTTGAATCCAACTCTAGTGATGGCATCAACGAAGTCAAAATTTGATCGAAAGGGTATCCTGACATCCAACACCAAAGACAGTTATTGGCTTGTTCCATCATGAATCTTCTTCCCCTTGAACGATCATGAAAGGTCACTAAGATTGTACGAAAAACAATGGTAGGATTAATTGTTTATTATTTCGCATGCATACAAACGATTTGGGAAGAGAAAAAAAACTGCAGGTAGCTTCTTTCAATTGAAGTGCTCATAACCATAGAACTAGAAGTGACAATCTGGAATATATCCAACGTGATGATGGGGCTGATTTTTTCTCCCCTCCCTTGAACTGAAATGTAAAAAAAATATGGCCAAACAAATATGTACCTAGTGAATATTTAACAAGAGGCAATCAAGTATATTTTCATATTTAAATGACTAGTGAAACATGATTTCTCTACCACAAATCGCATCAGCACTTGATTGAAAACTTAGAATGATCTTGCATTTGCCTATCTGCACCTTCTGTGGGAAACCCCTCTACAAATTCTATCAAGTGCAGCCTTCTACCGGGGATCTAGTGCTGTTACAGTGATTTCATTTGTTGAATTTGATTTATAAAAGCTAGAAGATGACCCTTCTTCAGACAGATTCCTTTCAGTGAAAAACCCAGGTTGCTTTGGTTGAGGCAATGAACTTTCACCACTCAACATTAGAACTACAGTGGAAATGTTAGGCCTGTCTTCAGGTTGGTGCTGCACACATAGAAGACCGACATGAATGCATCGTATGAACTCAGCAAAGGCAGTAGATTCACCCACAATATCATCAATTAATTCCAATGGCCTATCTTCCATCCATAGCCTCCATGCCTGAACCATATGAAATGGCAAGTTGGTCAACGTCACTTCATGCTAATTGCTTAATGTTCCATGACTATATAAAAGGGATTGAGACTATGATGCCACTCCATGATATGCTAAGCATAAATGTACTTCCATACTTATACTTACATATCCAACAAGGTTATGATGATGATTTTGACTGTAAAATCCCCTGTTTCTTCTCCCACTCACTATTTCTAAAATCAATACCCCAAAGCTAAAGATGTCAGATTTCAAAGAGAAGAGCCCATCAACAGCATACTCTGGAGCCATATAGCCACTGAAAATTGATGTTGCAAAGAAAAAATGAGTTCAACAGAAATTGAAATATACTTTTTTCAACAACCAAAACAAAAAAATGAATTAGTTGGCAAATCAAGGCAAATACTTACTATGTTCCCACAACTCTGTTTGTGTTTGCCTCAGTTTGATCCCCACCAACAATTCTTGCCATGCCAAAGTCTGAGATTTTTGGGTTCATAACGCTATCTAGTAAAACGTTGCTTGCTTTAAGATCTCTATGGATGATTCTTAGTCTGGAGTCTTGATGAAGATATAGAAGCCCTCTAGCAATGCCATCAATTATGTTGATACGTGTTTGCCAATCCAATATCTTCTTCCTTGATTGATCTGCCATTCTCAATCAAGTGAGTCCTCATGCAAAATTTTATGATAAGACAAAGAATAAGATTGCAATTTTGAAAGGAACTAACCAAAAATAAAATAGTCCAAGCTTTTGTTGGGCATATATTCATAAATCAACATTCTTTCACCCCCTTGAATGCAACATCCAATAAGCCTTACAAGATTACGGTGCTGAAGTTTGGCGAATGAAACTTCATTTATGAACTCTTCTAGACCTTGTCCAGAACCCATGGAAAGTCTCTTCACTGCTATTTCTTGCCCATCTGGCAGTGTGCCCTGCAAGTCAACAGTCAAGTTTAGCCTGTACAAGTTTCTGATTTGCTAGTTCCTCTAGTTTTCATGGTAATACCTTGTATACAGGTCCAAAACCACCTTCACCCAGCTTGTTGTCGATTGAAAAGCTATTTGTTGCCTTTGCAATGTCAGACAATTCCATTGTTGGTAACTCCAGGTCTTCTTTTATGCTCTTGTTGTTGCCATCAATTTCAAGAATATCTTTCATCTTTTCTGAAAGGAAGCAACAAAGAACATCCTAGAACCTCAACTTTATCCATTAGGCTAAAGCTTTATTCACTCACACAATCTACCATTGCTTTAATAACAAATCAAAAGCACAAGCCAATGAGGATACCTTGAAGTTTAAGTTTTCTTTTCCTGCTATACAAGATCCATCCCAGCACAACAAATCCTATGAATACTATTGTGAAGCAAATTATGAGTACTATTCGCTTTGCCTTTCTGAATTGCTTCTGCCTCCTGATGTGATCTTGTAAATTGAAAGACTATTTAGCAGAAATGGGTAGTACAAATAGTTTGACTGTAATATCACATGAACTCAAATGGACAATAAAAGTTGTCATTTTCCACAAGAATATTCAATAAATAAATTAATTAGAAAGAAAAAGGTAGACTTCTAAAATTCAGGAAAACCAAGAGCATCAGGGCACCTATATATGAAGCAGCCATACGTACGTACAGGTCTTGGCCACTATCAGAGAATTCTCTCATGTCAATCAGATGACCAAACCAAAGAATACATCCACTACCTTCTCCTCTTATGTCTGCATTCGCAGAGGCTACGCAAGAGCAGTTCTTCAGGCATAAATCCATGCATTCCTTGAGGCTCATGTTCATATTGTACCACGATTTAGAAGTGTCTGGGAGCTTCATTCTCGTCTGCTTTATAAAACCTTCACCTGCCTCACAACCTAGTGGACTACTTCGAACGCACCCTTGAGAATAATCTCGGAAACTCCAGGCTCTTGGTGACTTGGGCTCGAATCCATCAAGGCACGCACACACAACATAATTGTTGCTGTTGCATTTGGCATTTGGACCACATTGGGCATAATTGTTACACAGATCTTGGCCAGTAGAAAAGTAAGAAGCCCAACTATGCGTTTGATCTATCCATGTGAAGCGCTCCACTCTCCCGGATGCTTCCATCACCATCCTTGTCACAACAGATTTGTTTATAAGCTGAGTGTCGAAATAGACCTCTTTTTCATTCAACACAAATTCAAACTTGAAAACTGGATTTTGATCTAGTCTACGAGCACCTGTAAAACGGAGACCATTCCAGGACCCTGCCCGGAATTGTATTTCACTACCTTTCTTAAGCATTACTTGTGGATAGCCTCGAGGATCGATCCCAAAAGTGTATTCGCCTCTGGCAGGATCATCCAAGCTCTTCCAGGATGATAAAGACCAGTCATGACCGGTTTCCAAGTTTCTGCCAAGTTTCATGCCTGCCAGATTAGTATCTCCTGGATAATCGAAGCTTTGCCATAGACATCGATCTGGGTTGCTGTCATTTTCTTCTCTGACAACAAAATTTGCTGAATCTAAAAGCTGAGCAACCGGACTCTTTGCAATTCTGGACACATTAGACGACCAAACAACACTTTCTGTTCCATTCACCAGGACAAGAATTCCTTGGTTTGTGATATGCAGAACTCCCGAGCGATCTCCAATTGGAATTTCTCTATTGGCCACCCAAACAACAGTTTCAGTAGATTTCTTGAACCAGATTCCTAAGTATCGTCTTGTTGAGCTACCTGGACTGAAAAATCCAAGTTCATACGTTGCCCCAGTTGAAACCAGTGTTTCATTGTCTCTGATCAATTGGCCTGGACTGATAGTGTCTGAAGCAGCCAAGGTTTTTGTGGTGGAAAGTAGCAAATGCCAGAAAAATACCTTTGCAAAAGCACCTGAGATTGACCCTTTCATGACTGTTTCACAATTCACGGCTCGCACTATAAGCCAAACCTTAACTTCTAAAATATGCAGAAGAGAAAGGAAATAGATCAGCCTTTGGGTTGACTTCAGATGTAAAAGGATAACCCTGACGTCTTGACACAATGGGTCTCAACAAGTGGCGGGCTTCCATGGTAGGTGGTGGAAATGAACGACTTCTTCATTTTTAAAGTCTACTGTTTGAATTGAGCATTTAATTTTTTCACAAGAAAGCAAAACCCAGTTTGCCAAAGGATTCTAGGACAAAGGCTATATGTTATAATTTGGACTTGGAACCTCCAAAGCTCGGGTTTACAATCCTTGCTTTAATTAACATTCAATTCTAAATTTTTAAAAATTTATATAATTAAATTTTATACATTTTAAAATTATCCCATGTTAACTTTTTTTAGAATAAAAATTAATAAAATTATTAAATATATAATTTAACTTAGTAGTATCCTCCCAAATTATTTTCTTAGAATACATAAATATATTTATATATAAATATTTTTTTTCACAAAATATAAAAATTTTAAATTTTTTTATGAATTAAGAAAATTTTAAAGTTTGTCATTTTACATTTGAAAAAATAAAAAAAAATTGACAAAATACATACATAAATATATTTCTAAGACAATTTAATTATTTTTATATAATTTTTATTAAATAAAATTATATATTTAAAATTATTTAATCAAATTATTTTTAAAAATTTATATATAATAAAAGCTTAAAATCTAAAATTAAATAATTATTTTGATAATTCAAACTTATTATACTCCTTGGAGCCAAATGCACAACATAATTAGTATGTACATATGCCTTTAAATGGACGCACTATTGTATTTAAAGAGTAAATGTTGTACAAATATGCTAATTTAAAAGAATTTATTTGTATCTAAAATCTATATATATTGTATATCATTTTATTTGATTTAATTTTTATTAAAATTTTAAAAATCAAATAAAACTAACTAGTTTGATTGATAAAATTAAAAATTGTATTATAATCTAATCTAATTTATTTTAAAAATTATTAATTTAAAAAATTAATAATAAAATTAATAAATTAATGGATTGAATTGTAAATTAATAATTAGTTACCTTTTTAATTAGGTTAATTTTAAAAAATTAAAAAATAATTTTTTAATTTTAATTTTATTAAAAATAAAAATTATATTATATTTAGTATTAAATATTAATTTTATTAATTTAATCTGATAAAAATAATTAAATTAATTAAATTTTTAATTTTTATAATTTTTGATTCAATCATCAATTCAACTTTTAAAATTTTAATAATTATAAAATATAAAATATTAAGTAATTTTGAGCCCATAAAACCACCAAATGATGATCTTTAATCTCTTGTAATTTAGCTCTATTAAATATATTATTTTTAATTTTTATTTTGAGTATGTTTATTCTCGAGATTTTTTCCTTTACCTTTAATACGTGGTCAAATCACTCAAACAGAATCCTGAGAGCTCGTGGTTTCACATATTGTCGGGAAAAAGAAAACAAAAAAAACAATAGAAAAACAAAATGATTTCATTGAAATATTATTTAAAAAAAATAAAAGGTCGATGACTAGGATTGATAGTACGAGATTAGATCTTTGGGCCCTACTCGGCTATTCAAAATATATAAAAAAAAAAATTCCGTTTGCAACATGATTCAATTGCATTTTGGTATGAAAATTCAAAATCAAATTCGGAGGAAAGTTTATTGATATAATAAATATAAGATAGTAAAAACTTAATTTTTTTTATATTTAATTTTATTTATTTATAAAAATAAATAAAATATAATTAATATATATTTTTTATTATTTATTAAATATTATTATATAATTTTTTTATCAAATAAAATATTACGTTAAGGAAATACTTCAATTTTAATTTTTTTAATTTATTAAAATATTTAAATAATTATGAGTTATAAAATAATATACAAAATTTAAAATTTTAAAAATAAAAATTTTAAATTTTTATTATTAAGGCGCTGAGAGACTTTATAAATCTTGTTTTTTTTTGTTTTTTTGTTTTCCTCTTTTGACACATGTTATGGCATTTTATGTGTCAGGCATTACAACCCAACACGATCCAAATAGCTCTACCAGAAATAGTGAATATTTAACAAGAAGCAATCAAGTATACTGTCATACTTAAATGACTAGTGAAACATGATTTCTCTACCACAAATCGCACCAGCACTTGGCCGAAAACTTACATTGTTCTTGCATTTGCCTATCTGCACATTCTGTGGGAAACCCCTCTACAAATTCTATCAAGTGCAGTCTTCTACCGGGGATCTAGTGCTGTTACAGTGATTTCATTTGTTGAATTTGATTTATATAAGCTAGAAGATGACCCTTCTTCAGACAGAGTCCTTTCAGTGAAAAACCCAGGTTGCTTTGGTTGAGGCAGTGAACTTTCGCCACTCAACATTAGAACTACAGTGGAAATGTTGGGCCTGTCTTCAGGTCGGTGCTGCACACATAGAAGACCGACATGAATGCGTCGTATGAACTCAGCAAGGGCAGTAGATTCACCCACAATATCATCAATTAATTCCAATGGCCTATCGTCCATCCATAGCCTCCATGCCTGAACCATATGAAATGGCAAGTTGGTCAACGTCACTTCATGCTAATTGCTTAATGTTCCATGACCATATAAAAGGGGTTGGGACTATAATTCCACTCCACGATATGCTGAGCATAAATGTACTTCCATACTCATACTTACTTGTCCAACAAGGTTATGATGATGATTTTGACTGTAAAATCCCCTGTTTCTTCTCCCACTCACTATTTCTAAAATCAATACCCCAAAGCTAAAGATGTCAGATTTCAAAGAGAAGAGTCCATCAACAGCATACTCTGGAGCCATATAGCCACTGAAAATTGATGTTGCAAAGTAAAAAGGAGTTCAACAGAAATTGACAAATACTTTTTTCAACCAAAAACAAAATTGAATTGATTGGGAAATCAAGGTATATACTTACTATGTTCCCACAACTCTGTTTGTGTTTGCCTCAGTTTGATCCCCACCGACAATTCTTGCCATGCCAAAGTCTGAGATTTTTGGGTTCATAACGCTATCTAGTAAAACGTTGCTTGCTTTAAGATCTCTATGGATGATTCTTAGTCTGGAGTCTTGATGAAGATATAGAAGCCCTCTAGCAATGCCATCAATTATGTTGATACGTGTTTGCCAATCCAATATCTTCTTCCTTGATTGATCTGCCATTCTCAATCAAGTGAGTCCTCGTGCAAAATTTTACGATAAGACAAAGAATAAGATTGCAATTTTGAAAGGAACTGACCAAAAATAAAATAGTCCAAGCTTTTGTTGGGCATATATTCATAAATCAACATTCTTTCACCCCCTTGAATGCAACATCCAATAAGCCTTACAAGATTACGGTGCTGAAGTTTGGCGATTAATGAAACTTCATTTATGAACTCTTCTAGACCTTGTCCAGAACCCATGGAAAGTCTCTTCACTGCTATTTCTTGCCCATCTGGCAGTGTGCCCTGCAAGTCAACAGTCAAGTTTAGCCTGTACAAGTTTTTGATTTGCTAGTTCCACTAGTTTTCATGGAATACCTTGTATACAGGTCCAAAACCACCTTCACCCAGCTTGTTGTCGATTGAAAAGTTATTTGTTGCCTTTGCAATGGCAGACAATTCCATTGTTGGTAACTCCAGGTCTTCTTTCATGCTCTTGTTGCCATCAATTTCAAGAATGTCTTTCATCTTTTCTGAAAGGAAGCAACAGAGAACATCCTAGAACCTCAACTTTATCCATTAGGCTAAAGCTTTATTCACTCACACATTCTACTATTGCTTTAATAACAAATCAAAAGCACCAGCCAATGAGGATACCTTGAAGTTTAAGTTTTCTTTTCCTCCTATACAAGATCAATCCCAGCACAACCGCTCCTATGAATACTATTGTGAAGCAAATTATGAGTACTATTCGCTTTGTCTTTCTGAATTGCTTCTGCCTCCTGATGTGATCTTGTAAATTGAAAGACATATTTAGCAGAAATGGGTAGTAACAAATAGTTTGACTGTAATATCACATGAACCAAAATGGACAATAAAAGTTGCCATTTTCCACAAAAACATTCAATGAAAAAGAAAAAAAAACAAAGTAGATATCTAAAATTGGAAAACCAAGAGCATCAGGGTACCTATATATGAAGCAGCCATACGTACGTACAGGTCTTGGCCACTAGAGAATTCTCTCATGTCAATCAGATCATCAAACCAAAGAATACATCCACTACCTTCTCCTCTTATGTCTGCATTCGCAGAGGCTACGCAAGAGCAGTTCTTCAGGCATAAATCCATGCATTCCTTGAGGCTCATGTTCATATTATACCACGAATTAGAAGTGTCTGGGAGCTTCATTCCCGACTGCTTTGTAAAACCTTCACCTGCCTCACAACCTAGTGGACTACTTCGAACGCACCCTTGAGAATAATCTCGGAAACTCCAGGCTCTTTGTGACTTGGGCTCGAATCCATCAAGGCAAGCACACACAACATAATTGTTGCTGTTGCATTTAGCATTTGCACCACAATGGGCATAATTGTTACACAGATCTTGGCCAGTAGAAAAGCCCTTAACCCAACTATCCGTTTGATCTATCCATGTGAAGCGCTCCACTATCCCGGATGCTTCCAGCACCGTCCTTATCACTACAGATTTGTTTATAGGCTGACTGTCGAAATAGACCTCTTTTTCATTCAACACAAATCCAAACTTGAAAACTGGATTTTGATTTAGTCTACGAGCACCTGTAAAAGTGAGACCATTCCAGGACCCTGCCCGGAATTGTATTTCACTACCTTTCTTAAGCATTACTTGCGGATAGCCTCGAGGATCGATCCCAAGAGTGTATTCGCCTCTGGCAGGATCATCCAAGCTCTTCCAGGATGATAAAGACCAGTCATGACCGGTTTCCAAGTTTCTGCCAAGTTTCATGCCTGCCAGATTAGTATCTCCTGGATAATCGAAGCTTTGCCATAGATATCGATCTGGGTTGCTGTCATTTTCTTCTCTAACAACAAAATTTGCTGACTCAAAAAGCTGAGCAACCGGACTCTTCGCAATTCTGGACACATTAGACGACCAAACAACACCTTTCGTTCCATTCACCAGGACAAGAATTCCTTGGTTTGTGATTTGCAGAACGCCCGAGCGATCTCCAATTGGAATTTCTCTGTTGGCCACCCAAACAACAGTTTCAGTAGATTTCTTGTACCAGATTCCTAAGTATCGTCTTGTTGAGCTACCTGGACTGAAAAATCCAAGTTCATACGTTGCCCCAGTTGAAACCAGTGTTTCATTGTCTCTGATCAATTGGCCTGGACTGATGGTGTCTGAAGCATCCAAGGTTTTTACGGTGGAAAGTAGCGAAAGCCAGAAAAGGACCTTTGCAAAAGCACCTGAGATTGACCCTTTCATGACTGTTTCACAATTCACGGTTCGCCTTATAAGCCAAACCTTAACTTCTCAAATATGCAGAAGAGAAAGGAAACAGATCGGCTTTTGGATTGACCTGTGAATGACCCTGACATTTTGACACAATGGGTCTCAACTAGTGGGCGGCTTCCGTGGTTGGTGGTGGAAATGAACAACTTCTTCTTCATTTCTCTCTCTCTCTCTCTCTCTCTCTCTTTTTTGGGTGTTTTGTAAGTCTACAGTTTGAATTGAGCATTTAATTTTTTCACAAGAAAGCAAACCCCAGTTTGTCGACGGAGGTACTTTTTCATTAATATATTCTAGGACAAAGCCGATATGTTCTAATCTGTACTTGGGAGCTCCAAATCTCGGGTTTACAATCCTTACTTTAATTAACATTCAAAGTTAAACTTTTACAAAATTTTTTAATTTATTTTTAATTTTAAATTTTTTTCACATATTAATTTTATTTTAAAATAAAAATAAATTAAATTATTAAATATATAATTTAACTTAATAATACTAAAAAATAACAAAATATTCATATTAATATATTTTTTAAAATAATTTAATTATTTTTATATAATTTTTATTAAATAAAATTATATATTTAATTTTTTAATTAAATTATTTAAAAATTTTATATATAATAAAAATTAAATAATTATTTTTATAATTCAAATTTATTATACTCGTTTTATATATATATATCAATTAATATATTAATATATTTAAAAAAATAAATATTATACTAATATATTAATTTTAAAAAATATATTTATATTTAAAATTTTTATATATTACATATTATTTTATTTTTTTATATTAAAAAAATTTAAAAATTAAATTAAATTAATTAATTAAATTAAAAAAAAAAAAAATTTATGTTATAATTTAAAATATTTATTTTAAAAAATTAATAATAATATTAATAAATAATTAATTAGATTATAAACTAATAATCGATTATAATTTATTTGATTGAGTTAATTTTAAAAAAATTATAAAAATTTTTAAATTTTTTTTAATATTTAAATTTTATTAAAAATAAAAATTATATTATATTTAATATTAAATATTAATTTTATTATTTAAATCTAATAAATATAATTAAATTAATTATATTTAAAATTTTTAAATTTAATAATTAATTTAATTTTTAAAATTTTAATATTTATAAAATATAAAATATTACATAATTTTAAGTCTATAAAACTATCAAATAATAGTTTTTTAATTCTTTATTAATTATTATTTTTAATTGTAAATATATTATTCTTAATTTTTATTTTGTGTATGTTTATTGTGGTGGTTTTTTCCTTCCCCTTGCATATCTGGTCAAATCACTCAAACGGAATACATGAGAGCCCGTGGCGTCACATATTGTCGGAAAAAAAAAAAAAAAAGATTTCAACAAAAAATTATTTAATAAAAAAAAAGGTCGATGACTAGGATTGATTGCACGAGATTGGATCTTTGGGCCCTAATCGACTATTCAAAATAATAAAAAAAAAAAAATTCGTTTCCAACATGATTCCATTACATTTTTGATATGAAAATTTAAAATCAAATCAGAGCAAACTTTATTGATATTATAAACACGTAATAGTAAAAATTTAATTTTTTATATTTAATTTTATTTATTTATAAAAATAAATAAAATATAATTAATATACATATTTTATTATTTATTAAATATTATTATATAATTTTTTATCAAATAAAATATTACGTTATCTTAATTTTTTTTAACTTATTAAAATATTTAATAAATTATGAGTTATAAAATAAATATATAAAATTTAAGATTTTAAAAATAAAAATTTAAATTTTTAAATATTAAGGCGCTGAGAGACTTTATAAATCTTATTTATTTTTCTTTTTTTTCCTCTTTTGACACATGTTATGGCATTTTAGGTGTCAGGTATTACAACCCAACACGATCCAAATAGCTCTACCAGAAATAGTGAATATTTAACAAGAAGCAATCAAGTATACTGTCATATTTAAATGACCAGTGAAACATGATTTCTCTACCACAAATCGCATCAGCACTTGACCGAAAACTTACATTGTTCTTGCATTTGCCCATCTGCACATTCTGTGGGAAACCCCTCTACAAATTCTATCAAGTGAAGCCTTCTACCGGGGATCTAGTGCTGTTACAGTGATTTCATTTGTTGAATTTGATTTATAAAAGCTAGAAGATGACCCTTCTTCAGACAGAGTCCTTTCAGTGAAAAACCCAGGTTGCTTTGGTTGAGGCAGTGAACTTTCGCCACTCAACATTAGAACTACAGTGGAAATGTTGGGCCTGTCTTCAGGTCGGTGCTGCACACATAGAAGACCGACATGAATGCGTCGTATGAACTCAGCAAGGGCAGTAGATTCACCCACAATATCATCAATTAATTCCAATGGCCTATCGTCCATCCATAGCCTCCATGCCTGAACCATATGAAATGGCAAGTTGGTCAACGTCACTTCATGCTAATTGCTTAATGTTCCATGACCATATAAAAGGGGTTGGGACTATAATTCCACTCCACGATATGCTGAGCATAAATGTACTTCCATACTCATACTTACTTGTCCAACAAGGTTATGATGATGATTTTGACTGTAAAATCCCCTGTTTCTTCTCCCACTCACTATTTCTAAAATCAATACCCCAAAGCTAAAGATGTCAGATTTCAAAGAGAAGAGTCCATCAACAGCATACTCTGGAGCCATATAGCCACTGAAAATTGATGTTGCAAAGAAAAAATGAGTTCAACAGAAATTGAAATATACTTTTTTCAACAACCAAAACAAAAAAATGAATTAGTTGGCAAATCAAGGCAAATACTTACTATGTTCCCACAACTCTGTTTGTGTTTGCCTCAGTTTGATCCCCACCAACAATTCTTGCCATGCCAAAGTCTGAGATTTTTGGGTTCATAACGCTATCTAGTAAAACGTTGCTTGCTTTAAGATCTCTATGGATGATTCTTAGTCTGGAGTCTTGATGAAGATATAGAAGCCCTCTAGCAATGCCATCAATTATGTTGATACGTGTTTGCCAATCCAATATCTTCTTCCTTGATTGATCTGCCATTCTCAATCAAGTGAGTCCTCATGCAAAATTTTATGATAAGACAAAGAATAAGATTGTAATTTTGAAAGGAACTAACCAAAAATAAAATAGTCCAAGCTTTTGTTGGGCATATATTCATAAATCAACATTCTTTCACCCCCTTGAATGCAACATCCAATAAGCCTTACAAGATTACGGTGCTGAAGTTTGGCGATCAATAAAACTTCATTTATGAACTCTTCAAGACCTTGTCCAGAACTCATGGAAAGTCTCTTCACTGCTATTTCTTGCCCATCTGGCAGTGTGCCCTGCAAGTCAACAGTCAAGTTTAGCCTGTACAAGTTTCTGATTTGCTAGTTCCGCTAGTTTTCATGGTAATACCTTGTATACAGGTCCAAAACCACCTTCACCCAGCTTGTTGTTGATTGAAAAGTTATTTGTTGCCTTTGCAATGGCAGACAATTCCATTGTTGGTAACTCCAGGTCTTCTTTCATGCTCTTGTTGTTGCCATCAATTTCAAGAATGTCTCTCATCTTTTCTGAAAGGAAGAAACAAAGAACATGCTAGACCCTCAACTTTATCCATTAGGCTAAAGCTTTATTCACTCACACATTCTACTATTGCTTTAATAACAAATCAAAAGCACCAGCCAATGAGGATACCTTGAAGTTTAAGTTTTCTTTTCCTCCTATACAAGATCCATCCCAGCACAACAACTCCTATGAATATGATTGTGAAGCAAACTATGAGTACTATTCGCCTTGCCTTTCTGAATCGCTTCTGCCTCCTGATGTGATCTTGTAAATTGAAAGACAAATTTAGCAGAAATGGGTAGTAACAAATAGTTTGACTGTAATATCACATGAACCAAAATGGACAATAAAAGTTGCCATTTCCCACAAGAATATTCAATTAAAAAGAACATGGTAGACTTCTAAAATTCAGGAAAACCAAAAGCATCGGGGTACCTAGATATGAAGCAGCCATACGTACGTACAGGTCTTGGCCAATATCAGAGAAAACTCTCATGTCAATCAGATCATCAAACCAAAGAATACATCCACTACCTTCTCCTCTTATGTCTGCATTTGCAGACGCTACGCAAGAGCAGTTCTTCAGGCATAAATCCATGCATTCCTTGAGGCTCATGCTCATATTGTACCACGATTTAGAAGTGTCTGGGAGCTTCATTCCCTTCTGCTTTATAAAACCTTCTCCGGCCTCACAACCTAGTGGAGTACTTCGAACGCACCCTTGAGAATAATCTCGGAAACTCCAGGCTCTTGGTGACTTGGGCTCGAATCCATCAAGGCACGCACACACAACATAATTGTTGCTGTTGCATTTGGCATTTGGACCACATTGGGCATAATTGTTACACAGATCTTGGCCAGTAGAAAAGTAAGAAGCCCAACTATGCGTTTGATCTATCCATGTGAAGCGCTCCACTCTCCCGGATGCTTCCATCACCATCCTTGTCACAACAGATTTGTTTATAAGCTGAGTGTAGAAATAGGCCTCTTTTTCATTCAACACAAATGTAAACTTGAAAACTGGATTTTGATTTAGTCTATGAGCACCAGTAAAACGGAGACCATTCCAGGACCCTGACCGGAATTGTATTTCACTACCTTTCTTAAGCATTACTTGCGGATAGCCTCGAGGATCAACCCCAAAAGTGTATTCGCCTCTGGCAGGATCATCCAAGCTCTTCCAGGATGATAAAGACCAGTCATGACCGGTTTCCAAGTTTCTGCCAAGTTTCATGCCTGCCAGATTAGTATCTCCTGGATAATCGAAGCTTTGCCAAAGATATCGACCTGGGTTGCCATCCTTTTCTTCTTTAACAACAAAATTTGCTGAATCTAAAAGCTGAGCAACCGGATTCTTTGCAATTCTGGACACATTAGACGACCAAACAACACCTTTCGTTCCGTTCACCAGCTCAAGAATTCCTTGGTTTGTGATTTGCAGAACTCCCGACCGATCTCCAATTGGAATTTCTCTGTTGGCCACCCAAACAACTGTTTCAGTAGATTTCTTGAACCAGATTCCTAAGTATCGTCTTGTTGAGCTACCTGGACTAAAAAATCCAAGTTCATACGTTGCCCCAGTTGAAACCAGTGTTTCATTGTCTCTGATCAATTGGCCTGGACTGATGGTGTCTGAAGCATCCAAGGTTTTTACGGTGGAAAGTAGCAAAAGCCAGAAAAGGACCTTTGCAAAAGCACCTGAGATTGACCCTTTCATGGCCGTTCCACAATTCACAGTTCGCATTATAGCCAAACCTCAACTTCTCAAATATGCAGAAGAGAAAGGAAATGGATCTGCCTTTGGATTGACTTGTGATGTAAAAGTATGGCCCTGACGTCTTGACACAATGGATCTCAACTTGTGGGCGGCTTCCATGGTTGGTGGCTGAATTGAATGACTTCTTCTTTTTTATCCTTTTTTTTTTGTATCGTAAGTCCACTGTTTTGAATTGAGCAATTAATTTTTTCACCAGAAAGCAAAACCCAGTCTGTCAATGGAGGACCTTTTTATTAATATATTCTAGAACCAAGGCTCTATGTTCTGATTTGAACTTAAGCTGTGGCTTACAATCCTTGCTTTAATTAACATTCAATTTTAAATTTTTTTAAAAATTTTGTAATTAAAATTTAAGCATTTTTAAATTTTTAAATTTATATTAAACTTTTAATTTTTATCATAAATCAAATTATTAAATATATAATTAAACTTATAATATCCTCCCAAAGTTCATTCTCAAAATATATAAATATATCCATATACCTATTTCGTTAATTTTTTTTCTTTTTTACACAAATGACAAAAATTTTAAATTTTTTATGAATTTGAAAAAAAATTAAGAAAGCTTAAAAATTTTATTGTTTTATATGTAAAAAAATAAAAAAATTTTGACAAAATACACATATAAATATATATTAAAGACATTTTAATTATTTTTATATAATTTGTATTAAATAAAATTACATATTTAATTGTTTGATTAAGTCATCTTAAAAAATAAATTTTAATATAATAAAAATTAAAATTTTAAAATTAATTAATTATTTTCATAATTCAAACTTATTATACTCTTGCAAGCAAATGCGCAACATAGTTCATAGGTACATATGCCTTTAAATGGACACGCACCATAATATTTCTAGAGTAAACATTATTTCATCGTGTTTTTATGAATATAGAATGTAATGTAATTTTGAGTCCGTAAAACCACCGAATGATCTTCTTTGATCTCTTGTAATTTAGTTCTATTGGTTGCTATTTTTAATTGTAAATATATTATTTTTAATTTTTATTTTGAATATGATTATTGTTGTGATTTCTCCGTTTACCTTTCATACGGGGTCAAATCACTCAAACGGAAAACATTAGAGCTCGTGGTGTGACATATTGTCGGGAAAAAACCAAACTGATTTCAACGAAATATTAAGGGAAAAAAAAGAAGAAAAAAACAAGGTCGATGGCTAGGATAACATAATTCGAAAGCAAAGTTTATTGATATAATAAATATAAGATGGTAAAATATTAATTTTTTATATTTAATTTTATTTATTTATAAAATTAAATAAAATATATTTGTTCTGTCATGTTATTTAGATTTAGATAGAATTATTATTATTATTATTATTATTATATTTATACAGAATAAGTAAAAAAATTTAAAATTAATATTAATATTAATATTAGCGCTAGCACAAAGTCCAATCTCACTCCCGCATAATCCGCAATTCTTTTCAAAGTCCAAGTGGAGGCATTCAACTTGAAGAGTTGAATGTCCGGCTGGGTGCGCCCGCCAAAAGCACACGCTTGTTTGCACAACCCTCAACCACCAAGACATTGCCGTACTGGAAAAGGGAAGAAGGATACATATTTTAAAAAAAAAAAAAATCTTATATGTCTTGTTTATGAATATGTTTTAGTGTTTTAAAGAATAATACGTTGAAGCCTTATTAATAATATATATATATATATATATATATTACTTTTTAAATATTATTACTTAATTTTTTTCATCAAATAAAATGTTAAGTTAAAAATATATATTAATCTTATTTTTTTATTAAAATATTTATTAAATTATAAATTATGTAATAATAATTTAAATTTTAAATTTTTTAAAAATAAAAATTTAAAATTTTAATTATTAAGATGCTGGTGTCCCTTTATTTATTTTTTTTTTTTTAAATTTTCGACCCATGTTATGGCATTTAATGTGTCGAGGGTCCCTGGAAAAATTATTTGACACAAAACATATTATAACCCCACACGATCCAAATAGATCCAACCGATTCATTTAATAGATGCTGCCAACCCACTATTTGTGGCTGGGGCTGTGGCTAAGATTTGGCAGCCATCGATCCTCGTTCTCTGTGACAATTGGCAATTGTGGGTTTTGGAGCATATAATTAAAGTTGACAATCATATGCAGTGGCTTGGTCTATAAATGCGTATCACATAAATGGAAATCCAAACATTTTTTTGTTTTCAAAAAAAAAAAAAAATCAAAATTTCTTTGCTTACTCTCATATACATAAGAATTAGAAATTGAAGAACCAAGTGTATCGTGTTATCTTAGTTGAAAGATGGTGAAATCAAAAGATCGAAAATTTAAAAAAAAAAAATTTATTAGAATTCATAGTAAGTTAACATGTATTATTTGTCAAATATTAAAAAAAATTAATTTTATATAAAAATTATTAAAATATAATATATAATTTATTTTAAATTTTTATTTAATAAATAAAATTTTTTAAATTATTTTTTTTTTTTCATGAGAACAAAATTATGCAATTTCTCATAATTTTTATGAAAATAAATTTTTTTGTGAAATTAAGTTAAAAAATATTTATATAATATATCTATTTTTATGACATTAGTTGATATGTATCTCTTTTCATTTTTTCTTAATTTGAGTATAAACTATTCACTTTTCAAAATCAATTTTATACAATTTTACTTAATTTTTGAATCACATTAATTTTAACTAATTTATACTGAATATAATCATAAAAATAATAATTATTAATTATTAGTTATAAAGGATATAATGAAATATAATAAAAAAACCTTTTAGGTTTAGCGTCACTTACAACCTTTGAATTTTGCACCAACATATACTAATTCAAGCATATAAAACCTATTTATCATTTTTCCTTCATACAATTATACCAAGTGATACCAAGCAATGCGTGCGAATAACTATTACTAAATGTCCTAATTGCTGTAGTAATATAAATTATAAATAGAGTATCATATTATAAAATTTTAAAAATAAATAAGTATTAAAATATTTATTAATATTATTTAAGGAATTAAATTGAATGTTTAGAAAACTAAATAAAAATAAATAAATTTTAAATAAAAAAGACAACAAGATTAAATCAAAAGAGACTATATTAGGATATTTGAATTCATTACACTACATTTACATAAAATTATTGTTGAATTGTTATCAAAAAAGAAAAAAAAATAATAATTTTTTATATTATTCAACATTTTTTTTTCAAATTATATTGAATTTATCTTTACCTATTAACTTACTATCTCTATGTAAATTGAAAAAGATATAAAAAATATTAAATTTTATATTAAAAAAAACTCTAGATTAAGTGGGTGATTTTATAATCTACTTGTCATTATTATATGAATTATATTTATACCTAGTTGTATTTCATTTAATTCATATTATGTATTATTTAATTTAATACAAGGAATCTCCTTTTAGTCTCATTCATACATATCAAATCAATTCAAAAGGTGACTAAGATTTTAAAAATATGAAATATAATAACATATATTTGTCATAAAAAAATAATTCTTAAATGACAAAAAAATACTATATTCCTATAGTTAGGCTATCATATAGTCCCAATTAAAAAAAAATAATGCATCTTAAAAATAATAAATATTAAAAATAACAAGAGTTTCAAAAGAATACAATGATAAAACATTTTTAAAATGGCTCCCTTAAAAATATAGTCATTTTTCTCCTCTTCATCTCTTCAAGTTTATCTCTTTCATTGTCACACGGTTCTCTCTCTTTTGTTTTTCCCTAATACATGTATGTTTTTGCTCTTATCCGTACTTCTTTTATAATGTAGTGGATCCTTCGTATTTTCAATCTGGACAATTTCATGGACTCAAATATTTCCTTCTCATAAATTAAATGAGAGTTTGTCCAAAACTACAATATCGTAATTCTGGCTTTTAACTTTCTCTAGTTGCAAAAATTATCCAATTTGAATTAATTTAACAAAATTTATATCCAAAATACTGAAAATTGTTCCATATATAATGAGACAGAATTCTTATTAATTTTATTATTTTTTTGGGATATGAATATTTCTTAAATAAATCTCCAAATCAAACTAAAACTTCTCTTTAGGATTTTTCTCAAATTTTCTTTTCACTTTTTCACCAATAATTTTTCATTCTTATGACTTGAATTGATTTTAAATATTTACTTTGCTTTATTTTTACAAAAATAAGTAAAAATATATCAAATTTAAATAAAATTAAATTTAATTAAAAAAAATGATACACATTTGAAAGTAAAATTATATCAATATATATATATGTAAAATTAAATCTTGTCACCAAGCGAGTTTTTCTCTAAATTGATGCATTCTATTCAATTCTCTTCCCATCGGTTGTGGTATATGATGTAACCTGCTACCAACCACAACTTGTAGTATTCATTAACATGGTTTTAAAACAACGTTGCTGCAGATCAATATTTTTATGAATTGTAGTCAATTATATTGATGCATGTGGTTTGTGGTTGTTGGTTTCTATTTTGACTAATGGTATTTCCATCTCTTTGTCAGGATACCTTTTCAAAATGAGTAAAAATATAAAAGGCACCTAGGTGAGGGGATGAAAACTGTCGGTTTCTATTTTGACCAATGGTATTTTTACTGTTGGTTTCCGTTTCAGTTAATGATATTTGCATCTCCTTTTCAGGCTACCATTACCAAAGTGAGCAAAAATATACAGGCACCTGAATAAGGAGTTGAAAATCGTTGGCAGAGGCAAAAGACCCGCTAAGAAGTAAAGTTTTTTTTTTTTTTTAATCAAAAAAGCAAGTCTATTTTTGAATAATTCAGTTAACTTTTATTAGAAATTGCAAAGTTTTTTGGCGCTTTTTTTTTTTTTTTTTTTTTTGGGCATGGAAATTAAGAAAGCAAGGTTGTAGTTGCGGAATATGGTTTGGCCCCGGTAATTCCAAAATTGCTAATGTACTTTTGCTAAGACATTTTCATAATTTCGAGTTTTGAACTATATTAAACATCAACATTATTGTTCATTAGACTCAAGGTGTAAGGTTAGATCACTTTGTTTTGTTGAGAAATTTAAACTATTTTTTATTTTCTTTATTTTGGTGAGTACTTAGGATCATAGGCATTAAGTGTGTTTTGAAGGATAATATCCATAAAGCTTCCAAAGTAACGTGCCAATTATTTTTTTAATTATAAATTTCAAGTTGATTTAGGGATTTTTTTTTTTCTTTTCAGTGTGAACAAAATTCTCAGCACTTTAATTATCATCCTTTTCATCAATTAATATCTGCACGCAATGTAAATAATAAAATTAATTATTAAAAGAGTTAAATATTGTATAGGTAAAATCTAGGAAAATTCCACATGCAAAAAAGGTGTTTTGAAACTCTTGTCGGGTTAATTGGACTTTCAAAGTAGGGAGGCCAACTAATCCATGCGGTTTTCTAAGGTTTAATTATGCGGCGGCGAATTATTTTTTGCAAAAAAACATGGACTTCGTTACATTAATTAATAATAATTTTTTAAAATTATATGGAGATTTAGAATCCAAAGCGGGTCCATCCCCTAATACATCTAGAAGCAGAAATTGCAGAAATTGACAGAAGCAATGACGATTAGAAGGGTCCAATAATTAGAGGTCTCCATGACACAAATAACTCCATCGAATTACCTCAACTTTAGGTTAAGTGTCATTGTCTCTCAATCTCTTTCTAATTTTAGCCCTCTGTGAAGTCTCTCTTCCTTGCCATTAAATGCATTGACATTTTAGACACTGGCCGCTTAATTTTATCTCTAAAGTTGACCTCGCAGATGTAAAGAGTACATTAAACAATTTTACCTTATGGCCGCGTCCAGTTCCAGTTGTCAAATTTTAAGAACCGAAATATTGTTTTTCCAAGAGCTTTCACGTGACTCCATGTGCCTGAAGCGCATAAAAGCTTTTTTTTTTTTTTTTTTATATCACGAGATTAATGTATTATGTTCTTCAATTGATTGTGCCTGCATTGACCGCAGCCCCACCATTGCTTTCAAAAAGATATTACCGTGGTCATCAATTCTTAATGGAATAATGATTTCATTAAATTGGCCCTAGAACGGGAACGGGCTTGAGCCTAGCAAAAGTATGTTCAACATTAGAGCCACTTGATTTCATAGGATGATTGAGTTGGTTAGATGGAGCAGGTTGGACCACCTGCCAACTTCAGGCCTCTAGATCCCTTATCGGCTTGTTTAATTGAGACCAACTTGGGTCAATAGTTAAAAACTGCTTGTTGTCACAAGTTGAAAAATTTAGTAATACAATCGTTTAAATTTTTAATTATACATTTAATATTTAATTTTAGTCCCTGCATAAGAATTGAACGTGCTTACCAAGACATAAAATAAAAATATTAGTTTAAAATATAATTAATAATTAAATTTTAAAATGAAGTAAATTTTATAATTTAATTCTATTTGAGTATATATATACATATTTTATTCATTTGTCTTTAACTCTTTCTATTCCTCGTTTCCATTTACTTCTTCTCTTCTCTTAATTTCTAGTAAAATTAGTAGTATTTTATAGGATGAGTAATCGATAATTTTTGAATAACGGTTTTTTTAGTATTAACTAAATTAAAAACCCCTTTTTGAATCTATTTTCCATGATGAATAAGTAGGTAAAAGCCTTGGATAAGCAATATGCAGAGAAAAAAAACATCAATTCAAGCATAATATATTTGAGCAGGTAGTCGCTAATTTAGAGAACCTGCAACATTAAGTTACAGCGCAGTTGTTCAACTATCCTCTCAACTCAAAGACCCTGCAATGCAGAGTTATTTTACATTCCACTGATTGAAACTGCATTTTCAAACTATGATTGCACCACGAATGTATCACATAATAGTTGGTGCCATTAGCCTGCTTTGTTTTCATTGGGAACAGGAAGCAATCCTTTGGCTTTGCATGCGTCAACAGCTCCCGTGAACATGTCCTCCAAGCTATGCTTGAATTGAAACCCGGTATCCCTGAGCTTTTTGGATGAGAAAGAGATAATCTCCACATTGTCATCGATTCCTTCAAATCTGCACAACAGGATTGTGAAATCCACAGCGCAAAAATTTAATTAATGATAAACGTACACAAAATTAAATCTATATGTATGATTCGAACATGTATATATATAGAGAGTAAGGTTAGACATTACTTTGTTGGAACATTATATGCCGGGTATATTTCTCTAAGCAGTTTTGCAAGATCAAGAATGGTGGCATCATGGGAGGAACAAATGTAACGCCCTTTTGCCTCAGGAAGCTCGTAGAGATAAATGTGAGCATTGCAGAGATCGTCCAGATGCACAAATTGACCTTGACTTATAATTGAATAGTGGGCTTCATTTCCTACACACAAAACACAAAAAACAATACATGGTATTAGTGTGTTTTATTAGCTAGTCATCTAGACTGATATTCTTCAATTGATCACAGTAGTCTGCCTGCCGGCGACTATATGTGTACCAGTTATCGGCGACAGAGCTGTTATCAGGCTGGGTGGCATTGATGGATTAAGAAAGGGTCCAACTACAAGTGTTGGTATAATGGTAATGAAATCAAGTTTCTTCTCTTCGGCAAACTTCCACGCTGCCTGCTCCGCCAGTGTCTTGGAAACAAAATACATCTGCTCAAAGCCAAGAATGAAAATTTAAATTTCCATATATGACGTGTTCGTTTGATGGCTAGCGAAAAGCCAGTTTGGTACCATTGGTCCGTCTTATTACGATGGACGTTATCGAGAATCGATGCAAAAAAAATAATCTCAGAGAGGAAGATGAAGTTGATATTGTATTTAGTACTGACCCATCCGGTCATTTTCATTTCCCGGCAAAATTCAACGTTGCTCCAGCAGCTTTCATCGTACACCAGCCTGTCATATCCTTGCATTCTCACAGTTCCGGCAGATGAAGTGAATACTAGCCTTCGAACTGTTTTTGCATTTACGCATGATTTCATTATGCTTAACATGCCATCTATCGTTGGCTTGATCACCTCATTCTGAAATTTAAGAAATTAAATTTTGGTAAGTTAATGACAACATCCATTTGACAACATCCATTCTCTTCATATCCATACTCAAAATTGTCTAGTTTGGTAAACATTGTTATGTGAATTTAAGTTTTATACGATATAACGTGCAAAGTGGTATTTTACTGTTCTAAACGATAGCATGTTAATTTTTTTTTTTGTAGCACTAACAAACTTTAATGAGTTTTTTTCTTTTTTTCTTTTTCTTTTTTTCTGTTTATTTGAATCATAGTCACTCGGAATAAGAGTCTAAAACAACAAATTTTAGTAGCCACCAATGACCCATTTATAACAGTGTTAGCCTCAATTATGAAATAAAAATTTCCTATTCAAGTGTAAGGAACAAGAATGAGAAGGATTTACACAAGGACACAAGGCTATTGTTATTGTGATGTGTAGTCCAGTGGTGGCCTTCTGGTGAATTAAATAATTTGTATAGTTTTATTGTTTATTTTTCAACACCAATTTTTAATCACCTTCCCCTCATAATTTTATTTGACCCATAGATCTGTTATGTTCAGTACTTCACGTTAGCAACAAAGTCTGACACACACAACTCAACAAAATTTTTTATGCTCTACTTTGAAGGTTCCCGAGTAGGATAAGAGACTCAACCGTCTTATGCACAAATAAACCAATAAGCCCCCATCTAATGGGTATGGCCCACAATTTTCGATTTAGACGAGGATCGTACGATCTCATATGTACCTCAGGATCTTTGGACTCAAAATCCATTGGCGTAGCAACGTGGAAAACACCGGTGCATCCTTTTATGGCCTCGTCAAAGCTTCCTTCATTGACAAGGTCAGCCTTCCACAGTGTCAGGTGCGTCTTTGCATTAGGCAATTCTAGCAAGTGCTTCACCTTTCCCATATTATCTGTCAACTCCAAACAGAAATTACCCAACCAAGATAATCAGATTGCAATTAATCAGATTGCATGCATGTCATGCAGTCAAAACTCAAATGTAGAGAAAGGAGAAGATTGCTTCACCAGGGTCTCTGACGGTGGCTCTAACAGTGTAACCTTTCTCCAGGAGTCTCCTGATCAGCCATGAACCAATGAAACCAGCCGCGCCAGTCACGCAGACAACCTCACCTTTTGACCCCATTAGTATCAAAAGATCCTTCGAAAGTGCACTCAACTAGAAATGTTAAACAGCTAGATATTGGCAACCCTGGACAGCTGCTGCTGCTGCTGGAGCTTCCCATCCTGCTTAGTTGCTTAAATAGGCGAATTTCACTGGCACCCCGCTAGCGGCCGGTCATGGTACGGGTACAATAACTGGTTGCTGCTATCCCATAAATTAAAGCTAGCTACCAACCTGATTTGTTCCATCATCTGGCAGCTTAATTACTATCCGCCGGTCAATCTGCAGGCCAGCCAAGCTAGAAGATAATAATTTTGCAATTTTTAAGTGTGGGCAATGAAAACGTTTGGACAATATGTTAATATGTACAAAGATTGTAAGGCAAGATTGAGAAAAAAAACAGTTTGGAAGAATGTTAGTCAGAAAAACTATGACCCGCAGATAGGGCATATAATAATCTTAATGATTAGCGCTTAAACCTTGACTTACTATTTTCTCTAATCTACATAATAATTTGCAATAAATACATGCACGCGAAAATTTTTAATATTAAAAGTATGGAAATAGATAAAATTGCAAAAAGATGATGTCCATAAAAATAAGAAAAAATACTTATACAAGAAGGTAAAATTATTTTTTATTTTATAAACAGCTTTTTGAGAAAAGCAAGCTTCCTCAACGAAGAATCACCGCTGCCCATCAAGAATTCTAATCCAGCCAGAAAAAATAATAAAAAAAAGGGAATCCACCAACACAAATGATTCCCCAAACAACTAGCTAAAAAGAAGAATCAAGCTAACTACCAGAGGGTTTTCATGACTTGATTCACCAGTTCTTGTGACGGCTCAGTCACTCAATTTTCTTTTTGACCAGCAGTTGAAAATTTTTATTCATGGCATCCCTGAAGAAGAACAAAGGACACCCACAACATAAAATCAAGTTCTTGTCAAAAAATAATCAAACCTCCTATGTATCTTCATGGTGCCAAATTTACATTTCATTTCTTAACCTTTGAGAGAGGCCACTTAGTCCCTAATTCATCTTCAGGTTAGACTGAGGTGAACTCTATCGGCTGAAATGCTGATTCGTCTAACTCAATTATTTGCCACTAGCTACAATATTGAAAAGTTGAGTCGTGCTTTTTTGGCCACCCCCACCCGACCCCTAAGAGCAAGCGCCCACACACAAAACCCAAAAAAGAAATGCAAAAGTGACCCAAACGTTTGGTTACAAAATTGTTTATTTCTCCCCTGTTGTTAGATCTCGTTGCTTCCTGCACCTTTTGGTTATATGAGCCTAGCTACCATTCATCCGAGACCAATTCTTTTTTAACTTCACATTCGACATTTCCTCTATTAGGAGATAAAATAATTAATAAATCATATTTATCAAAAAAAAAAAAATAAATTAATAAATCTTACAAACACACTATATAAAATATGTAAAAATAATCAACCACATAATAGCATATCAAATATGTTTATCAGGTTTATAATTAGCAAATATTTTTGCTTGTTGGTATATGAGCGTGTGTTTGTACGACTTATTTGCATGTAAAACATTTTCTGAAGATATGATTGACACTTGCCTTGAAGCTATTTATTAGAATATCTTTTAGATTAATATAAATTATATTTTGATATTATTATACATAAAAAATTTGTGATAATTTTTTTTTAAAGAAAAAAAGCTAGTTAGCTACCTTGAGGATAAATAAGAAGCCAAAAATAAATTAACTAATCAAAAATTTATTTATTTATTTTGAAAGTAACTAATCTAGATTATTGAAAAATTTTTAGACCTCAAAAATAAAAATTTAAGATTCTTAATTGCTAAAATATCCTAGTAAAGACAACAAAAAAAAAAAAGCATTAAATGTACAAGAATTGAATCAAAATTCACAAAGAAAGCAAGAACAAGAATGAACACTTGCACATGAATTTGCGTTTCAAGTCTTCCTGCTCAGGACCCAGTGCGCCAGTAAGAAGCAAGCCAGCCCCACATTTCAATTAAGAGGCAGGTACTGGAAATTAATTAACCACGGCCTTTTTTTTTTTTTTTTTTGAACTCTATGTCCCCAACCAAATCATAGGTTCTCTCATCCTAATGCCCTTTTTAAAATTGTTTTCCTTTTTATGCCCTAATTTGTTGTTGCACTTTTGGCAAGAGAGGGAAAACCTGTGGCTACCAAAACCTAAAGGTTTATTAACTTTAGATTTTCTATGGTTGGGCTTTAAAATTTGACGACCACTCTTGGCCTCTGTGATACATATTCGTTTAGGAAAATTATTAAAAAAAAGTGGGAAAAAAATCTATAATTATTATGGACTGCATTTCTCACAAAAAAAAAAAAAAAAAAAAGGTTAGGAACTTGATCACTGACAAACCAGGCTAACTGTTAGGATTTCTACGGTATCGCCTTGGTGTTTTCTATATTGACATCTGTGTTTTCCTGGTAACTGGTACATTGTTTTTATGACGAATTGGCAACGAATCCTCTACGAACAAGTGTTCCTGGTATTGTCTCAACAATGCCAAATTAAAACCTATGCTATATATTATTTTACGCACCATGCGCCACTAATATACACACTTGGGGTTGCGTGTTAATAAGACCTTCATGGAAGCAAATGTCATGAGTGTAGGTAGAAGATGGTGAACTGATAAAGCGGCCTTAAATTTTCTTAAGGAAAGTACACGTATCAACTTATGACAAGGACATTCTTTGGCTGATAATTCGAGTAGATTCCGTAAATGTATGTCATATAACCGGTTCTTCATATAATGTTGTTTTTGTCAGGCGCCTGACAAGTGATGATGGAAAAGTGCGCTGTGTGTGTAGAGGCAAGAGCCTTCACCTCGAACTATGCCCAATTGTGTATATTTAAAAAAAAAAAAGTTTTATTATAAATATATATTATTATAATCGTGAATTACATTTAATTTATTTTTTAATAATTAATAGTACTAACGAGTAGATGGACATTTTGTTCCTATTTCACATGTTTTTCTGAATTTTTTTTTAAAAAAAAAAAAGAAGGAAGATTATGGTATTTGGAATATAGCGACTACAATTTGATCCCATTTCCTTGAAACGTCAATTTGCAATCACTAACCATTGAAGGAGATGAGGGGCCAAATGCTAATTTGTGTACCCTAATGTGGGAAAGGAAACTGCGGTGAAGCTTCCTCCTTGCAGGAGCGCTATGCAGCAAGAGTTCAAGCGGAATAATTTCTCACGTTGGGGTGAGATGCCGACACTATATATCCACATTTATTTCAAGTCATCAATCCTAATCAAGTGAACGTATCAATTTAAAAAATCAAAACCTTTAATCATCAATATATCGTCGATCAAAGATTCCTTGTCGATGTTACTAAATAAGTTAGGTCGGCACCATGATTGAACAACATTCATTTCCCTTTCATCTCAATTGTGTATCAAGGAGATGGACAAAACTTGATAGTTATGGAGCTTGGCTGTGCGGCCGTGGTACTTTGGCCGAACAACTTTGTTGCTAACCAGTAGCTTCACGCTTAAGATGTCCTATACTCGACATGAATGACTCGGAAGTACAGCTTACATTGGCAGAGTGCAATCTCAGGTTTATTATCGTGTTTTCCAAAGTTCAAAATGATTTCCACAGCTTGCTCTTTTGTGTGCAGACTAGCTTGATCGACTAAACATACAGACAAAGTCATCGTACTAAAGCTCAGTTTTTAATTTGTAAGAAATTTTCATAAGAATAACACGTACTATTCAAAAAAGACACATAAGAATAATACAAATCTTAATAGGATTGTTTAGTAAAATGCAAAGTCAATCAATTCAATGGCATTTCCAACCAACTCTCCAATTCTTTGTGCAGTATTTGAACATGGGTCATGGAAAACATTATCAAGAGACTCCATCCATCACCTAACATCAATAAGTATAAATAAATAAATAAATAAATAGGCCCAAACATTAATATAGTGCCGCATACAAGCGGTACGGAAATTAACTTTATTAATAAGTTATTGTTTTGGACAACTTGTTTCATTTTCAACCCTCGCCCTGTTATTATAACATGCTTTCTCTGCATAGTCCAACTGGCAAGTTTTGTTACATTTTATTCGGTGTATATTCTTGTACAATGTTATACGCATGTAATTAATTATACCCTGTCAGCACCTCGTGGATATTTACTTTTGATAACTTGTATAAACAAACAAAAAGGAAAAAAAAAAAACCACTCAGATCACCCTAGCAGCTTCCTGGAAGAAGAGGAGTTCATGTCATTAAAGAAAAAGAAAGAGTAGGAACAAGGAAGCTCCCGCTATACCATCAAATTTATCTAGTTTTCGATTTGTGTCTTGCTTTCAACGGCTGCTCTTTCCTGGAAGAAACCTCCCAATCCTCCTGGCCAACTCATATATAAGCCCCTTCTCGCTCACCATTTCCACACAGTGACCTCAAACTTCCACCCTTTATTTTGGTGTACAGTGAGGAGCTTAAGTTCTACTTGCATATATAAGCAAATCTTGCTAGCTACAAACATCGATGGAAATAGATCTTGCACTTGATTTTGAGGATTATTTTCCATCAATGATGGCAAGTCTAGGAGCGGAAGGGTTCGCTGGGGAGCTGTGTCATGGGTTTCGCTTGCTCATGGATAGTGAAAAGGGCCTCATTACATTTGAAAGCTTGAAGAGAAACAGTGTCTTGTTAGGGCTGCAAGACGTGGGGGATGATGAGCTCGTTTGCATGCTAATGGAAGGTGATTTGGATGGAGATGGGGCCATAAATCAGATGGAATTTTGCATTCTAATGTTTAGATTGAGCCCCGGATTCATGGATGGGTCGAAACAATTCCTGGAAAAATTTTAATGTAATTGGAGTGTAGTGTTAGCAGATACTTTATGCTTTCCTTAATTTCGAATGTTTCGGTTTTTAATCGAGCACTATTTCTGATGGAATTTGAAACAGTATCTCTCTTTCATCTTTCATTTATTTCACAGTCAAGGAAATATCAGCATTTTCCAGGAACATTATTAAGCTAAAATTTGAAGGGTTTATAAACCTTATCACCTAAATGATATGCATTATTTTGAATATTATTTAACTGATGCCAATAGAAACACCACGCATGATATAAAACATGATGTATGTATATCACCAAATTAAATTAATATATGCGTGATTCTCTTTTCTCAGGTAGGCATCAACTTCTGTAGCTGCGACAAAAAAGTCGTGGGTAGATCTTGGATTTTTGCCATTATTGACATTAATGAAGTTCAGTTTCTTTGCCCATAGGCCCATGCCCTATGCACCCGGAATATTCACTTTTAGGTTGCAGGGTAGTTTCTGGGAAACTTCTTCGGAAACTGGGTCAAATTGCGCTGAACAATTATTCTACTTCCTCGTGAATCATGACCATGTACAACTCACATTTGAGAACCAAACTTAAAAGGAATTTGAGAGTAGAGGTTGAGAGTTCAAAATTTCGTCTCTCCTAAAAATTTTAACTTATCAAAGAAAATATATTTTTGACAAAATCAGCAACTTTTCAGCCATATAAATAAATTTCCTTTATTTCCATTGAAATTTTTTATTTTATATATATATATATATTGGTGGATCGACAGTGGCAACATTTGAAATTTGGAGTCCAAAACGTAAAAAGGAGGAACAACTTTATTGCACAATAAGTACCTGAATTTTAATTTTCACTCTATCTATAAAAAGTTCAGTATTTGGCTTTAGGACATTCACTCTGAGTTCACTCTAAAATGTCTCGATATCATCACCACTCGATCGAAATGAAGCGAGCGAAGAAGCTTCCAGGAAAGTAGGAGGCTCAGCCTCAGCATCAACTTGAGGGGCCTGTCTGATGCGAGGATCTTCAAGTAAACAGAATACCCAACCCAATTTATGGATTTGAAAGCATACAACTCTAGAATCCTCAGAATTGAGAATTACTTTGCTTATTTACTAGGGACTTGGAATTTCACTTGTTTGACAGAAGTAATCTATATTTCTTAGCATTGCAATTACATTTTATGTATACACTCTCAAATCTTATATAGGTATAAGATTAAATAAGAGGATATTATGGAGATAATTTTATTTTTCAAAATCCTTCAATGAGAGAATGTGACTTGGGATGCTTAATGCCATTGGATTAGGTGACTTTTGAGAGTTTGGGGCAATTAAAAAGAATTGTAAGTCTTTGCTTCTTAACCGTCGCTGAGTCAATTTGATGCACTTTAAGAGAGATGACAACATGATTGCGCGTGGGATGTATTCAATACATACGAATACTTATTTACCATTAATAATTGAGTTTCTAACGAATTAACTCTCGTTTTCCAGTATTAAAGTTGTGTTTAGAGCTAAAAAAAATTTCAAATTTGAATTGTTATCAGAGCCAATTAACTAAATAGAAAAACAATTAAGTTTTTGCTTTACGCTTCTAATATAATTGGTGAAATACTCTTGTTAAAACCTTTTGGTCTTGTCTTCGATCTCTTTTTTTTTTTTTTTTTTATTTGAAGGTCTTACATGTTACCCTACAAATTACAATGATCAATCTTGTCACCCAAGACAACCAACCCTACCACCCACTAGCCTATGAAGTGCTTCATTTCGTAGAAATGGATGGATCAATGAAAGACCAAGACAGAAATTCCTCTTCAAACCTTTTCCAAGAATCTGCGTTCAATTTAATCCTCACAAAATTGTTGCATGAAACCGCCGTTACAACCTTATGCTCATCGGTAGATTTATCATAACAACATTTCTTGGATTTTTTTTTTTTCTATATATCAAGTTTAGATTTTATTAGAAGAAATAGAAATGTTACCAGAAACAATGGACGAGAATGAACAGACAAAAAAGGAAATTAAAGCCAAGCAATGATATTAGACTACGTAGCAGTTGCTTACTTTGCTAAACCATCCGCAATAAAATTACAATTCCGACTAACATGTTTGAAGCTCCTAGAAGAGCAAAGATTGATGGCATCAGAAATACAAGAGAAACTGTTGCAATCTCTAAGGTCGATGTTCTTTCTTGTTCCACAAAGTGAAGATGATGCATGAATCAAACTGTAAAATGGAAGACATGTTCTTCAATCCATCACTTGATGTCGTGTCAGTTCAATAGTCTTGAGAATTGCCGACAGTTACGCATGGTTGGAATCAATCGCACCAACGGAACAAGAAAACACACAAATGAAGTGGCCAAAAGAGTCTCTAGGTACACCTCCAATTCCCCCAAGACCGGGCTTCCCAGTAGCTGAGCCATTAACATTCCATTTAAATCAATGTGGTTGAGGGGGGACCTAAGCCTAAAGTGTTGACATAAGCTGCAATTAAAAGAAGTTTTGGGGATTATTTTTAATTAAGAAATTATGTTATAATTTTTGTGTTTAAACTAGTTTGGTAGAATTATTATTTAGATTATTTGTATAGTTTTGTTCATCTTGTCTCTATGTGAGATTTTGTAATATTGAAAAAAAAAACTTCTAAATAAGAAAGAAACTCATATAATTTATTTGTTAATCATAGTATTAGAGTAAAGTTTTAAAATTTCTATAAAAAAAAGAATAAAAATAAAAAAAGACAAGATGACAAAATTTACTATCATGGTGGAAAGGTTTCAAGGGGAGAGTTCTATCCTTACAAGCCTATCTTTGAGAATAATTTAGATGTTGAACTAAATCTTAACATCCTTATGTGCATTAAGCTAAATGACAATAACTATGGATTGTGGTCCCAAGTTGTTGAGATATACATTTTAGACAAAGACAAGTTAAGCTATTTAAATGGGAATATTCCATAACCCTAAGAAATGCATCATAAATTTAGAAAGTGAAGGACAAAATACAATAATAAAAAAATGGTTGATCAACTATATAGATCCTAAATTAATTGACAATTATATCTATTCCCTATAACAAAGGCAATACGGAATGTCATAGCCATAACCTATCTTGATGGTATAGATATTTCATAAGTATATGATTTCAAGAGAAAGGTAATGATAGTCAAGTCAGGAGGAGGCACCATTGAAAAATATTTTAATACCCTTCAAGACTTGTGGAGAGAAATTGATTTCTGACATCCAAATCTAATGAAATGTGAAGTAAACATCAAGAAGTATAATGATATCATCTAAAATGATAGATGATTTAGATCATCGGCTTGATAAAATTAAAAGGATACCCTTTTAACTCCAACTATTTCCCATAATAAAGTAGATATATGTTATTACTTAGCAATAAGATCTTTGGCAAGTCATAATGTTAAGCAAATGAGTCAGAGATATTATTCTGGGAGTTATAATAATATCCAAAGAAAAGTTGAAACAACCATCCCTTCAATCACTAGGTGGTGGAAAGCTCAGTGCCTCAAAATAAAAAAATACAAGAGATTAAAGGAGGATGTACCCATTATGGAAATCTAAAGCATACTTAAGAGACCTACTTTACACTTTATAGATACTTAATAGTGGTAGCATAAATAGAAATCCAAGAGAAAGCAAGGTAGTAGTGTTAAAGACAATTCAAGTTTAGTTAATGGACATTGGAATAAAACCACAACTTTCACTTATACCTCAAGAAAGGAGAGTCAAGGTAAATGATTTCTCTCATGAAACAGTTGCTTTTTCCATGACATCCAATGAACCATAAATCTTTAAAGCATTAGGTAAACATGGTTGGATTATTGATTTAAGGGTCATAAAACACATAATCTTTTATGGACATGGTTTCATTAAACTAACCAAATCAAAAAGAGCCTATGATGCAAATGTTAATGGTGGAAAGTTATAAATAGTAAGTAATAAATGAAAATGACACGTTAATTCAATATTTTAAAATTTTGAATTGAGATATAATGTTATAAGAATATTATTTACTTAAATGTCGGTTGAATATTTATCCCTTTTGTACTTTCTTGTTTTCCTAACAAGAAGACGCCCCTTCCAAGAAGTCAATCTCTTTTGCAAAATGGGGAAACCCAAATGTTTACAAGGAAGAGTCAGGGATTTACAACTCAACAATCTTGTGGCAGAGAGCAACCATTCAGTAGTGGTGTTCCCATTGATTGAGCTCTTAGAAAAGTCTACCTACAAGCCTGACAACAATTCAATGCACTTCAGCAGTGTCATAAGATTGACAAGGCCATGATGATTAGCTTGGGAGAAAAGAGTGTCATTGACAGACTGGAGATGTGTAAGTCAGACTTGAATGTCCAATTGTGATGCCAACAAACATATTTGAGGCCTTGCCTTTGAGCAGCAAAAGAGACGGTCCCTTCACGGCAAGAATGAAAAGGAACGGTGAAAGTGGGTCACCCTATCTTAAACCCTCTATGGAGCTGAATTTCTTGTGTAGGAGAGCCATTAGCAGAAGCAGCAATCCTGGCCTTGGAGACAATTTCTAATCCAACTATGCCACTTGGAACAAAAGTTCATAGCTTCCAGGACTTCAGCAAGATATATAACTCCATGATAAAGAGTCAAAAGCCTTTTGGAAATTCAAGCCTGAGCATAACATCACTAGCTTTAGTTCTCTTTGTGGAGGGAGCCAGTAAGACTAATAGACCTATAATCTGATAAGAGAAATAACCATTGACATTTGAAATAAGCGTAATGAAAGAAGAATTAATTGTTTTTGGAAAAGAACAATTTCCATGGAATTCGTTTACCATGCTCTCAACATCACCATAATATTTTTCCAAGCAGCTTTCAAGAAAGTGAAGTTGAACCCATCAGATATCTATCACAGCTCCAAACTGCATTTTTGTTTTTCTATTTCCTCAACGGTGAAAGGTGTCTCAATATCCTGAGCATCCAGCAAAAATAATTGCTTAAACACAATGCCATTCAAACCAAGCAGTCTTAGGGGACCCTCTTCATAAAGTTTCTGGTAAAAGTTAGCAACTGCCCTCTTCATACATTTATTGGGTTTTACTAGCTCAGACAAGGGAAAAAAAATCTACCATTCTTGGTTCCGGTAACCTTTTGAAACGTTTTAGTAGTTTTTAGATTCCTAGTCCCAGCAACAATAAACAAAAGGAAAACAGAAAATATCCCTCAACTTTCAAGCCAATCATATAAGCCTCCCCAATAAGATATGAGTCAAAATGCATGAGATAACAAGTCATCTCCACCCAGAAATCTTATATTATTACTTCTTTCCCATCAAAATTACACTAGCAATAGCATGAAACGATTCAATTACAGCATTTGGAGACCGTAAGTCATGTCAGTTTCATCATCATCATCATCATCATCATCATTGAGGGAACCTAGGCTTTCCCATTCTGACTCGGATTAAGAAAGGGATGCTTAACATTCAAGATTTTAGTCCAAAAATCGTTGACCCCATACTTCGTCATAACCCACACGCCAATGCCAACTCCTAAAGAACTGGAATGTGTACATATGCAGAGACATTCTCCCGAAATCTCTATAGATGCATAGAGCTTCCACAGCTCCGGGCGGGGGAGAAACTGCAATTTCTCATCGCCCAAATCAAAAGACCGTAGTGTGATAGTCAAAATCTGGATCCCATTTTTTCTTAGAGGGCCATCCTCCCAATTCGAAAATTTTTATGTAAATGTAATAATAAGACACATTTAAGTGTAAACTGGGGCCCGCGTGGTAGAATGGTTAGAAATTAGCCACGTAGGATGGAGGATCCGTACGAGATATCCTGGTCACTCGCAAAAGGAAAAAATTCGGCCGACTGCCCGTTGCCCATTTTCAACAGGCAAAAATTAGGTTGCGGGAAGCGGCGGCGCGTTTAGCAGATGACATGGCTTGTCAATCGGAGCTCGTGTTGTCGGCGGCGAGAGTAGCAGTACCGTCACAACGATACAGCACTTTTATCTCCGCCGCGGCCAGCTGCAACTTCAAGTTTCCACTCCTGAAATCCGGCACCCCATGTCGCCGGTCCTCTCCTGGGGCTTTGACTGTCTCCGATAACGCCCCTTTTCCTTTCCGATTCAATATGATCTCCGGCAGCAATAAAAGGATTCCCAGCATCCGCTGTGGTATTTATTCTCATCTCTACAATATATCTCTGATTTTTTATCTTCTAATGTTGCAGATTTAGAGTAATTCTCTCTCTCTCTCTATATATATATATAGAAGACATGAAAATTGAAGATAAGAAGTTGAAGCATATCGCCATGTGAAGATGTGCAATTCAAACATATTGTAGTAATTTTTGTTTTATTTAACTTATTGAAAATGGATAGCTATTAATGGCAGATAAGCAGTAAGAAATCAATCGAAATTTCTCATCAGCTCATACAGAGAATGAAAGTGGCAGGGTGAACTAGTTTGTGGTGTATAGGAATTATACTAATGTAAGGATAATTTAGATGAAAGTATAATTATTTATTCTGATTAATTATTTTTTAAAAAATTTTAAGAATTAAAGCAACTTTATGACCAGACTTATTTGATTTGTGAGTCTTTTAAGGGATTTTATGCTACCTTAATAATAACTACATGTTTGTGAAAGCTGGAAAATTGTGAATGCCAATAGGTGGACAACATTGTGAACATGAATGCTTGGTACTTCTTAGAATTGTATTTCTCAAATTGATCCATGTTTGGTTTACAAATCTGTTTATAGACCAATTTATGTGTTTTGCTCTGAACCGAGAAGAGGACTGCAATTATTGTGATAGTTAAGACTAAGAGCATGCTCATAGGCTTGCAAAAATGTTAAAAGAAGATTGTGTCCTTTCATTATAAGGAATTATAGTTAGGTTATCTGTTTTTCAATGGAGTTGGCTCAATTTACTCTTATCATTTAGATCTGCTCTTCAAAGAGCTCATTACTGACATTTTTTTTTTTTTCCTTGTTTCATTCTATGTGAGCACAACTTCATTCTTAAATGAAAATAGAAAGTTTCTAGTAGGATTAACTTGATGACAATCTGTGGTTGCAGCACTAACTCCTGAGCTGAAGACTACATTGGATAAGGTTGTTTCATCTCATAAGGTTGTTCTTTTCATGAAGGGAAATAAAGAATTCCCTCAATGTGGGTTTTCAAACACCGTGGTCCAAATACTGAATTCATTAGGTACCATTCGAGACAATCAACATTCTAGAGAATGAAATCTTACGTCAAGGGTTGAAGGAGTACTCTAATTGGCCAACCTTTCCCCAACTTTATATAGAAGGAGAATTTTTTGGGGGTTGTGACATCACTGTTGGTAAGTTCATTTTGGTCATGAAGAAAACATTTAGTGTCATCTTTAAAGTTGCTTGTGTGCTTAGGTTAGTGAGATTTTCTTTTCTGTTGAAAGCATTGTAGTTGATGGTATGTACTATTAGACTTTATATTGCTGCTAGTTTGTGGACCTGTAAATCTTCTCTAACCACACCCTAAATACCATATAAACACACCCAGTTACCTGTTTGCGCAGAACTATACCCCTGCTATCTCATTCATTTAAGCTCCTCTGGTAAATTTCTTGTATTTATCTGTGCCTAGCTTCATACTTTGATTATAGCTTTATTTGAAATTTGAAATTATAATGTGGGTGAATCATATTCTGTGGGCTCATACTTTCCAATTGCATATGCTCTACTGTTATGTTGCCTTGCTTTAAGAATTATGACAAGGACCTAACAGTAATGCATGCTAGTAAAACACAAATGCCAGAACTATTTGGAGGTAAAAATCTTTCTTTGCTTAGGCAAACACAGTCGCCAAGCTCCAAAGCTTGAACTATCTTTACCACACATCTGTGTGTGTGTGTGTGTTTGTGCACGCACACACAAACTTATGCATGCATTTTGCTTTGGAAGTATCTCTGAATATTTTAGTCCATAAATTTTGCTTGTGTTTATAACCCAGTGCCTCAACATTCTTCTTTTTATCTTTTTGTGTTGAGAATTGCATCCCTACGTTGCTGTGTTGCCAAAAGAATTTTGCTAATTTTGTAGTCAAGTATATAGGATGCACATGACTGGATGTAAATTAAAATAATTCAGGGATATGTTGTCAAAAACATCTTTCAAATATTACCTGAATATTATTATACAGGACTATTGGAGTTTAGCTCATTGGACCAAGTGAAAAATTTAAGTACCTTTTGGCCTTATTTTTGTTCATGCCCAACATGTTTGCCTGATTTGTTTGTTTACAGAGGCATATCAAGGTGGGCAATTGCAGGAGCTACTGGAGAAAGCAATCAGCTCTTGAGACCCTTTCCATTTGACTCATCTTACCCGTGTTGTCTGTCACATGAAAGTTTGCTATGCATCAGCATATGTCTGCGAAGACATTGGTACAATCAACTAGTATTTGTGCACTTTAATGGTTTATATGGCATTGTTCACCATTTTGCATGTTATGTTGAGAAAGTTATCTCAGGTATCAAAATTACTTTTTAAAGTTTTAGGACCGTGTAAGCACAGGGACAGGGAGCACTCTGATGATTTGTAGCCATGTTGTATAAGTCGTTAGTAGCCTTAAGGTTCATGGGCTCCAAAAGGGGTATGGGAGATATGTTATTTGGGCCTAGATCTCACTTAAGGCATCCATTCCAAGGTATCAGGAAGAGGGCAGCAATCGCTCCTGTTGAAGGTAGGGCGTTTGCTGTGACACAGAAAAAATTTTAACGTAGTCTATAAGTTTTATATTCACTAATACTATGATATTCAAGCAATGAGTATTGTTTTCTACTAAAAAATGGTTAAATTAAAACGTCTAACAGATAATTTTTAATTTCAATATTTTCTATGAGGAGATTTCACTAGACATCTTCAGCCTTTCTTGTATCAAAGTAGGAGTTACGAGTAAGGATCTAGACGATGTCAGTGCATTTGGAACACAAATGGAACGATACCCATGGGCTGTTCATTGCGACATGCAAAAGCATGTATGGTTTAGTTATAATCCTATCCGCTTTGCTTCTCGGACTTACTGAACATCGTCATCGTCATCCCAATTTCCTTTTTTTTTTTTCTTATTCTTTAGATGAGGTGTCCAGTTACATGCGAAACCAATTCAGAAATGGTCTCTTCTGAATCCATGTCGGCAGCATTTCACCTTTGCTTTCTTGATTTTTTCTTTCTTTGCTACCAACTTCGACAATTTTGTCATGAAATACAGCGATTAAAGACATCATTCCTAACGATACCCTTAAATTAATATCATTAAAAGAAAAAAAATAAAAACGAACTCACTTCATTAATTAACTATAAATATTGAGCCAGCACCGCCCCATTAAGATGTCCACCCAAATTGTTCACTTTAATCAGCTGCATGCATGTTATCAATATGTTCTATTTTGGTGAATATATATATTTTTTTCATTCCTTGAAATAGTAATTTTGTTGATAATTTAACTTGTTTTTCTTATTAAATTAAGTTATAATTTTTATTTAGTTAAAATTTAAATTCCTTAATTTCGAGATTAAGTACCAAAGAGAATTATCTAAATATAACAACACTTAAATAATTATTTTTTAATTAAAATAATTAATAATATTGTTAATAAAGAATTTATAATATTAATTTTAAAATATAATAATTAAAATATTTATGATATAATTTTTTAATTAATAAAAAAAAAAAAAACATGTTTCTTTTCTCCACATTGTATATCGATTATATTTTCCAATCAATCAATCGAAAAGTGCAATTTGTTCGGTGCAATTAACCAAAACCATTTGTCAAAAAGTAGACAATTTGAGTGGACGTGTGTATAGCTTGAAGCCACCAAAGCCATCTATTTTCCTTCTGGACTTTGAAAGCACTTGCCATAATGGGTTCCTGTGTGGAGGCTCGGAGGAAACCACCCACCACCACCCCCGTTATGGGCCAGCAATGTCCCGATGCGTCGACTTTCAATCTCTTCACGTTTCCCAACACTCATGGCTGCAACCCCCCTCCAGCCCGCCATGTGACACGTAGGCAACACCATGTGATTTGTGCCACGTCAGCAGATTTATTATTGAAAAAATTAACACACCGTACTATGCTTGCTTTGTCTATCAATGTAGGGGATCATATCATTGTATTATTATCACAATATCACTTGGTTTATAAAATTTCTGACTCTTATTACAAAAATTTTAAAACAAATAGAAATTAATTATTATTATTATTTTTTTTTTGGTGGTCACCTTTTGTTGCTTACTCTGCGCCAAGGTAGCCACACAAAAACATGTAAAGGAAACATTTAGAAAAAAGTGTGTGATGGGAATGGATAAGCACATCAGCAATTTTGCAAATGATAATTTTTCATAATTTTTATGAGTCTCTCTCTGTTTTTTTTTTATTTATTTTTTCTTTTCATTGAAGTTTCATATGGTTTCTTAAATACTAATTAAATCAATTTCTTAGCACCCCAAAATGATCAATTTGTGAAGTTAAACCATTTTACACACACTCGAAGAAATAAATAAATCTATTCCGATGTTACAAATAATAATAATAATAATAGAAATAAATAAATTATCACGAAACTCACATAATACTTTGCAAAAAGCGGAAAAGAAAGGATAAAGCCAAGTGGCGGAAGAAGCGACGCCGCAAAAAAGATAAACACACAGCGAGAGTGGGGGCCCGGCCCACACGATGCGCAAGAGAAAGACGGAATGTCGTGGGGGAGGCGTGTCACGTGGTTTAGGGGCTGTTGGTGGACCGAAACCATCCAGGTAGGATAGATACGGATTCTACCGGGGGGCCCGCAACAGTGCTAGTAAAACGTCATCAGTCCGCCTTGGGGGGGGTAAAGGAAAAGGAATTTCTTCGGTTACGGTAAAAGTTGGATGCCCGTCTCCATAATTCATGCGGCACGTGGCGGCAATATAATGGTTAATCTCCATTTTTTTTTTTAGAACAACACGCAAATGAATGCAACCCCATGTTTCTCAAAAACACATCTATCCTAATACTACAATCCATTAGTCTCACCTACTTTTCTTAGATAAGACTTCACGATTCGAAATTTCAACTTAAATAATAATAATAATAATAATAATAATAAAAGCGTAAAATAAATATAAAATCAAACGGCCATCCATTGTGACCATAAGCCACAATTACTAAATATTTTTTATAACTAAAATGAATAGTAACGGTGAGCGGTGGAGATAACGTTTGGTCATTAGTGTTAGCGGCAAAGCGAAACCTAATGATTCTCTGGCGGTGTCTCACCAAATCCCAATTTTGTGGAGGTTAGCCCGCAAAAATCCCAATTCCTACTCCAACAGTATATTTACATCTTGGTTGAGGAAATTAAAAAATCTGTAATTTTATTTGCCAATACTTAACAATAAACGCAAACAAAAGAGGAAATGGATGCACCCATTATTTTTTTTGTTTTTTTTACAAATTTATATTCAGCTTTTTATTTATTTTAGGGCAGTCTTCCCCTCCATGATTACAGGAATTAATTTTGTGGGAAGCTTGTGAATCGTCAGATTAGATTCTTAACCTAATACATGAATCGATCAAACGGACAAGCTACTGAGATGTAATACACAGCTCTCTTAGTAAAATCTTTGAAAAAAATCACTAGATTAAATGCGAGAAATTAGGGTAGTTCCCATAAATCACTATAAGTCGCAACTTCTTTTTTCCTCTTCCTCCTCCTCCTCTACTTCTTCGACAACACAACAACACAACAACAACAACAACAGACGCACACAACGCAGGGAGAGAATGAAAGGGTGTGAGCTATGTGGGGGAGCAGCGAGAATGTACTGTGAATCAGACCAGGCGAGCTTGTGTTGGGACTGCGACGAGAAGGTCCACTCTGCTAACTTCCTCGTAGCAAAACACTCAAGATCGCTGCTTTGTCAGGTTTGTCGATCACCAACTCCATGGAAGGCGTCAGGGCCCGCGCTGGGTCCCACTGTTTCAGTATGCCAGTCTTGCTTCTCCGAAAGCAACAAGATTCAAGAACGGAATGGTGAATGTCAAGAAGAGCACTCCCGGGTTGGACATGCGGAGAGTGAGTATGAGGGTGACAAGTTTGATGATCATGATGATAGTGAGCAATTTGAGGAGGAGGAGGAGGAGGAGGGCGAGGAGGAGGAGGAGGACGACAATTGGGACAATCAGGTGGTGCCCTGGTCTAGTACTACTGCTTCATCGGTGTCGTTGCCGGTGGCTCCGGTGGCAAGTTCTTCGAGCAGTGAAGGAGAGATTGGATGTGGGGTTTTGAGTTCCAGTTCCGGGTTGAAGCGGATTCGAAATAATTGTGATGATCATGTTTCTTATGTATGTGTTCTTCTCTTTTTCTTTTACTGTTTCCTCTCCTTAATTCTAGTTTTAATTTTTTTTTATCATTTCATTATGAATTTAATGGGTTATATCTGTTCTTTGATTCCTCAATTAGTCTAAAGATTTTAGTTTTTTTAAATGGAAAAAGAAATCTCTCTTCTTAAAATTTAGCTCTAAAGTTAGGTAGGTGGGTCTAGTAAATGTGGTGTGGGTACTCTTATTGTTTGCCTTTGCAGCTTCAATATTTGTGTTGTTTCATTTAAAAAACAAAAAAAAAAACAAAGAACTTGTCAAGCAAGCAGAGTTTCACAGAGAAAAAAGTTTCAATGAATGCAGGATGCCATAGGTTCTCATCTGGGTTCTGATAGATTAATGAAGCAACCAAGAGCAAGTGACGTGGAAGATCATGGTCGTCAATCAGAGGGATCAAGATCAAGGGCCATTAATATCATAGACTCGCTGAAGAGACTCCAGCAAGACATGGGCACCAGTGCAGAAAGCGCTTCTGCAACCGTTCTTGGAGTCTGCAGACTCAGCAGAAATCAGAGCCCTTGATTGCATCGGTTCCTTTATAACTAACTCTCTCCTTTACAACTTAATTTTACACAACTATATATTGTTTTACTGCTAATTCTGTCATTTTTATCTTCTTTTTGTTGTCATTTTATATTTAAGAAAATAACTGTTTTACACTATCTTTCAATGGGTTCATCACCTTCATATATTAAGAAGCATTGCCAATAGTTTCATTCTTTAAGTAGGTTTTGCAAATATTTTTATTCATTCTATTGATGAAGCCGGTGTGTGCCTAAAAATGTCTGTCATTTAGCTATGACTCGAAAAGAAAAAGAAGAAAAACCATAAAATATTGCTTGTTGCAAGATACGAAGATCTCCAAACAGTGGGAAGGTGGTTGCGCTTCAAGTTAAACAAGGCAAATAGGGTGACCTGTCACATTTCAAGCAATATCGTTCATGGCTACCATCTTTGAATATGAATTTGGCATCATTGCCAATAGATTAATTGAACTCGACCCCTTCGAACAAAGTCAACCCCTCCGAGGAGGTAACGTGCTAGGAAGATGGGGGATAATTGGATGGACCAGAAAAATTTTGCAGTTAAAAAACGCTGTTTTCTGTGGCCGCACGCAATCGAGAACGTGAACTAGTGGCAACGAAGTGAATGGTTGATAAAAATTAAAACCCCACTAGAATTACCATAAAATATATGAGAAGAAATCCACTTACGTTACTCTATATGCCCGGAAATCATACCTCTCTAGTTGGTCGACGAGGATATTCTTGTTTTCTTTTCTATAAGTTTATTTATTTATTATCTTTGTAACTTGAGGAAGATATTTTGGTGTTTTTTTATGTTCACTTGGCTGAGGATTAATATCCATGTTTGTTGTATAACAGCCACTTAATGACTCCTCTCCATAGGATCCCGTCTAAAGGAAAATTTTCAGACCTAAAAGATCAAGTTGAATTGACTAGAGATGGATAGGTAGATAAAAATTCCATTTTGAATGTTTTACGACCATGATGGCACAATGTAAACCAAAAACACTTTAAATGGACTACATTAAACCCTTTTTCTCATTTGGGAAGTTCTAAAATATTGCCAAATTGGCATGCTTCTGAAAAAGGTAAATGTCCTTTTTAGCTACCAAACGAAATGAACGACCCGCCGGGCCGTGCTGCTATGGACCAGAGATAGCAAGAAAATCACTGCTAAAACCCTGCTCTCATGCAGACATTAAGCATTTGAGAGAAATTCTCCATCAATGTTTTTTCGGTAGATGATGAATTCCATACAAACACAAATCCCCGACTATATATTTTGTTAGATCATGTGTTCTGTTTCTGAAAAATAAATAAATAAATAAAAGAAATAAATAAAAAGTTCAATCAGTATTTTGAGCTCAGGTATCAAAGACATAAACTACTGGCTTGAAGGATTTCCAGACGGATGACATTCAGAATAAAGTCGCTGAAATCTGGGATCACTTTCTTGTCAACTAAACTTCTGCTCAATAGCAATAAGTTAGTTTGCTTTTATCCCAAGTTCACCTGTATATATACTAAGGCATATTCATAAAACCAGCAAATCAAAGCGATGTACATCTCAGTACAAGTCAACAAATTTCAAAGACCGACCAGAATATGAAAGACCTCGTACGCTACATCAGCCATACAAAATACCATTACAACTCGTCAACTCCAATGTCTCACACATGAGAAAAACCGTCGTGAACATAGTTAGCTAAAAAGCCTTCTAGAATCTTCTATTTAGCAAGTTGTCCACCAACCCAGAAAACTGCACTAACTCCCCCGCGTGTCATCAGATCTCTCTGCTAGAATATCTACAAGATGAAAAAAATCAGCCCAAGTGCACGGTTGGATCAAATGACAATAAATATATGCTGGCAAATATAGGAAAGGTTGGCGTTGAAGGCTGAAGTAAAGGGCTACAACATGAGTTTTCACTTTTCAATACAAAAGGGGGGAAACACCAAAGGAAATAAATAAATAAATAAGATAAACCTACTGTATTTTTTTATTGGCACGAGTTTTCTGCTGAGAAGCATGAATAGGAATAAACTTCATTTTGCACAAGAAATGAGTCCACCTTGGAAGGGAGAGAGAAGAAAGAAGCAAAAGACACAGGGAAAAAAAAATAGCATTTATCAAAATGAAGAACCATGACTGAAAATTCCAACCACTAAACTGCATACCTGCAAATGGGGAGCCAGTGGAGGATCGATAAAATTCACACTAAGCATCTGCCACAAAGCAACAAACAATAATGCTATATAAACAACCAGACTAAGAAAAAACAATTTTGTTACCAAGGGTCATTACTAGCTGTAAAATCTCTCTCAAAGAACTCAAACTGATGTTCCAACTTAGATATTGACAATTCAACATTCTTCATAGACATTAGAAAATAAGTAAGGATTTTTAACTTCAAAAGGCCATCCAAAATAAGCAGTCAAATGCAGAGGGTGTCTAAAGCACATGCTTACATTCAAACCACCAAGTAAATTTTCCTCTCAACTGGCCCTAAGGACACATTCCACAAAGCAAGTCAAAAAGTACATGCAGCAGTACATTCAATGAATGAAATATTTCTCTCAACAATGTTGAATTCCTCTACAGTTGACAACTCCAATTTCACTTACAAGTACACCTACTTCAACACATAGATTTTCATTTAAATAAACATTCTCTGAGATACAGCACACCCTACTGCTCCAGCAGCTCCCCTTTTAACATTCCCTCCAAGATAAAGAAAATGAAAAACTATAACCCTGTTCACCCTATGGACTGCAAGTGTGTGTTACATCACATGCAGAATTTAAACAAACATGGTTTAATTAATGACCTTTGGCACAACTGGGGAACCAGGATTTTAAGTCAACATGCAGAAGCAGTCCTAAGATGCTCTCAAGGATTCAGATGCAAACAGGCCTACAAGAGGAGAGACAGAATCCTCTTGATGATTTGATAAAAAGACAGACTCTTCTAATAACCCAAAGCAAGATGGGTCAACGCTCTTGTCAATTACAGATGATATCACCTCCCACCCAAAAACACAAAAACAAAACAAAACCCTAAGGATGAGTGGATTAAAACAAAAGACCCATTTCATGCTAAAGGATTAAGCATCCTCAATCTAGATTTCATTAGTGTTGAAAACACAAATTAAAGCAGTCAAACAAACTGCTTTCTCAGTCCCAACTATTAGTTAATTAACACATATTCCAATTAGCTCTAATCATGCGTATTTCCTTCCCCAAACAATATGACATTGGCTCGGTTCTCAGAGCATGTAAAAACAATTTAAAAAAAAAAACTGCTAATAAATTAACTAATAGGCTTCCTCTAACGTAGAACTAGATAACACATTTACATTTTGCAATGGTGCAACAACTTAACAAAAATGGCATGCTTGGAACAGAGTCTCTTAATTACCCCATCTAAATCCCTTGTTTAATGCCATGCCAAATCATTTCAAGCTTTTCACCAATTTCCTAGGTTGACAATCCTCGCTCTAAGGTGTTGCACCTCACTTGTTCACAACATCATCTGTCGGTTTTGTGGAGACTATTAACAACCAGACCTATCTTGCTGTATCACCTTCAGATAGAACTCACTCATTAACATTCAAGCAATCTCCCTGATCAATATTACCATCTCTACGTAATACAGGATTTGAGTTCTCACACTGAACCAATAAAACTAATATTATAACCTCTTAGAAAGCCCACATGCCTACTAACAGTCCCATCATCCAAAATCAATCTAAAGTCACAAATTAATGAACACAACAAATCATACTGGAGCAGTAAACTGAGAATAAGACACCAATATTAGTCATTAAAGAAAAAGTTTTGAAAGAAAAAAATCAAGAACCAACCTTCGCAATTGGCCTCCTCCTCCTCCTCCGCCGCCACCTCGGGCACATTAAATTTGACAACAGCCTCATTCACACCAACTCCAGCAGCACCACCATCCTTATCCTCGGGATACCTAACCACCACGACCGGACACACGCAATGGTGGACGCAATAATCACTGACGCTCCCCAGCCTACCGTCGCTGCCGCGCTTGGCAGCTCCAAAGCCCCGGCTACCCATAATCACGGCGCTCAATCCCAGCCTCTCCACCTCCAAGCAGAGCCTCTCCTTCATGTCGTGGTCCTTCACTATGTGGATCTTGTATGGGATCTGCGCCTCCCTAAGTGGCTTCGCCAGATCCCCAGCCTTCGATGCCGTGAAGGCAGCGAAATCTTCCTCCAGCTGCTGCTGCTGCTGTTGGGTATGGTTCTCCTCATGGTTGATCCGACCCGAATTGTTGATTTCTCTATTGAATTCGGTAACTAAGGATTGAGCAGTCGGCGTCTGGGTAGGGGTTGGAAGGGGAAGCGGGCCCCAGTCTGCACCAAACAGGACGGAGGTGGGGCTAACGTGGAGGAGGATAACAGAGTCGCCGGGGCGGACGTAGTGGTGGACAGCCCAGCGGACGGCGTAGGCGCTCTCGTCGGAAAGATCAACCGCAACTCCGATCTTTCGGCGGGATCCAGCGGCGGGGGTGGTGCTGCTGGTGGAGTGGTGGTGGTGGTGGTGGTGGTGGTGGCCGTGGCGGGGGGAAGAAGAGTGGTGGATCTTGATGGTCGGGAGCTGGGTCTGGTCTGGATCGATTATTGGGTTTTGCTGTTGCTTTTGGGAATCCATAGCTTCTCAGAATGTTTTTTGTTTTTTTTTCTTTTCTCCCCTAGATTGAGATGATGAATTTCAAGAGGTTTAGCAGAAAACGAGAAGAAGCACATAAAAATAAAAAAAATAAAAAAATGAAAAATACACGCACGCACACACACACCGTATGGGCACAGTGTGTATAGATCAACCAGCCAGCCAGCCAGCCAGCCAGACAGACCCAGTTAATGTGGCTCTATAGTGGTGGGTTGGGTCGGAATTTTCATTTGTGGGGTGGGCTACTAGATTGGGGTTTTGTCTGGCTTGTTATTGGATTCCACTTCTCAAATTTCCAACAACTAATTAATAATTATCCTTTTTTATTAATTAAAATTTTAAATTTTTATTTTATAAAAAAATATACAATTTACGAGATTCATATTCCATGAATCTCTTAATAAAAATAATAATTATTATTTCTCATTATACTTCTCGATAAATTAAATTAAAAGCACGTAAGGTCATATGCATGTATTATATATATTCAGAGACGAATCGTCTTAAAAACAAGTCTCCTATCTTAGGCTTATTACCTTATTTTGTTTTACAAGGCCTTTGAGCTTTTTTCCTTTTTTTTTCAAACAAAGGTTTAGCTTGGGCCCATAATTCAATATTTCAAAACAAATGAGTAACGTTGAACTTTTTGCCTTTGTTTTTTTTTTACAAAAATATAATTTATTTATTTATTTTACGAAAACAAGTAGGAAGTATCACTACTACTCGAATTATTTAAAGAAAAAAAAAAGTTTAGTAAGAATTTTAATATTTGTGGTAGAATTTAAATGTACGGTCCTAATCTGGTTTATTGCTAACTTTTATAATTCAAAGACTTGAAATCATATGGTCATCAAAAGTTGTACTCAAAATAAGGTGGCAAGTGCTTTGGAGGGTATAACATAAACTCAAACCAAAGGGAAATAACTAAGAAAAACAATCAAATAAAAAAAAAAAATGTATACATGCACACATGCAGAGAGCTTTTGCCATAAATACAGTAACATGGAAGAAGGTGAGAAAAGGAAAAGCTGCCCAATATAAGTTGAGGAAAGAGTCCAAAAGACTTCAAAAAAGCTTCCATAGCCTTACTAATACTGAGATCAACACAGACTACCAGTCTTCCTCCCTGTAATGTGTTATATTGTTAAATAGCCTGGATCACTAGCAGCCACTCCACATATTCACAGAAAGCATCAGTGACCAGTGACCCAGTGTGTCTGTTACGAGAAAGGTTGCATATAATTAACTTGCTTACCTTTACAGTGTTGCTTTTAATCGGCCCCTTTTCACCATTTTTGAAAGCACACTTTAAAAGGTTTGCTTGACCTTCAAAAACGGTAATGCAGAGATGCCCCCTTTTGTGCTTCAGCGAGAGAATCATGGAAACTAGTTCCAGAAGAGAAACCCTTCTGCCTATTTTCCAACAAAAACAATTGAGAGAGGGATGGAAAGACCAAATGCATGAGACAGAGGCAGTTGCTAGGGTTTTGAGCTTTTTGGTAAAAGTCTTTCTATGGCCGTATATTACAACTGATACATAAGATTGTGTAAAAAAGTAATTGTTTATAAACCAGTAAAAAAGTGTCTCAAGTCACTGTTTAACTATGATGGCTCGACATCCCAAGATCATAAACTAGTATAATTATTTTAATTTAACCCAAGAGGTTATGCAGTACAATCATTTGGTGGTTATATCAAAATTAAAAGGTCTCAAAGATAATATGAATGCCGGCAACCATCCACTTATTATAGCACCAACACTCATCTACAAAATTCTATGTTTCTTGCCATCATTCATGGACAGTGGACATCCTACAAGATCTTAACTATAATGACAAGAAACATGAGGTCTGGACCAAAACCCACAGCATTTTTTGAAACAAGTACAGGACTCTAGAATTGATAAGCGAAATAATGGTAGCCTCATAAAAGCCGATAAATCAAAGCAGTTAGCTGACAATTATAGAGAGGGAGATGGATGGAGAGAGAGAGAGAGCTGATAGCGATTACCCAAAAAGCAGAACATCTTGCATGATTTTGGTAGGCCCATTAGGACCAAAAACAAAAAGGAAGCCAGAAAAGAAGCTCAGGCAATCACACGCATATCAAAATAAAAAACCAAAACCAATTATAGATGTGTTTCTTGTATCAAAAACTAAAGCCTTAAAGACAAATCAACGTAATTGGAAGAATTGTATGCTCCATAACCGGTGTAATCAGAAGTTCCCACTGCAACTGAAGCTTCTGCAGGAAATTCCATCTCTTGGAAAGAATTGCCTTTACCACTATTCCTTGAGAAAAAATCATATTCCACCAAAACACCCTACCAAAAAAAAAAAAAAAAGGAAAAAATGAAAAGAAAAGAAATGAAAACCCCACATAAGCTAATATAATCAATCAGAATCCACAAGATTAGGGAAAAAAAAAAGGAAAAAATCACAGGGAAAGCTGATGGCTTGATCACTGTATGTCTATCCAGGAAACTTGATAATCATATGGGTATTATGAATAAAGTCAGCAACCTAACACTTGGAAAGGAAAATGGAAGTACTAACATCATTGATATTGTGATTGGCACTCCTTGCAGCTCTGGCACTGAATTCAGCCATCTCTCCATTGAAGTGAGTGTGATTGCCTGTTCTCAATCCTTGAAAATCAGGAGCGTTGGTTGGAGATATCTCTGGAGGCTTAACGATTCTTCCATTGTATTCCACAACCTCTCCACTGAATCTCTTCTTCTGAATCAAATATTTGACATTAGAGTTAACAAACAACAATTTCAAGAGAAAGATCACAATACACACACACACAAAAAGCAAAGATAAACAGAAAATCAAAAGCAACATTTTACAATGCTGTATACTTCCATTTTCTGTCCTTTACTGCATTTTCTTAAGAGGCTAAATAAACCCATTTAATGCCTAGGTATAGCAACTAGAAACAATTAGGTTAAAACAAAGTACCAAAAGGGATGAACCCAAAAGGACCAAAACTTCAAACTCAGCAGAGAGCGCGAGAAATTTATTTTTATTCCGTAATTTCTCAAGCAACAAACAGAAAGGAGAGAAGGACTAGTTGAGTTAGAGCATTGAAAATAATGAAACACAAAACCTTAAAGCAAATATCACAGCGACCGTGATTGTTCCCACATTGCTGTTCAATCATTTTTGGCATTGAAGAGAGCTCTTTCGAGGTCTCAAAGACAGCACTGGTCCCAATCTGAACAGGATTTCCAAGAGCATAAGGGTTCACAAAACAATGGCCACGATTGAGCCCACCAATAGCATTGCCAATCATGGCCGGTAGGCCGACATTGTTGACTGGGCCATTCCCGTACGGCAATGGAACAGTACTTCCGAAAGGGTCCAGCAAAGGTAACTGGGATGGCTGAAGATTGAGGGACTCCAGTTGGTTGGATTCTGTGATGATTTTCCACCGTTCTTGGAGCCTTAGGCGCTCCAGCTGAGCCACACCCATTCCTCTTTGGGGCGGGTGTTTCTTTCGAGGTGGGCATTTTTTGGGTTTTCTTCCCCGGGATGTGCTTGTTGTGGGTGAGGATTGGGCAGTGGCCTTTGTGGGTTCTTGCAGGTGAAGTGATAGTTGTGTTGGTGTGTCCATTGAAAGAAAGAAAGTTCGAACTTTGAGATGAGGAGTTGTGCTTATGAGCCAGAGAAATGGAGTAAATAAAATATAGAGCTGGGTTTATGAGACAAATAGCAAGTGAAAGAGATGGTGGGGCTTTTGTGCAGAGAGAGTGAGAAAAAAGAGAGAGAGAAGCTAGCAGGGACAGCGAGTGGCACCGAAAGTCAAATGCCAAAGAGACATGGCCATGTCTATTTGTGAGTTTGAGAATTCTTCTCTTGTCTTGTTTTTCTTTGATTATTTGTTTGTTCTCTCTAATTTAAGTCTAAATTTGGATTTCTTTGTTCTATCGATATCCACCTATACAGAGGAACAAAAGTAAAAAATATAAATTAATATTATATTGTAACGATATTTTATATATAATATAAAAATTTTAATATAAGTAATAAAATATTTTTATATAATTATATATATATATATATAATTATTTTTATTTATATAATAATATTTTTAATTTATAAAATAATAAAAAATAAAAAATTATCTTTAATTTTTTTTAAAAAAATAATTTTTAAAAATTTATTTAATTTTATTTAGATAAGTAAAAATGTAAGAAAAAAAATATTCATATTTTAAATTTTTTTTTATTTTTCTTCTTTTTTTTTTTCTTAAAGTAGAATTCTCTTATGAGAAAAAAAGGAAACATAAATTATCATTAAATTTCTTTCTCCTGTTTTCTTATAAAGGAAATATGTAAAAAAAAAATTAAAAACTTTTCTTTTTTAAAAAAAAATAATAACTCCAAATTGAATATATAGTTACATGATTTTTATTTTATGTACAATAATATAATAATTATAGTCTATCTTATAATATTTAATGTAACTAATATTATCACTTTTCACAAATATCTCGAACTCCTAAGCATTGGTCTAACACTAAATCTAAATAATGTGACAGGTTAGAAAAATTAAACATATATAAGACAAAAAATAATTTGACTACATCACATGATTTAATTTAGAAATCTTAATAAATTCTTAGTACTCAGTAGCATGCCTTTTTTTTCTACTTCTTCTTTTTGAACTGAAGTTCCACAATTTTTTTGTTTAGTTGCTTCAAATAGCTATGTAACCCACGCCTGTGTATAAAAGTAGTTTAGTTAGTGGGTACTGATGTACCATGTCCTCGCAATAAGATAACCATACAACTTGATTTCCAAAAAAAGAGAAAAAGAAAAAGAAAAAGAAAAAAGAATGAAAAGTTTTATATTAATGAAAGCAATGGTTATTTTAGCCTTTGGAAAAAAAAGCCTAATAATAGTAAAAATTTTGGGTATCCGTCAAATCGCTTAATTTGCTTAATCTAACCAACTCAATCAAACTTTGATCAAAATGGTCTAAATGGTGATGTTTGGATTGTAAATTTGAGATGAAAAAATTCACCAAAATTAAGATGATCGTTATCTTAACACATGCAAAAGACTACCACATTCCACTCTCAGTGTATGTACATTTATATTTCTTCCACATAATACCAAAAAACTTTTAAGACTATTCGTATTTGATTAACAAATTAAGAGAATGACATTGGAGACTTCCCTGAGTGAGAGGATTTTATGTAACGCACTAAGTACTTTTTTAAAGTTTTAACAACTTCCTAATATTCATTCATATCACCTTTTTTAAAGTAAAAAAAGTAGAATAATAATAATCCTCATATTAACAAGATCATGACATTTAAATTTCAATTTATTGCAACGATTTAACTGATTAGTAGATTTTAGTTTTAAAATTATTCAAATTGTTGTTCGCGATTTAGACCAAATATTGATACGAGAACAAATGAACCCAAGCGTAGAGCCCAGGTGGGGGCATAGGCAAAGCTCCTCTGCTTTTGAAGAGAAACAAAGACACTGCCAACCAACGTTACTGCAAGGACCTAGGCCCATCCTCAACTAAAGCGTTTCCTCTACTCGCTCCATCGTAAAAGTTTATCATGCCAGAGAGACACAAAGATTGTAATGCACGTTCCTCGATGGAATGTGAAGGAAGAATTCTACATAACATGGGGCCGTTGACACGTGGTCAGATCCAATACAGCTTAGTGAAGTGTACAGGCACTGAGACATGGTCGGAGACAGATGGGGTCTTTATCCTCTGAGGAACAGGCAGGTGTAGAGTGGTGGCACAGTTTCAGTTTTGTCCAAAATGGTAAAAAATCATTAGGGTGTTTTTAATTTCCTAGAAACATGTTTACAGTTACACACTTTTGCTAGCTTCAAGAACTATAAATTAAATTAATCAACCGAGAAAGAAAAAAACAAAGAAAAAGAAAAAGAAGATATGTTTTGTTTTTCTTGCTTATAACAATTAATCTCCACGCTGCCACTTCAAGTCTTCGGTTATGATCCCCCTGATCATAAGGTGATTGGGAATTCGGAACAAGGCAAGATCTGGCTTTGGAACAATCATGGGGTGTGAGATTTGGTCATAATCTGCCTACGGGGTATAGCCTTGCAATTTGCCTTCTTCACATAAGGAAATATCAAAGCTGACTCCATGTGGTAGCTTCTAATATGGTAACCTATGTGTTGAACAATTTATGTTAGCCCTTAGAATTAAAAAAATTTGCAGCATCTATGTACGCAATTAATCCAATACCCTATTATTTGATTTAGACGTATGGTATATAGATGCTAAAATTTTTTTAGGAGAAGGAGGGGTCCCATTCCTTCTTCTTTACAATAATTCTTTTGAGGATTTTAAATCCAGCTCTTTTCTTTTTCTCTATGCAGGTGGGATTCCAAGCCATGCTTTTATTAGATCATCTAGCTGGCTTTGAATGAGTAATAGTTCTAACACAAAGAAATGGTTCTCTTAAAGTTATCTTCCATCAATCCCTTGAGATAATTACATTGGAACTACCATACAAATCTTTACCACACAAAAAATTTGTTCATAGGTTCGTGGAGGCATCCACCTTGCTAGGATGACTATTATCATTATGTGAATAATCCCATTTTAAAGTTTCAAGGGAAGCTATGACCCATGTGTTAAAATCGGAATGGAAAACTAAATCTTGAAACGCAATTCCCATACATAGTCACAACAAGAAAATTTCCCATAATCACCACATTTCTTAAAATCCAATTAAGCTCATAAAAGAAGCACACCCACAAGGCATCCAAAAGTAGCTTAATGAGTGTACTTTTAATGGGCATCGAAACATTGTGGTCTACAGCACAAAAATGCTTGGGAGGCAATATTCGCAGCTTGCCATCCCATGCAATGTGGATCGAGTTTTTGAGGTCATCTCTGTTTTGAGTCTCACATAACATAAACCCAAAGGACATGACCAACCAACAATATTCCAATGACACCTAAATCAAAATAATAATAATTTTTTTTTTTAAATGCATTGTTAGCCGCAGTAGTAGGATGTGATTGTATGGACTGGCGCCGACTTCGGAAGCAGAGCAGCCAATTATACTGGGCCACGTAAGAACATCAACGAGTTTCCCCTTCCTATTTTTGGCATCTTTTTTATGCCCAACTGTCAATCTAGTCTAAGCAAACGAAGCCCATCAAGGAGAGAGAGGATATCAAGACCGTCGGTTCAAGTTTACGAGGAACATGGTCTGGCTTGTGGGTTCCTCTTGTCTCGTGGCAAGCGGGCCCCACATTGGATCTATGTATTAGCATAGGATTTTGATCATGGGAAAATAGGCGGCTGGGAGAAGGGAGACTGGGAGATTTGACACGTGTGGGAGATTGGGTTGCTGAGTTTAGGCGGACACGGTGGATTCTTGGGTTCTGAGAAGCAGATTGTGCCCTATATGGAATGATCAGGGATTTGGGCCACGATACCGTATGCCTGTGTGTATCTATAAGTGTAGATACAATAGGTGGGGCCAAGGCTTTTGCTTTCTTACATTCTTGAAGATGGCATGCATGCTTACATCCAATCTATTAATATTAATGAACCTTGTTGGTAATAGATGTTATTTTAGTTCTGCATGCCACCAACCTTTTTTCATTTTCCTAACAGTCCTTGAAAATGTTTTAAGGTTCGGCTATTTTGTTCTCTGGGATGTTAATTGGAGGTCATGCTTCAATGGGTCAAAAATTAGCCTCTCAAATTTCATTTTAAATAAATAAAATAAAATAAAAATCATTTAGATCTGTGTAATTTGGAACAAGAAAACGCTCTTGTTTAATGTGGATTAATCCATGCTTGGTTCATAAGTAAAATTGAAGAGACTGACTGTCTTAGAACAATTATGTTCCACTGCAATACCACCACAACCTTTTTCTGTTGTCCAAACAATTACGACAATGTCAGATATATACACACAGAGAGAGAGAGAGAGAGAGAGAGAGAGGGGAGGGAGGTAGGTGGCAAGCATTGTTTGTTGTTTACTAGAGTTTGCTACAAGGGAACCGGAAGTTTGAGTAACTGTTAGTTTTGGCTTTATGCAACTCAGGGAGAGTTCTAACTATTTTGTGAAAAAATGGCCAAAGATCCCTCTCTCAGTCTCTCCTCCTCACACATCTATACCAGAAACTAAGTCATAAGTAAGGACCACTAGAGCTAGGTGTAATTATTTAGATCCCAATCTGAACTGAGATTTGCTCTCCCTCTCTCTTTCTTCATTGTTTCACTCTTGTTATCCCCACTTTGCCCTCACCCGTGAACCCTATTAAGACCATCCTCTCACTCCACAAGCCATAGGGTTTTAATTAAATAAAATCCCAAGACCCCATACGACAGGAACAATGAGGAGAGCCCCAACAAACATTATAGTACAATGTCTTGCAGTAAGATCTTATGAAAGGGCAAAATCAGGTGGGAAAAGGTTTGGTATAAATCATGGCCGTCCAAAGAGGACAAAACTGTACATCCAGCTCGGTAGCATTTATGTACAGTGTGGTGGGCTTTGATGCATGAAAAGGTCGCTGTCGTCTGTTGATGGGTGTTGGGTACTGCCAACAACAACAGAAAAAAAAAAAAACCGTACAAAACAAAGTCTCAGACACAAAAGCAAGATATATCTGTTAGGTGTCTGAGGGCATAAAAGTAGAGGGCAACCACCCACGATGGAACCCACCAATTGAAAAAACTAGATATTTCTTGATTTCCCTTGCCACAATGATACCGGCAAAGTAATTTCTTGTTGTGTTCACAGACTTACTGCATTTTGTTTTGTGTGAGCATTTCATCTTTACAGGATGGAGATGCAATAGTTTTTATCTTTTTGTTTTTTTTTTTTTTTTTGAGTTGGAGATGCAATAGTTAAATTCTATGGAAAGAAAAAAAAAAAAAGAAAAGTAGAAACACTTCAGGTCATGTTAAAAATTAAACCAAATATCACTGTGTCCCACAAATCATCCCACACGGCTCCAACTCACTTCCTCCCTTCCCCACCATAGATTGAGTAAAATTTTGAACACTCAACGAATTCCTCTTTTTAATCACTCAGAAAATTGACAACTGAATGACAATATCAGTGCACATACATATATGCATGAAATGACAAAAAGTGAAAAAAAAAAAATCAGCTGTTTCTTTTACACAAATTTTTCACTTTTTCACTGCATATTAGCATAGGATACAGTCAGGGGAAATCTAAATGATGCACACAGCATCCATTTTCCGAATGCAACAAAGCGTACTCTTTGCATTGCTACATCAACTGCGACCTCCCGCCAAGCAATTCTTATCCTCTGCATTTACATTTCACAAGGAACAGAGAAGAAAACGAGAACTCAGGGACTGAAGAAAAATATGAACACAGTGGGATGAATAAGATGTCCTGCGTTCTGACCATGAGATTTTTAAATAACGCAACAAAAGTCAAATTTTGAGCATTAGACTCCGGTTAAAATTACATATCCTGGCCATCGATTCTAATGTCCATCAGAGTTATTTAAGAAATTTGGATAACAAAGTTTGTACTGAGGAAAGAGCTTCAAGCAATTGAATCACTGGCAATCCCCAAGTATTGATAACACTTACGTCCATTGGGATAAATTCTGAAACCAAACTTCCCAGACTAGAAAGAAACTAAAATTCAGGCCCCATCAAATTACTACTCGCATTATGCAGCATTACTCTCAAAACCATCAACAGAAAACACTGATGCCCTTTTATTTTCTTGAGATATATGAATGCACTGCCAGAAAACTAAGAGCATATGCTACAACTACATGAAACTGACCAAATTATATGACCAAATCTATAGTCTGATCCTGCTTGCACAGAAGAGATGGTACACACACCTTACCTAGACATTCCACTTCATTGTTTGGCAGATTCAAAACCACCTGCATTATGGACTGAGCTTTCTCATTTTTAAAAATAGCATCAACAAACCTTTTTCCATCCATGTTAAAAACCTAGAAAATAATATCACGGATCCGTAAGAAGAAAATTTTTTCGATTAGTTTGTGCTTCAAAATCTTGTCCAGCTAATTTCATAATGATCCTTCCTTCACAGAATAAATATTCAAGATAAAGATTGTAAAGCATAAACTGTCAATGTAAAAAGTATATGAGATAAACAATCAAGTTTCATTGCAAGTCTCCATTTAACCATACCTTGATCTTCATCTCAAGCTCCTTGAAGGCATTATTTCTCTTAAGATAGTTAACAGCATGTGGGTTCAAATCTTTGGCATGTTCATGCTTTAATACCTTGGCAACGGAAAGAACTATTGGACCCACCGTATAAAAAACATCACCTGTCAACTGTGAACAATTATGACCAACAAAAATTAGCACATCTAGTCTAACATCATATGAAATTTGCAAAAAAAGCATGGAGACACTAGAATATTGCAAAATTCTTCACAAGAAATATAAGCTACTAAACCAACAAATCAAAGTAAAAGCACCAAGAGGAATGAGAAAAACTCAGATGGCAACACACTGCTAATAACATATGCTTCAAAGCAGAACTAAGGTTGCTCCCTCCCTCCCTCTTTCTCTCTCTGTTGCCTTCTCCCCACACAAAAAAAAAAAAAAGCGCTACAGATTACCACTTCTTGTGCCCACATAACTTTAATCGTAATCACTAATCACAATCCGTAGCAGTGAAACTCTAAGTAGATAACAACATCGTCCAGCGCAAAGATGCAAGCATACAAACATCATCCAGCATAAAGACATTCAGCAGCCTTCATCTTTCAGTTTCAAGTTTTGAGTCCCAATGCCGGCATAAAGAATCCAAGAAGTTGAGTTCATGTTGCATTTGTACCATTCCTTTCCTAGTTTTCATGTTCAGCTCCTACTTTCAATGTGAGAAATGCTATCATGATGGAAAGCGGACCTTCAACTCCATATTAGCAAATACTGAACACAAGGGAGAAACTTAATAATAAATATGAAGGACCAAATTTTTTCTTTTCTTAAAAAGAAAAGTTGGCAAAAGAAACTCCAGATGCTGGAAGAAAAACTGCTAAAGCAATCTTGGTTTTGGTGTTTTTTTTGTTTCTTCTTCTTTTCTCTGCTGTTGTACTTTTTTTGCAGGGAAGGAAGGAAAAAGAGGTGCTATGATGGTTGCACCATGCTCCTGCTGGGTCTACACAACAGTATGTGTAAACTGTAAAGCACAAATATGAACATGTCCTCGATAGGTGTAAACCAAATGCCTCCCAACATTACAGCTAAAGAATGAATCTCAGTAAAACATGCTACAAATGTCATCCATTAAAAAGGAGAAAAATAAGCATCTGTTTTTCAATTAGATTGCGTGAAACAAAAACACATACTGTTACTAGATCAACATGAAATTGCAGTCCACCCTCAACACGCATGGTTGCAAGAGACTGATTTCCACCTAACCTCCAACTGAATTGTTCTGTAGTCATTATGCATGGCATCAGCATTATTCAGTATTTACAACTCTCTGTATCTTTAGCTTATTTTTATCTAGAACTACCTGCAAAAGAGTGCATGTGATGTTAAAAACCCTTACAGAGATTTCTTTCTCCATTTGCCAGTATTACATAGCATACAAGTTTCCAGGTATACAAGCTTAGCTTCACTTGGAGGGCAATTTCCAAAACCAGCTTGAGCTTCCATCAAGCTTAATCCCCTCAACCTTAAGTTTGACTTGCTTCAACTTGCTTAACTACAGAAGTTCGAGATTTAGGTGAGCTCAGATTAAATTTGGCCCATCTAACATCAAAATAGCGATGCCTACCAAGTATCAAGAAGAGTCTAGGAGAAACTAAATTTATAAACAAATTAAATAACAAATTAGACACATGAAAAATAGCGAAACACAAACAAGAACATACACGCATTCTTGCTTAAGATACCACTTAAAGAAATCACCTCATTTATCTTCCAGCAATAGTAAAACAAAGTCAACTTGCATCTAACAAGCTCAAAGGTGGATATTGAGTTCTCTTTCATTGTTTCATGTAATGCTGCCTAGAGAACACGTCTTTAGATGTAACGCCCAAAAAAAAAAAAAAACCAGAAACATAACAATAAATTCAACTCTATGTTAAAGATAGAATTGAATGACATCTCAAATAGAAATCATGAAATATGAATGAACAAAAATAAACTTGATGTTGTGGTGAGGCAGCATTTGCTTAGTGGCAGCAAACTGTCACTAGGCAGCAAGATAAAGGGAGCCATAAGCCCTTAAAACACAATGTTCAAGATGGCACTGCGTAATAGAGGGCAGAAACAATGCAAGAGTTGGAAGACAGAGTGCTACAGGTGAATGAGAGCCTACGTTATAGACAGCATCAAATTATTAAGATGTTGAGTTCCCATTTTCCTTCTCTGCATTCCCTCCCTCATTCCTCTCTTTCCTCTTCTACCGCGAAATCTTTGCCAAGTTCCTGAACTTAACAAACCCTCTTGAATTAAACTCATTTGCCAATTTTTACCTATATTAAAAAGAGGAGGAGTCTTTCATCATCTCCCTATGCCTTCCCATAAGTCCTCTGGTTCAGGGCAACAAGATCTCCTCCCCCTCTCTTTCCTCATTTCCATTCCCATTCCTTTTTGCCTCCTAACAAAGGGACCACATTTTCTTTAACTTCATCCTCAGGAGGTACTCTAGCAGTATTACGAATCCGTGGCCAATTCAGCAAATGCCTACAGAGTCTGCTCTCTACAGCGGTAGAGTCCATTGAAGGGAGCCCAAGCGCAGTTATATCGAAAACCCTGGTAATTTCTCCTCGTTCACGACGAAATCTTCATTAAAAACATCTTCTTTGCGTTGGTCCAGGAGTTTTGTAATTGGACTATACGAGAATTGATCACAGGGTGGTTCCTGTTGTTGTTGTTACGGGATTTTGCCCTTGTGAAGGGAGGGACCGTAGGGTAGAGTATTGGAGTTCAAAGCTTGGGTATGTGTGGAAAATTGAGAAACAACGCAACAGTGAGCTTAGAGAAGGAGTCTTTTGCGAAGATAAAGAAATGGGCTGGGGCCACATTGGTGCAAGCGAGAGAATTGGGTCTGAGCAAGAACTTGGTAACCATAGATGGATGTGATGATTACATGTAAGATCATACACATTAGTGTATTGGAGCTTGGGGAATGCTGAAGCTAGGGGTGAAGTGCAGGCGTATCGGTGAGTCGGGGTTTAGTGGGTTTAGGCATTTCGTTGACTAAAATGGACAAAAGGGTTTAAGGTTTCAAAGCCGTTCGGGTAAAGGACGTTCAGATTGAGTGCCTGTCGGTCAAATATGACCCCCAAAAGAATAAGGGCCCTACTGGATTTTTTTTTTTTTTTGGCTTTATTGAAAATATATGATAAAATTAAATTTCTAAAGAAAAAGTGCAGCAATTAACTACTTATACGTTGAATTTTAACTTTAAAAAATAATATAAAATTTATAAAAATAAACCATAAGTATTATAATAAATAATATTATTTATTGTGATTGTATTTTAAAAAAAAAATTCAATTTGTATAATTAGCCCACAAAATCATGAATTTATGTAAAATTTCCAAGAGAGGGATTGGCAGGTATTCTCAAACGAGATGCTTATGGGGATTGTTGGGCCCCTACTCTTCGTAACTAGTGGAGGTTATCTTTCTCTGGGCTTGGGCCCTTCAGTACACCAAAAAAATTTTTGGAGAAGCTCTATAACGATTTTGTTTTTTTTTATACAGGAAGGTAAAAAATGTCACTGTCAAACGTCTACGAGGTGAGACCATCTTTATAGTCCATTCAGCCGTTGTAAACAACAATGGAAATCCTCTACAAATGCAACTCCTATGTACCTATATGAACGCAAAACAACATAGGTGTGAGGTTAAGCATAAATCAATTTCCAAACAAGTGGCATGAAACTTCAATTTTAGGTCATGTCGGTCAAGGCATTCCATTTTTGCTCTACCTATTCGATCAAAGAGCTCGTTATTCTATTTCAAGCATCACCAAAACGCTATTTTCACATCATCGATTGATGCAACTTGCAAATTGTACACCCTAAAGTCCCATTTTGCGGAAAATTGCTGAGCGGCTTAGGCTAGATCATGGTATGCCACAGAATCTCTTTGCTGGAAATGGCAACCACTTGCACATGATCCAAAGAAGAAATATAGAAACTGGATCTCCAAAATGCAAAATGAAATCACGTCGAATGATCACAGAAGAGCTTATATTGTAGTCAAAAGACGATATTGTGGGGAATTATGTAATTTCATTTCCTCCATAAAATATAACACACCACATTGTGATTTCATATGTCCCCACAAGATTGTAAAAAAATTTTCAAAAACGTAGACTCTAGCCTGTAGTTGTGCAGCCAACTTTCTTCATCACTAATCAAAAACCCGAATAACATATACACTTCAGGCAAACTACCAAAATCACTGCCCCTTCGGCAGGACCAATTTGATCTAACTGCAATCATTAGGGAGAAAAAAAAATGCTATACACCACGGCTACAATTCCTTTCCAGCAGCCCTTCCATGACGATCTTCTTTCTATACTCCTTTGAATCAATTTCTGGGGAATTGGATCTATTCAGCAACGAGCTCTTGACAACATTCCAACGAGGCAAGTAATAGAGCCAGGCCGAAATACATAGTACGGCACATGACTTCCCACAGAAGACCAAAGCAAGCAGACTTACAAGAAGCAAATACAACCCAGTGTTGGAACCATAACACCCTCTTCCATTCTCCTGCAAATTTTCTTTCTCCGGCTGCTGTTTGCATTCACTGGAATTTGACCGGAACGATGGACTTGTCTCGGACAATGACTTTGAATTCAAAGTGTGGAATGAAGAACCGTCATCTTTCTTGGAAAGTTCTTGTGGAACTGTGGCTTTTGAAATCTTTTTCACCGGCTTTGGTTCCTTCTCAAACGTTGCTGATTGGTTCCTCTTTGACGAATGCAACTTTTGGAGAATCTTATTTCTCTTGATCTTCTTGGCCTGTCGCACCAATAAAGGAACATTAATCAGAATTAGAAAAAAAAAAGTGCAAAATAACAAAATCAATTGGATTAACCAAATAACAGCAATTGATCAACCCCATTAAAGAATGAAATGGATTGCACCCCCCACCCTGGAAAAAAGGGCAAAGTGGCATCCCATAAATTCTCCAGGGAAACAAGAAACAAGAAAAAGGAGGCAAACAGGCATTGATCTTTAATAGAATTTGATTTTGATCAAATATTTGGTATATGATCAACATAATTACCATTCAAGAAGACAAAAACCGAAAATGAAACAGAAGAGAACATAAGTGAATTAATCAGAGTCCAAATCAAAGAACACTTATTGTACCAACCAATGATGTCTCAAACAAGACGGCCCGCACAACGCGGGAGAATCCGCGTCGCTGTTTCTTTTTCTTTTTAAGAACGGTTTCTTTATCCAAAGAAGACACAGCAAACACCGGCGGACAATAATTAATAACCACTCTATCTTTGCCTTCTTCTTCTTCACTGTGCTTAACGTACTTTACACCGGACTCCCCGCTGCCACCCCCGACCGGCTCTACCGAACCGTCCATAACCACCGGTCTCAAACATGCGAAGAAATTCCCGTTTTTCTTGCAACTGCCGTTGTCTTTCTTGCCGTTGTTATTATTTCTGGGCTTGGTCTTGTTACAGAAGTGCATGGGTTGGTGGTGGCATCGCTATATAGAGGGGGTGGGTTGGTGGAGTCAAACACTTGGGTGTTTAGGCGGGTATTTAGGATATGTTTGTGGGTGGAGAAAAATGTGGAGAATCTCCGGGAAAACGACGGAAAATTGTGAAGTAGATTTTCTCTCCCTCTCTCTGTTTTTTTTTTTTTTTTTACCTTTCATGTGTTGATTTATAGAAAGTCGATTCCAAAGAGACCGTTGATGATGCTAAATTTTGTCTGCACCGTTGAAAAGTCAACTCAAATGGCGGTTTATGCATTAATGTCTTTTTTTCTTTTTTTTTTTTTTTTTTAAATCAGAGACTTCCTAACTTAAATCCCAATCCCACTGGGATTTGGCTTTCCAACAATTTTCCGCATAATGTTGTGTACACCGAAAAGTTATCTCTTCCAAAATAGTTTTACTAGTTTCTATGCATCCCCTGTCTAATGTCAACCAAGTGTGCATGTAAATTGATGTGAACTCATGATTGGAAATTGGTTGATTATTACTCAAAAATTATATATATAATATTTATTGAACATGCTCTTCAACTTACCAATTAATAATATATTCATTTTATTAATGAAAAAGAGTATATGAGTATGCCGTTTATTAGACCTATTGTACATAATTAGTAAAAAAAAAAATACATAAATTAAGATTTATACTTAATATGTAGTATTTTATTGTCATGTATTATAGTATATGTCATCATTTATTAATGAATTACTTTACTAATCATGCATGGTGAGTCTAATAAAAAATAAGTCTAATAAATATTTTTATTTATTAATAAATAATGATATCTATCAAAATATATAATACAAAACTTACTTTTTAATTTTTTTTGAGTTAAATACATTTTAGTCTCATTTGGTTTATATCTTTTGTGTTTAATCTTCATGTTGTAATATACAATCTAAGATACATGTAAAACTCTCAATTATAATTTTATTAATTTTAATTTTTTTCTTAATTTTCACAAAATTTTATAAATTTCAAATATTATGAAATTTAATTTTTTTTTTTTTCATTATGATTATTTTCTCTTTTTGGTGTTTTTATTTTTTGTTAGAATTAAAAAAATAACAGATCAAAAATTTTCAAAAAATTCTAAATTCTATAAATTAAAAAAATAATTATAATGAGTCAAAAAAAATTAAATATCATAATATTTATATTTTATAATTTTTTTAGTATTGAGAATTTAAAGTTAAAAAATTTTAACAAAGAATCTTAATTATCAAAATTAAAAATTATAGAAATTTGATAATATAAATTAAAATCTCAAATAAATAAGATGAAATAGTGATAAACCATATGAGGTTTAAAAAAATCTGACTTAAAAGATTAAATAATTTTGCTTCAAATATAGAAACCAATCACACCTTTCTTTTCTTTGCATGATAGTTTAAGCTGTGTTTGGTCTTGTAGTAAAATCTTGGGAGAGGTGAGCATGATACGAATCTTGCCTCCAAGAGGAGCTTAAATCTATCTATTCTTTTTCTCTTTTTTTTTTTTTTTCTTTAAAGAGCTTTTGTTATGGTTTTGATTGTAGTTTATGGTCTTATATTTTAATCAAGTCTTGTTTTCAAATTATTACAAAATAAAACGTTAAGAACTTAAAAAAAAAATTACTATACCATGAACGATTACATTTTAATTATAAAAATTATTAATGTTGATTTAATTGTGACATAGAATGAAGTAAAATTGATCTTATTTAATAATACCACAAAAAAAAAATTTTATTTTACAGCATATAAGGATATTTTAAAATTTTCATAGTACATGTTGTATATACTATTTATTAACTAATCTGTTCTGAAAATATTAATTTACGATTTTTTCTTTTTTTTTTTTTTTATAGTGATAATTCATACATAGAACCAACGGATATGGGTTCCATTTTCTCGAGGTTTTCAAGACCATTTCGACTTGGGAAACCCCCACCTTGGCCCAGCCCAACTCTATTTGATTTGTCAGCCCAAATCACATATCCAAATGGGCTCATTGGGACTTAAAACTAAAAAGTTTGGGTATTCAGCCCAATATGATTATTTATTTATTTATTTTAATCATAACCGGGGGGTGAAAAGGGGAAGACTGAATAAGGACTTCAAAAATTTTCACCAAAGTTCTCGCCGCCCCCCCCCCCTCTCTCTCTGTCTCTCTCGCTTTCTCGTGAGTCAGTGAACCTTTACACTTTCTTAGGGCAAAGCACAAACGCACACACACGCAACTCTCTCGTGTTCTCTCTCTGGAAGCCTCTCTCTCTCTCTCTCTCACTCTCTATAAAAACGTGACACCTCCATTTCGGCAGTAAATCCCTATGGAGCTGCTCCGATCGAATCTCTCCCGGGTTCGGATCCCGGAGCCCACCAATCGCATCTACAAGCAAGAATGCTGCATCTCCTTCGACTCTCCGGTATTCTTTTCCCTTTTCTTCCTTTACTTCTTGCATTTTCCGTTTGTTTCTCGTGAAAATACGGGGTAAAAGAAATTTCCAGAATATCGAACGGCGAGTTCACTTACTGAGCGCCGCCACTTCTTTGGTCCGGTATCCCCGCAAACAGCGGTGTTTCATTTCCCTGTGCTGCCTCTATTTTATTTTTTTTTGTAGTTTTCTTCTCAATGTTTGGTTTGCAAGAAAGTGCTGAAAAGGATCAACGGGAAATTTAGCGATGTTGAAGTTGCATTATGTGATTTGGACCATGACGATAAAATTTTCAGTCTCTCTACTTCCTTTTTGTTTAAACATTTTCATTTTAGTTGCCAATGTCTTCCTGCTGATAAAGATAATAATATTTCTAGGCTTTCTTTACTGGCAAAGCAATTCTTTATATCAGTTGCCTGTTTCTTCTACGAAGTAAAAAAAGAAATTTGGCGGCATTTTGATTTTTTTTTTTAAATCATCTAATCCTAATTTTCTTTAATCTTTACATATTTGCAATGCTTGATTTCTCTAATCTCTTTTTTAACGTTTATATATCTCTGGTGGACTTGTGATGAATTTCAGAGGTCAGAAGGTGGTTTGTTCATAGACATGAACACATTTCTTGCCTTTGGGAAGGATTACGTTGTTTGGAACTATGAAAAGACTGGAAATCCGGTTTATTTGCATGTAAAACAAACAAAGAAGGTTGTTCCCGAGGATAGGCCTTTAAAGAAACCAACTCTTTTGGCCATAGGTATTTAATCCTGATTATTACTTGCAGTGGTGCTATTGTTTCCTCTTTTTAATTTTTTATTTTTGTTGATTCTGTTCTCTTGGTTCTCTATTGTTCATTCACTTTATACGTGTGAAAGCTTTTGTTCAATATTTAGTATTAAAACTTAAATTCATATAGAACATTGATACTGAGACTTGCATGTAATGTGTTCATAAATGGTTATCAATTACTATTTAAACTCTTTTTGCAATCATGAATTCTGGAATGTGTATGACTCGTATTATCTGACATCATTTAGAGGTGGATAAGTGAGAGACAGAGATACATTACAAGCTGCATAATCTGATATTTATTATGGCGTCACAATGTATGTGGACCACTGAAGGTACAATTCCAATTCTTCTTTCCTGTTAGAACTAGATTTGGCAAGAAGGCAATGCATGAATCCATCCTACATGAGTTTGATATTGAGTTTTTTATGTTAACTGGAACATACTTTTTATCCAGACTAATATTCATGTCACCCTGGGTAGGCTAAGATGCATCATTCAGTGCAATTTTCATGAATTGTGCTGAATTGGTGCTTATGAGAGTTTTGATTGTCTAGGCCTCATTAGTTGCATGACAAGCACTACCTTTTCCTTTTCCTGTCCATGTTCTTTTCTGTTTCTGTTTCTGTTCCTTTTGGCAGCTAGTGGATGAATTTCATTAATCTTATCTTCTGTTTTATAGGCATTGAAGGGGGATTTGAAAATAATGAACCTCAATATGATGAAGCTCACAGTGTAGTTATATTGCCTGATTATATTACCCTTCCATTTCCTTCTGTGGAGCTGCCAGAGAAGGTGCACAACTTGTCTCCCTGTCAATCTAGATATATCTGCACAATGTCTAGAAAAATTTTAATGTTTTTTTTCCCCTTCTGACTTTTAGGTAAGATTGGCGGTTGATGCAATCTTGATGGCTGAAGGTGCAGAACGGAAAAAGCAACTTGCTGCTTGGACAGCTGATAAGAAGCAAACTAGTGCATATGCAATGAATTTACAACAGATTGATGGTGGTGTTATTATTCCTCCATCTGGATGGAAATGTGTCAAGTGTGAGAAAAGGGATAATTTGTGGCTGAATCTGACTGATGGAAAGATCCTTTGTGGGCGTAAAAACTGGGATGGAACTGGTGGCAACAACCATGCCATTGAGCACTACAAAGAGACAGGCTATCCGCTTGCTGTAAAGCTGGGAACAATTACTGCTGATTTGGAAGCAGCAGGTAATGCCAATTTTCATTAAGATGTGAAACTTCACTACATTTTAATCTTTATTTAATTATGCACATGGAAATTTTTATGGTGGAAAATCTGCATCATTTGATTGCCCTTGATTTGTTTTAGCTGTGAGGGCTTGTGTGGTGCTTTGTTGTTGGTTATTGTTTTGAAATCAGAATTGAATGTAAGGAACATTAATTGTTGCTTATGCTAGATCACTGTGATTACTGATATGAGTAGGAAAATAAATGACAGGTTTCTTTTAAAATCATTGCATGCTACATGCAAATTACAAGGTTGCATACTTTTGAGTTGTTTCTAGTCTGATATTAAGATAGCCAAAAGAAGAGGACATCTAAAGCTTAGAAGATAGTATGTTCTTCTTTTCTTCTTCTTTCTGTAACTCGCTTCCATCTCTCTGGTTGAGGTTTCCCCTTGGCAGCTGCATGGATACAGTGTCAAGTTAGCACATATTTTAATCCAATTATTGTCAAAGAAATAGTTTTTAGTTTGATCAACCATCATGTAATTGGTTTGGATTAAGTCAATCTGTTGTAAACCAGACAAACTTAAGCAACTGAATGGTTATGCACTGTGTTATATTTCCAGAATATTGTCTTATCACTAAAGATATGGACTCAAGATTGGAGCTTTTTTTCTTTTTAAATAAAATATGGCTGATTGATGCAAAAAAACTTTCCAAAATATTTAATTAGTCATCTTGGAGAAACCATCGAATTTCAACTGCTAGTAGCAGCTTATTCTTTGATGCAGTTGGCTGGTGCAGCTTATTAAGAGCATGTAATTTCAGTCTTTGAAAGTCTAATGACCATATACAAGGAATTTTGAATACTGAGAGGATTTACATGACTTTATTCTTGTTAAGGATTTCAGCAATTTGCCTACCCAGATACTGGAGGACATTTGAAGGTGGATGAACATAGTGCTAATTGTGAAAGAAGCTCTGCACTTTTATTTTCTAAAAGGAGAAAACCTTGTTCAGATGATGGGTTAGCCCTCATTAAGTTGTATATTATAATCAAAGAGTTTCAAGATACATCATGTTTTCCAAAGCATATGAGAGATTATTTGTTGACAGATCTTAAAATTTTGCAGGTAAATAATTTGATATCAATATTCATTGTTTTGAGCAACAGCAGAATTAACTCCTCAAGGAATCCAATGCACTAATTGTTTTTTAAATTTATTTAGTTAAGTTCTATAAGGAATGTTCTAGAACTTACAAACATCAATGTCTTGTGGCAGCTCAGATGTTTTCTCTTACCCAGAGGATGATAGTGTTTTGGACCCATTGCTAGCACAACATCTCGCTTTTTTTGGCATTGATTTTTCTTCATTGCAGAAGGTAAATTAAATCTAGCTAAATGCACTTGCAGTCTAGTAATTGTTTAATGCAACCTTTCTTATTGAGTGTCAACATTTGTGTTATTTTTCTGTCATCTATGTTACATGGGTTAACCTTGTCAAATCAATTTCAAATGGTAGTGTGGAAGGTAATTTTCAGTTGATGGTTATAGATCACTGTTTTAATAGTGACACATGTGTTTGGAAGCATATAGGATCATAATTGTATTTCACATGAACTCTTTTATTAATTAGCAGTTTAGTTATTGTTTGTTATACTTGTTAGAGGACATGTGAAACAGATTGTCAAAAAGATTTGAGGTGTTGTTGTTTTCTCTCTTCATGATGGGATGAGAATAGCTTTGACCTCTCTATATATACCATTATTCCTGAGAACGAAGAAACATCTGTGCAAGTATTTATGTGTGCCTTTAGTTTCTATGTGGATTGCCAATTACATATAATCAGGTTTGACTAAAAATTAACCTTTCTTGTTATCAGACTGAAATGACAACTGCTGAAAGGGAACTTGACCAGAATACAAACTTTGATTGGAACCGAATTCAAGAAAGTGGGCAGGATGTGGAACCACTTTTTGGACCAGGTTACACAGGACTTGTGAATCTTGGAAATAGGTAAGATAGATGTCTATAGGATGCTCTTGTGAACATTGCATTGTTTTGGTGTCTCTTGTTTTCTGATTTTGAATTTGTGCAGCTGCTATATGGCTGCAACAGTGCAAGTTGTTTTCTCAACCCGGTCATTCTGTTCACGGTAATTAATATTTTTACATTATAAACCTGTATCTAAAGTCTTTTTTGGTGTATGTAACCTTAATATTCACCTGCAATTAGGACATTATTGATTTCTAACACTTAATTGTTTTCTGCTTATGTGCAGATACTATATGAATCAGAACTTAAAGGTAGCTTTTCAGATGGCTCCAGCTGATCCAACTTTAGACTTAAATATGCAGTTGTAAGTAAATTTCTCATTAATCTGTTGGTTCATGGTTCAGCTAGTAAAATTTTTCCCCCCATTTCCTCTTTTTCTTCTTCTTGCATGTGATGTTGATTCATCACTGTAATCTGTATGGCAAACATTAGCCATAGCTTGATCCAACTGTAGATTTAATTACTCCATTTTAACTAAAGCTCATATTATCATTTTTCTTCTGGTCCAATCTTTTGGGTTATTGGTCAGTCTACTATAGTTTGGTTTACTTCAACAGGGATTCATCATATGGCCAGAATTACCTAGCTCTTTCTCTCTCTCTCTCTCTCTCTCTCTCTCTCTCTCTCATCATGTGGCCAAAATTAGCTATTGTCAACATTGTTGTGATTTTTGACTAGTTTCATATCCTTTTATGTGGGTACTTGATAATTTCTCTTCCCTTTTTCTAAAGTACGATAAAAATCTGTATAACCAGCAAAGTTTTCTGTCTAAAGAATTTTAGTAAGAGAATTTTCCATCATCCTTAATGCTTATGGATTTTCTATATTCTGATGCCTTGTATTTTTATGGCAGAACAAAGCTTGCTCATGGATTACTTTGTGGTAAATATTCGGTTCCAGCATTAGAGGTAATGGCTTCCTTTTCTGACACATTGCTATTTTTTATGCTGTAGGCTTCTTTTTTCTCATTAGTTAAATTATTTTTTCATGCCCTCCAGAAAAATGATACGGTGGATGCTGCAACCCCGATAAATCATGTAAGCATTCCGACTATTGCCATCATTTTGGCTGTGGAAGTTTTAAGTAGCATGTTTTGATTATTGATTTAAATAATCTGATCTGACATGATCTTGTTAAGTTCCTAAAAGTTTTTCAAGCTGCTTGAGTTCAGCAATAAATTTTTATTTATTTGATACTAGTAGGAGTTTTACTTGTTATGTAAGTTTAAGGGGCATATCTCAGGCTTTGCTAACCGCCATAGCACAATCCTTTCCCTATCCTCTGATGAATTAATGTCATTGGATCACTTTGATATTTTGTATTAGTGTTTTCTGTACTTGTCTGATGATTTTGATTTAAGTTCCCTTTCTTTTCTTGTGTCCACTATCTGTGACTATTAGAAACAGGAAGGGATATCCCCTCAAATGTTCAAACAAGTTATTGCTGCTAGCCATCCCGAGTTTTCTTCTATGAGGCAACAGGTGTGTCTGCTATGTTATGACATCTGTTATCTTATTCTGTTGCTTGAATAAATCCGAATTATGTGTAATAGTTGACTGAAAGTTATGTTAGTTTGAAAACAAATTGAGAGAAAATATTATGGTTTGAGTTTATTTTGAACTGTTTGAGAGGTATTCAATTTCAGCTAGAGGGATTGCTATTGCATAAGAATGAATCATGTGATTTCTGGGATGCCTTTAAATTGCTATTGTAGATGTAGTATATATACTTGTTTTCTGACCTGTATGCATTTCTAGGATGGACCAAAGTGATCTATTTGTTGCAAAAATAAGGTTTGATTTCTGAGAAGTTTTTATGGGGAGTGGGCTGTTGCCATGTGGCTTGTAATGAATATACCAAAATTGCCCTGCATTTTATATTTGCTTGTAAAAGGGTACCTGACATCCTGGAACCATCCCATGGGCTGTGGCATGGAGAGAGTGCTCATTGCATATTGTTGTCAGTAAAGAGATGGACTTAAGTTTTATTAATTTTAGATTTAGTCAGTGACAAAGTGACTTCGAGCAGTGGATGGTCATCAACTACAGCATATGGTTGTGCACTTGAGCAGGGGAATGGTTTCAGTTGGGTAACATAAGATATGACCATTAACTGGTGCAATGAATATCTGACATCAAGTTATGTGTAGGATGCATTGGAATTCTTCCTGCATTTTCTTGACCAAGTTGAACGCGTGAATGGTGTGAGGCCTGAGTTAGACCCTTCAAGGAATTTCAAGTTTGGTGTTGAAGATCGTATTTTGTGTTCATCTGGAAAGGTTGCCTATAATAGAAGGCTTGACTACATTCTTTCTTTGAATATCCCATTGCATGAAGCCATTAATAAAGGTATGAATTCTTCATTTTTTTTTTCCCTACTTTTTTCAGTTTGAATGTAATCCTGAGAGCTTATATATCTGTACATTTCTATTTTCTTTCTTGAGAATTCAGATGAACTAGAAGCCTTCCACAAATTGAAAGTCCAAAAAAATTTAGAAGGGAAGGATATGTAAGTACAAATGATTATTGTCCATGTTTGACTTCTCTGAGAACTTCTTTCTGAGCTAATTTGTTGTGGCAGAGCCAATGATGAAATTGTACGCCCAAGGGTGCCTTTAGAAGCATGTCTGGCTTGCTATTCATCTCCAGAAGAGATACAAGATTTTTATAGCACTGCCTTGAAGGCTAAGACCACTGCAATAAAGTAAGCTTTATGATGTCTGAGGTTTAGAGAGAGTAGTTGTAAGTAATATTTTAATATTGCAGGAATATTCAGAGACATGCTGATTCAATTTTAGTGTTCTTCACATCAATTATGTGTTCTTGCTGCAGGACTGCTGGTTTAACTTCCTTCCCAGATTATTTAGTACTGCACATGCGGAAATTTGTTATGGAAGAGGGCTGGGTGCCAAAAAAGCTTGGTAAAAATTCTCTAGCTCCATTACCCATTGCAGTTAATCTTTCTAAATTGTCACTATGTCGAGTTGTTGCACTTGTTGATTGGATGTATACTTGCAGATGTCTATATAGATGTCCCAGATATCATAGACATAAGCCACATGCGCAGCAAGGGCCTTCAGCCAGGGGAGGAGTTGTTGCCAGAAGGTGGTACTTTTTTGGCTGTACCCTTTTTGGGTGCATTTTTGGATGTACTTATTGGATTATGAAAAAATTTCTCATTTGTAACTATGCATACTTCCTTGCATGCCATGTGCTTAGAAATCCTTGCATTAGCTATATTACCTACAGTAATTGAGAAAAGAACAGAAATGGTCTCAATTTGTTATTTATTATCTACCTTTCAGAAAGAGAGAGGGTGGGCTAGTGGAGCTTTAACAAGCAAATAAGTGCAGTTCTACTGTTAGATGTTGTATTATGATTATGCTTGTGATCCAGTGTTCCTAATGAGCCCATTAATTTCTTTTACATTTTAGTTAAAGAATTTTGCCTTTTCAAGTTAAAGTGGGTGGGTTGCTCTGGTTATAGGATGATGCTTTCAGGTTAATACCCGGGTTCTGTCTTTTCTTTCCTAATTACTTGTAATCAGGCTAAAATTCCTGATATCTATTCCCACCTAATAGCACTTTTGTGGTCAGTTGTTTTCCATTTGGAACCTTTACTTTTAGGAATGCTTGGGGTTTGTAGACAAATGGTAGGTGGCTTTGTTGGGTCGTATTTGGGAGCAAAAGTCTGCTCTTCTGTGCAGTTTTGGAGTATGTTGATGGGGAGTAACCATACCTTGAAGGGTTCAAGCATCTTAACATACCTAGGGTGGCTTTTGTTCATAGCTTTACAGAATTGGAATGTGGATGTACCTATGGTGCATAAAATTCTCTCCCTCCATCTACTTTTATTGTGGTGTCATGTTTTTATGTTTTTCTTACATCCTATTATTTTTTCATTTTATGTTTATATTTCACAGTGCCTGTGGATGAGGTGGAATCAAATAAAATTGTGGCAGACGAGGCTATTGTTTCCCAGCTTGTCTCAATGGGTTTCCACCTTCTTCATTGTCAGAAAGCTGTCATAAATACCTCAAATGCTGGGGCGGAAGAGGCAATGAACTGGTTGCTTTCTCACATGGATGACCCAGGTATCTAATTTTCATTATTATTGTTAGAGTTTAATATATAATTTATTTATGGGGCCTCATTTAACAACTTTAAGTTTTTGGGTTAAATGGTTTTTTGACATGGTATCAGAACTTTCATAACAAAGAGATCATGAATTCGAGTCATGTTGCCTTCTCATTTAGTTGTGAATTTCTAGAGCCCAAGGAAGCCAAGCTTTTGCATGAGGGGGTGTATTAGAGTGTAATGTTTGATTCATTTCTAGGCCTCACCCATAGGTTGAATGTTTTCTTGACAATCTACACAAGAATTTTCATTTCCCAGGAATTGCAATTTCTTTCACAATTAAGCAACCACAATGGAGATGTTTATGTGCACTTATGTATTGGTATTATTGGTATTACTGATATCATGGGCATGTTTTCTTTCAGATATAGATGTTCCTATTTCCCAGGAAGCACAACGAGCTGAAGCTGTTGATCCATTAAAAGTTGAAACTTTGATCTCATTTGGTTTTCAAGAAGCAGTTGCTCAAAAGGCACTCAAGGCCTCGGTAAAGTTTTATAGCTTTTCAGAATTTTGATGATACCATGCATGCATTTGCCAATTGTATTTGACGGAGTGTTTGGAATATTTGACTATGAATTGTTGCACATTCCACAGGGTGGTGATATTGAGAAAGCAACAGATTGGATATTCAGCAATCCTGATGCTTCTGTTTCAGATGATATGAATGCCACAACATCAAGCTCTAAATCTACTCCAAATGATTCTGGACTGCCTGATGGAGGAGGAAGTTAGTTTCTTAACCATGTTCTCAATCATTTCCGTAACATTGTTTTATCATCCTAGTTTATGTAAGCTTGCCAAGTAATAAATTTTTAGTAGCTTCCATGTTTGCTTTTCCTTTCCTCTATTTGTTTTGAGGAACTTGTGCATTTTGTATGTGTACGTCTTTCCTGTTGGTTCCTTCCTGCTTGTTTGTGTAGGCACAATAGAATTTAGCAGGCTAATTATTATCATTATTATTTTTGCCATCAGCAGACAAATTATCTGCATGAACTACTGTTATCTGTTAGATGCTTCATAATTGTAACTACAAATTTACAACATAACATGAGTTTATTCCTGGTGGTGGTATCACTTTGGTCGGATTATTACTATATTAACGAATTTGAATTCTGACTATTATTTCCCATAATTCTTTTTTTTCATGTGTTGTTCTTGTTTTTAGTAAGTGTGGCATTACATATTTTCTTTAGTAATTCCTCTGTCTAATGATTGCTTAGGAGTTGTGTACCCAAAAATGAAAAATGATTGCATAGGAGCAGTGCTCAATGCATCAATTTGGTTCACTGTTCTTTTACAACTGTTGAACATAAAATCTTTTGTTCTGATACTTTATGCAGGGTACAAACTTTTTGGGGTTGTGAGCCACATCGGAACCTCTACCCAGTGCGGCCATTATGTCGCTCACATTCTTAAAGATGGTCGGTGGGCGATTTTCAATGACAACAAAGTTGGGGCTTCCATAAACCCCCCAAAGGACATGGGCTATCTATACTTCTTTGAAAGGCTTGACAGCTGAAATTCGCAGGCTTAAAATTGGATGGGAATTGCTCAACGGCAGCAGAAACATGATTTTTTGTTTCTTAACTCTTAGCAGTCAGTAACCTGCTTGCCCTCAATTTCATTTAGTTGGGCAATAGTCTGACCAATTGGCCTGAAAAGTTTTCATAGAATTTACTGCCTTGTTCCTGTTTTCTGCTTCTAGCGGAGCATCAGCGCTTTGCCGAGTATACTTGGGAACTTTACCTTTGGCATGTCTGAAATTCCCTTCCGGTTCCGGTTTCATTCTCAAAATAATTGAGAAGAACAAAAGGAAAAATCGGTGGCATGTATCAGAACCTTGGTTGGCTTCTTGGTTACTGATTGTGAAATTTCCAGCTGAATGACTATTTGTGCAGATCCCATTTTTTTTCCTTTTGGGTGCTCCCATCAGCTCATGCTTAGTGAAATTCCTCCATTGTCTCCTTTTCTCCTCTTCCTCTAGCTCTCATCTTCTCTTGTTGTGACTGTGATCCCTTGTTTGCATGCAATCACACCAGCTTTTGATGGTGTCTTTGACCAATCATGTCTTCATGAGAAATGACTATTGCATGTTGAATCTCTTGAATCTGGTTTTGTTTTTCTTCGTGGATTGTGCAATTCAATGATTTTTAGTGTATGAAATACATCTCAGCTTGAGATGAAAGAGAGTCGAGGCTGTAGTGAAGACAGGAGAAAATGGTCACGAGACTGGAACAAAAATGAATTTATACGCGTAGCTTTTCACTCTAGTTAGTTGAAGTATTGTGTGTGTGTGTTTTTTTTCTCTTAAAAATATGGGGTTAATCTGGACTGAAATTTTAGCCAACGTTAAAGTTAAAGCCTGGAGCCAACCAGAAAAGAGAATCAATTTTCTTAATAATATCTAAGCTAGCCTAAATTAGGTTGGTTTTTGGAATTGGACTGGGTCGAAGTTAGAGCGAGAACCAGAATTGGCATCCAATTATAAAGTATGTCTTCCAGAAGTACAAAATTGGCATCAATGAATTTTCTTCGATCAGGCAAAAAAACTGAAAGTACCGCCCAATGGCTATCTAGCAATGGCGATAAAAGAAAAAGGATTGGAAGTTGTACTCTGCTCATTAACAAGAAGTACACCACCCAACTCAATTTATTTCCATCGCCAAAAGTACCCGACATTGGTGTGCTGGGAGGGGTGGGAAAGCATGAAGGGCGCCTCAAAGGAGAGGGGACCAACGAAACTAAAATCATTTGGGGCGTTTTCAAGGAGAAAAGGCAAGGAGAATGCCTTGGGAATGCTCATTCGCTACAAAAAGACCTCAAACCCAGATGGGGTCAGCTACCCCAAACTTTGCTTTCCATTCTCATTTCTCCCCATCCTCTCTAAATGCAGCCTGCAATTGAGGGCGTTGATGTACCTATTGAAGTGTCAGCAAAACTCCTCCAGTGGAAGGAATTAACAATGCAGGGACCATTTATGGAGCCATGAGTCCATCAATTGTGTAAGAGAGGGAATCTGCCCAATCAACTCTAAATAGCAACGTTCGCAAAGCATGCATCACATCATATTCTGGATCAAGCTTCCGCTGCCACCCCTATAAGCATGAAGAGGAAGGATAAAGCAACTTCAATAATCATTGATGGACACAAGATGAATCTAGATTAAAACAATTGTTACACAAAGCCATAATGATTATAGACAACAATAAACTGATTTGAATACATGCTAGATGAGCTACATTTAAGCAAGGGCTTACTAATTCACTCTGAGTGACAAAATTCAAACTGATGGTGTAGAACAGAGAAAAAGTTAATAAGCCATATCACCTCAAGAACCAAAGTAGTAACCATCACAGTGCAGACATTGCCATCGATATTGACTTTGTGACATCTAACGCGCTCAAGCATTTGCTGCATGCACTCCGCAGGATGGATTTTAACATGTGGGGAATCCCACATAGTGAAACACCTCTCAACTTCCTGTTAAACAAACAAAACATCTTTTACATCTGATGCTATACCACAAACAAAGGGTATGAGCTGAGTAAAACGTAGCATTGTACATGACAGCAAAACTGGCTCTTAAATGTTCTCCTGACAGTGCTGTTTATGAATATCCACCACAGATAAAACTTACAATCATTTAAACAAAGGTGCTGGTAATGAAGACAGTGCAAGAAAGTAAAATCATAGCTCAACCTCTTTTGCTACTCAAATGCACAAAAGGTACAAATAGCATAAAATTTGAAGTCTTCTTTCAGCAACATATGCAGCAAATTATGAAAATTTTGTAACTTCATCAGATTTTAAAATCCAAAACTAGCTGTCTTTGCAGACAAACCTTAATTTCTCAAAGTTTGAAAGGCATGCATCTCAAAAGAAACAAACTAATCCTAATTCTTTTTTATACATAAATGGTATCATTACCCAAAACTGGGGCAATTTCCGGTATAAACACAAATGAGGCACAGAAAACACATAGTGTCAGCAAATACAAATAAGGTCTCTGTCAAGTAAAATCCAATGAACCAAAGCTGAGAAAGGGTATATAATTGCAAACTGATGTCACAGAAATGGCTCATGGTAACAACTAAGCTGAGAAACTACAAAAATAGAGTGCACTATGACCAGAATTGACATCAAAACTCTGTCATTGCATATATTTCATTTTGTGGCCTTAGATTTGGTTATCTTTTTCATGTGTTGTACACCACAATCTAAGTACCATAGAGTATTATACCCACCGAAGGACATGCAGTCTTAAACATCTCAGGGTTCAAGATAGCATTCAACAACACTGATAAATTTGGGAAAAAAAAAAAAAAACAGGCTAGTCAACCAGGCAGTTGGTCTCCAGAAGCTTCAATGATGGGAAGCAATTTCTGAGTTTTTTTTCCAATAGGATTCTTAATGGTTTAATAACATTACAATCATTGGGCATGTTGCCATCTGCAGATTATTTTGAGATCTCCAGAATCCGGTAAATTCATGAATATGACTGAACAAGCTCCAGATTTAGTAGCTTAGATATTCCAAAATTCATGATTAAATTTCCATTCTACTCTGGACTTTCTTTCCACAATATGAAGCTTCCATCATCTCAGACAAAACAGAAATGGGCGGTTCCTTTTCTGGTCCATAATGTCTAATTTTTCTTTAGCAGAACCATGGAACACCAAAAATAAAACCTACTGATCATAAATTAAACCAGGATGTCACCTCCTAACATCTTATAAATTATACCTCAATGAAAGCTTCTGGATCAGGGCAATTTTGCTTTTTGGATAATCTAAGTGTGCACTCCGCAGCAGTCCGACCATCTAGAACAGCTACGGCTTTGAAGAATTCCAGTAAAGTTTGTCGATCTCGCTGTGAGAGCTCGGCAGTCATTCCCACATCAAGGAAAATGACATGAGGCCTCAATCCAAAAAGATTTTTATGTGACATCTTTTCATCTGCTAATCGAACGAGAATATTTCCAGGATGCATATCAGCATGGACAAAATTATCTACCTGCAAGATTAAGATAAGAATCACACCTTGAGCCAACATAATAAAAATGGAAAATAGATGTCATCCATCATGTTTGAAACAAAAACTCTGAAAAACAATAATCCTAGTTCTCCTGCATTTCAAATGGAGGCATTGTTCTGTTTCCTTTAGACAACTTGTAGCTATTAGGAAAACAGTAGAGACATTAGAACTGTGAGTCTACCAAGGATTATCAACATCACACCCAAAAAGATCCCATAAGTGTTACAAGCTTACTGAGAAACAATAATCCTGGTTCTCCTGCATTTCAAATGGAGGCATCATTCTGTTTCCTTTAGACAACTTGTAGCTATTAAGAAAATGGAAGAGACATTAGAACTGTGAGTCTAAGGAGGATTATCAACATAACACCCAAGAAGATCCCATGACTGTTACAAGCTTACCAATAGAAGCATGTCACAACTCAAACAAAAGATATAATATTCAAGGAATTCATCTTCAAACGGAAAGGAAACATAAAAATTGGGCATTAATATTGATCTTAAAAATATGGTAGAATCATTAAAAGCTAGAATACTATTTCAAAGAGACTGATAGTATTTATGCAGGGAAATCCTGCATCAGAAAGAATATATGTAATCTTGCAGAAAACTTCAATCTAGAGCCAAATTCCATTTTCTTGTGAGATCCTTGTCTGCTATATAGGTATCATAGTCTCATAATATCGTAACTACCAGACTCCAATGTTAAGAAAAAAGGAGTCTAAATAGTACACATTGAAGGAGTCCCCCATTACTAATGATTTAAACTCTTGGCCTATGGTATCATCCCAAAAGCTCAAAAAGGTTACTAAGCCAACAATTTGGTTTAGGGTTTTACAAGTCAAGAGTGAATACCAAAAAAGTTAAGATTGGTATGCTTTTCTCCCATCTTAAGTAGATGTGATTATTGATGGGTAACGTTCCTCAAAATTAAACAAATGAGAAGTGAAAATCTTCAGTCACATACAAGGATGTAGTGGAATTCATTATTGATAACACACAACAAATCATTACCATGAGTAGGAAAACAATAGGTGAAAATAGAGTAGAAACTTTTAAAAAAACACTACCAAAAGCATCTTTAGAAGTGCATGCGTCCCAATGTGAGCTAGAGCAGCTTTAATTCTTTCATGCCCTTCAAGCCCATCAACATAGTGTAGAACACTTTCACCTTGTTCATATGTTTCCACAAGAACAGCTGGGTGTACTAATGGATACAGAGGCCTTGGGAATGAGACATCCTTCCATCTGTGGAAGTTATATAAACCGGCTCAAATGGGCAGCTTCTTTCGCAAGATCAACTTGAGACATCATGAAAACAGCAAATTGCTGTATGCTTTCATCCAATCTAGACCACTTCAAATTAGGAATAAACTTCAAGACTTTGGAAAGAAAATTTATCAACATAAAGTCTCTTCTAATTGCATCACTGACGCCTGGATGTCGAACTTTTACGGCTACTACAACAGGCTCAATTTCCTGACCAGGGTACCTGTACTTTAAGATAGCTCGATGAACTTGAGCAACACTTCCAGACGCCACAGGATCCTCTTCAAACTTGGAAAATATTTCGGGCAGCTTGCGTCCAAATGCCCTTTCAACGGTTTTTTTGGTGTATGAAAAACTATGTGCTGGTGCTTTACTATGAAGTATTGAAAGCTCAGCACACAAATCCTGAGAAAAGAGATCTGGTCTTGTTGCAGCCTATTGACCCCATTTAATGAATGCTGGTCCTGCTTTTTCGAGTGTAAGATGAACAACACGAAGCCAGCTTTTCCTGAACTTAGAGCCAAGAGTGTTGGCAAATGGAACCATAGCTACGCATGGCAAGAACAGAATAGCTAAATAGACAGCCCTGAGCAACAAAATTATACACTCCAGAACTGGCAACACAAAAGCAGTCAAGTAAATATGACCATTATTTGTTTGAGTGTAAAGGGTATCCCTTAACATGGAGCCTTCTGCTGCTGCATATGTTTGTTGAGCCCAGAAAAGCTCCCTGATTATGAAGGCAATAACTCCAGGAGCAACCAGGTTGGATCGCGTCAATGCAACACTTACTGCACAGGCTAATCTACTTATTGGCTGTAAAGCTGGTCCATTGTGCATACACATTTGCCAAAGCCTCTTCCAAGCGACTTGAGCATTGTAAGAAATAGCATAACTAGCTGAAAGTGTTAAAAATTTTCTAGAACTGCTATTTCAATAAGTTATGCCGCACTTTATGCACTAGGAAAGGAGAGTACCCTCTAAAGCTATGTGCATGACAATTGTGGAGTCTCCATGGTGTATAATGAAACCAATCTGTGCAGTTTGCCCCATTAACTACCTCTCCAAAACCAGCGTTCCTGTTTGCTAGAAGGGAATGTGTAGCCCTCTTAACATTTCCAAATGGCAAAATTCTGCAGCATTTAAAATTTTACAACTTCACAATACACTCCAATCAAGACGTCCCACATACACAAAGCGACATAGCAAAATTCAAAGTATAAACATTTTCAATTCCATATTACACAGGGGCACCCACATGCTCTCTCTCTCTATCTCTCTCTCTCTCTCTCTCTCTCTCTCTCTCTCTCTCTCACAAACACACACACGCGCGCGCACGCACACACACACAGTCTCTCTCTCTCTCTCTCTCTCTCTCTCTCTCTCTCAAACATACACACACACACTCTCTCTCTCTCTCTCTCTCACAAACACACACACAGTCTCTCTCTCTCTCTCTCAAACATACACACACACACATGCGCACACACACTCTCTCTCTCTCTCTCTCTCTCGCAAACATACACACACACACATGTGCACACACACACACAAATGCACCAAACCTCACTTAAATACAGCACATCAAATCCACGCATACACTAACATTTATGCACGCTCAAAATGGGCAGCAAAATTCTTCAAAATTCAAATGTTAAGAACTCCATTGTACATTCGAAATCTCCAATGATTGAAGTCCAACACACACACACACACACACACACCCACATCCATAGTCACAAATGCACACTCTCCCAAATACACTGGCAAGTTTCTGCAAATTACAAAGTAGGTATCAACATATTACACTACGAACGAGCAATCTATGACACATGATACTCGTTACACACATAAAAACCAGAAATTCTGCCACTAAATCCAAGTGATTGACGGACATACCAGTTAAGTGTAACAACATATACATACACACACACACACACACACACACACACACACACACACGCATATATAGAAGGACTTCAATTTCAGATCATCATAATGAACAGAATAATAACTAAGTCTATGCCTGGGCATGGCGAATTATTATTCTGGCGATGATCGGCTCACGTAGCACGTGTTGTTACGACGAAGCTTGACGTCATTTCCCGTTTGTCCCTTCTCAGTGCGACGGCACCGGTGGCGACTGACGTGGCTGAGCCGCCGTGATGACTGGTGACAATCACGCGACGGAGGCGAATAGTCCGACAGAGTGTAGCTTGGCCTGGCGGCGAGTGCGGTATTCGTCCGAGTGCGGCGGTGCGTGCGAGCAGCAGGCGGCGATTGTTTGGTTTGTCAGTTACTATCATTCGGCCTCAAATTAATTCGAATTTTCGACGTTACTGGTTCCACTCAATTTTCATCCTAACGGCTGGACGGCCGTCGTAACGGTTTATTCCTTCTCCTGAACCGTAACTGGCGGTCCGGTTCGGAAATTGGAATCGGTCCGGCCCGGACAGGATAAAGTCTATGTAATTCTCACAAATTATGTTTCTAATAAAAAATTGCAAATTATTATTTTCTTTTTTTCACCTATTTGCAAACCTATGAATAATGTGTATTCTCTGTGGCTTGATATTTAGCAAACACTTAACACATCCAATTCAATTAATCAAGTGAACCAAATATTAGTAAATGATTAAATGATATATTTATTAAAGGGTCAAAGATTTATATATTTATTTGGTTAAAAAAGAGGTATAAGCACCCAATAAAAGAATAAGGTTTGAAGGAACCAAGGGTGGAACCTCTGTCTTCTTCTTGGCCAAAAAATCAAGTGTTTAATTCACCCATTCAATCACAACAAAGTAAATCAATATATTGTTTCCTTGAACAGTTGGATGCAAAGATGACATAACATATCAATTTGTTCATTTTCAAAATAAATATACATTAAATTAGTTCTAAAATTTTATAATTAAGTTTTAAATATTTTTATATTTTTATTTAAATTTTATATTTTTAAAATTTATTTCAAATTAATCATTTTAAAAAAAATGTCAAGTTGTTAATTATTTTCTTTTAGTCAATGTATAATTTTTTAACAAAATTAACAATTTTTTGTTAAAAAATCAGTTTAAAACAAATTTTAAAGATATACAAATTATATAAAAATATTTAAGATGTAAGTAAAAATTTTATAAAAGCTTATAATTAATTTTTTGTACACCTTATTTTTTTAACTATATATATATATATATATATATATATATATATTATGGCTGCGGACAGATAATCAAGAAAAATTAATAGTTGGATCAACATAAATCCATAATTAAATATCCACATACAATCATAAATATAAATCAAGTTCTTAACAACCAAATAATAATAATAATAATAATCACATTGAATGCTATCTTAAAGGGTGAAAGACTCAAAAGCCATATTTTGTGGAGCTTTTACAGCCTGCTGTCTTGATAAATGTCTCAGATAAGGCCACTGACAGCCAAACTATTTGGGAAGTTGTCAAAGAACAGCATGTTGCTGCAGTAACGATCTCTTTCGTCTTCATCGCTGCCATTGACATAAGTTGTTGAAGAATTCAAGGGAGCCGTGGTAGATGATGGTGTAGTCGAGAGAAGGGATGCGAAACCTAAGTTTGGTAGATTTTCTGCTGATTTCGCATGGATAATGCTTTGGTGAGTATTTTGATAGCCGCAGTTCTGTATGAAGCTATCCGCTATATTAGTTGGCTGTCTATTTGCTTGCCATAGAACCTGCAGAGGATTTTGGGGGTTAACACTGGTGGGGTCGCCGGAAATTTGTTCCAAGTTTGAATGCATGAGCTGGGGTTGATGTATAAGTTGAGCACTTGGAGAGCTTGAGTAAGCTTCAATTTGGTCATGGAAGTGGTAGTCTGGAAATTTTTTTGGACTAAAGTCTTGGCTACTGCCCTTGCATGATAAAAGGGAACTATATGAATTTATGAGACTAGGATTCAGCATGGATCCATTTGGAAGCAAGCTAGGAAAATGATTGAGTTCAGATGTGTTGCAGAGGGATGAGTTGAGAACTGAGTAAAGTTGAAGAAGATCAAGGCGCGGCTTGTGAGTAACTGGATCAATTCCCATTCTCAATAGCCTCTTCTTTAAGCGAGTATTCCAGTAGTTTTTGATCTCATTGTCAGTTCTTCCAGGCAGGCGAGCAGCAATTGTAGACCACCTAAGAGGCAGCAGTGAAACAAAGAAAGCTTAGAAGGAAAGGACAACAATGAAACATTACTCTCAATGATTAGTTCGGTTATAGCGTTGAATTCTACAAGCCGGGATATTACAAAATTCAAAATTTCAACCAATAGTCAGACCTAAAAATTTGGTAAACAATTGCTGTCACTTCGACATTGAAAGTTGTCTTCTTTAGCTCTTTTAAAAAAAGGCAACCAAGTGGAAAACTTGATCAGAACACGTGCCAATTGGCTATCTCCAATGAAATTGAAACAACCCTTTTAGAAACAAAAATTTTCACCAAATGCAAAGCTGAGAATTGAGGAAAGAAGAAAAGATTCCCTCTCACGCTACGTTGTCTGAGAGATAACTAGGAATATACAGTTTTATCTTTATTTTTACTAAAATGCTATTTTTGGCTATTGATCTTCGCTCATAATTGACAACAGAAGCCAAAAGAATAAAAGAAACAGATGCAGTACAGACTCCAACGAAATGAACTCACTTGTTTCCAATAACACTATGCAATTGTATTATCGTCTCCTCTTCTTCAAGCGAAAATTTGCCTCTCTTGATGTCAGGTCTCAAATAATTAATCCACCGAAGCCGACAACTCTTTCCACATCTCTTCAGCCCTTCACACAACACAAAACCAAGCCATTTTGTTCAGCACACGGGCAAATACAGCAATGAATAACTATGAATACTTCTACGTACCAACCATGAAGCTTAAACAAGAAAGTAACAAAAGCTCACCTGCATTCTTGGGGAGGGTACGCCATCTTCCATGCCCATGTTTCTGGATATAATCAATCAACTTCTGATCTTCCTCCGCTGTCCATGGACCTTTCTTTAACCCACTTTTGTCACAGCTAGTAGCTTTGCCCATAATTTAATGTTTTTGGCTCACCAGTTTGAAGAACCTTTCAAGCCACTCTATATATATCCATACATGCAGAATTGTGTAAATTGTGTGTGTGTGTGTGTGTGCGCGCGTGCGTGCGTGCGAGTGTGTGTGTGTGTGTGAAAGGGAGATCAGAATACAGAGAAATTAAGCAAGCTGGGTACGCTTGAGAAAATGTACTCGTGTATAGATTTATAGTGGAGAACTCAATCAAAGGAAGCAAAACGAGGTAAGTCAATGTGATTCGGTATCGATCACTTTGTATACGTGCACTGCTTGCGGTTGAAAAAGTCATAAATAGTCGAGTTTTATTTTATTATAAAAATATAATATTCAAATTTATGTTGTATTATTGTGATTATTATATATACATTTATAATTTTTATTATTAATTGTGATGATAATACATTAAAAAATTAAAAATATTTAATTAATAATTATAATAATATAATATATAATTTTTTATTTGAGATATTAACTGTATTTATTAAATTTTATTATATACAAAATTAGACAATCTTTGTTTTTGAAATATTAACGTAAAGGGGGCTTAACCTATCTGAAGTCAAATCATCATCACAAAAGCACAAAATGAATAGGCTAGGCATTATTGTTCATGTTCAGACTCAATTTATTATTTTTCGGTAAGTCCAACGAATTAATATTTGATTTATGCAATTTCTGTTTTTTATTTTCTCTATTATCTCACCATTTAACGCACATTAAATGGTAAACTATTAGTAGAAACTTTAATGCTTCTAATATTAGTCTTCTTTTACCTAAAGCTCAGTTTACATCGGATGTCAGCTTCTCAATTTTGGTCTCCATGGGAGCACTCCCTCCCAGCCTCATGTTTGGTTTGTTTGTAACCAAAAAACAAGTCGTTTTTTATGTAGCCTATGGCTAATTCTTACTTTTCGGCTACGCATTTGTTGTCAATAGACGATGATAGTTTGCTCTGGCGGCTTTGACTCTGTTACAGGACCGCAACAACCGTTCGTGTTCATGGTCCCAGCCGACTTGAACAATGCCATCCCCTTGGGTTGGGCAATCTTGAGCCACCATTTGCACATGCCAATTATCATACAATAAAAGTCCATTATTGCATGAACGCTAGTTTCTCGAAATATGCGTCGGACGAAGGTGATGTGTCATGCTTGTTGATTGTATTATTAATAATTTTTATTATTAATTATAATTATGTATACAATAATTAAATTAAATTGTAGTAATGTGATATCACAATTATGTAATTAAATATGCGTTTGCCTCGCGCCACCATCTTATGTCCATTTAACATTTTGGTATAGAGAACTATTAAATAAAAAGGTAATATGATTTTTTTTTATTCATTTTCATTTATTTATAAATTAAATGATATAGAATTGATTTAAATTTTTTTGTTATTATTATATTATTTTTTAAAATATTATTATTTATTTATTTTTCTTTTTTTATAGAATGAAACTAAAGATGAGAACAAATAAGAGTTTGAGTAGTTAAATGAAAAAATTGATCGCTTAGAAGATTTGATCGGCAGAATGCAAGGAAATAAGGACTTATCTGCAATTTAAGAAAACACCTCGTCGGAGCATGTCAAGAACGCAGGCTCTTTGACTATTGAGCTAACCTTTAGAGAGTGATAACGACACCGTTCCATGCTCAAATAAAAGTTTCGAGCACCGATTCATTCATTTTCCAACTTCTTTAATTAGCTTGCAGCGCCGCAGCATGGAAAAATTGGAACAAATACAAAATTTTAAATTTTTTTTTTTAAAAAAAAAGCTTTCTTATATATAAATAAAGCTTATTTGCCTGTTTGTGGTGGGTCGGAACGGAGATGCAACGACTTTAAAGTACACGTGTTTTATCAGATTTCCAAGTTAATACAGCTTTTATGCATTTCAAGCCACACAAAGATTTCTTGTAAGAATCATTGTCAACCATATGCTCGAATGCCTCCCGAGCTAGGGTGTATGCGATTCGGTTTAGGATAATTTTTACTTGAATACATGTCCAAACAAAATTGTAATTTGACTAATTTTAAAGCTGAAATAGGCTAAAGAGAGAGTAAAAACTCGGTTAAAAATTCATAATTAGTTGCCGATTTGATGCTTTCTGTGTGGTTTGATGCTAAAGTTAAACTTATATATATATATATATATATAAAATAAATATTAAAAATAATGTGTGTGCAACTGGTAATTGTAATAAAAATAGTTACATTTATTACCGGAATTCCACTGTTTGGTACATTTCTTGCCAGCAAGAGTTTGGGATAAAGCTGGGAAACGTCCATGGAAATGATGCAATGACAGGAGTATAGCACTGCTAAACTGATGTGATCATCACAGAGGGTCTTGCCACCACTCATTCGCATCATAATTAAAAATGAATAAGCTCACAAAAGTTCTCCGTTCCTGGAAAGGACGCGTAATTGAGGATTTGAATTTTCAATTAGAGGTTTCATGATCGAATAAATTAGATGAAAATAAGAAAAATTTTGATGGCCCTCCATATGACTAATGGCGTGGAAAAAAAATAAATAATAATAATAATAATAATAATAAAAGAAAAGAATTCCATCGTGCATAATGTAAACTAGATTATCAATGCAGAGAAATTGGCAGGGTGTATGGTTTCTAAGAAAATGTGACGTAGATCGAATTTTTTTTCAACCTTATGAAGGGACATGTTTTGGGGATGTAGGGATGAGAAAATAACCGGGGGAAGTAGCGACCATTGAAAGGACGAGAAGGTGGAAATTTGGCAAACGGAATCAAAAGATTCGAGTTAGGCCCACATTTACTTTCATTCGATCACCAACTCATCATTGAAAAATCGACCATGGATCTATATGAAAGTCTCACAAATGGTTAAAATTAAGGTCAGCCATAGCAAATTAAGCATTTGAAAACGAGCGTGTGTGGGAGACAACAAGAAAGTAAGGGAGAAAAAAAAGTAATAAAACCAAAGACTGTTTTTCGAAAAACCCCATTATTAGTCTTATGGTTATCAGTACTTTTTCGGTCCAATTAAAACAACGGCGTTTAATTTGATTTCACAACAAGCACAAAATTCTTAAGAAGAATTGGAAGAACTCTCTCAATTTTTTTTTTTTTATATAAAATTTAGATTTTAATTCATACCTATTTCTCTAATTTTTCAAATAATAGACACTGATTTTTTTAATTATAATTACTGAAAAATATACTAATTTTGACAATTAGTCGGGTACTTTCTAATGCAGTATATTTTTTTGACGACTAGATGGGTGGCAATTAGCGTAGAAGAATGCAGTTATCCTTTTAGGTATGTGATGAGTTTGTCGGATGGACCAATACTAGCAGGGCATTTGGTCAAATAATATTTATAGGTCATTAAGTTACAGTGATTTTTAACAAACCCATAATTTAAAATTTCGTAAATGGACCGAAAATTTCCAACTAAATCCTCCTTCTATCAAATATTAATTCAAGCTACATAAGCCAAAGATCCCAGGGAAATTTGACTAGCTTTGCCTTTGCTTGCTTGCAGACCTTTCTCACTTCACAAAAAGCGTGCATCACCTCAGAAACCAACAATTCAATTCCGCAATTTTCGAACACAGGAGCATTTGAAAAGGAGAGCAAAGACTCTTTCTCACTCGCATTAAGAATGCCATAAAGGGCTACGCCACTATTTTTATGTCAGCTTCTTTATTTTTTTTAATAAAAAAATACGATCCAGGCATTTTTATAACCCAAATTAAAGGTTTGTTTGGTAATATTATAAGATAAAATAGTGTGAATGCAAATATTGAAAATAAAAATGCTGTTATTGAAAATTATATATTGTATTGTTATAATAAAAATATTATTAAAAAATTTTAATAAAATTATAAATGTTTAGCAAATATATTATTAAAATAGATGTTAGTAGACAAATTGATTATAAAGAATATGATAAAAATTTTATTTTATTTTAAAAAATATAATTAAAATTTAATATTTTAAATTTTATATTTAATATTAAATATATTATTGATAATTTATAATACTTATTTTATTTTATTTTATTAGTTTGAATAAATAATAAAAAATATTATTTAGATTGATAAGAATTAAAATATTTTTTTTTAAAAAAATAATTATTTTTTAAAAAATAAATAAAAAGAATAGATTTTATAATTATTAAATATTAAAACTATATTAACTTTATATTAAAAAAAGTCAAATAAATAGTTCATAATTATAATTTTTGCAAGGAGTATAAATTCTAATATTTTTGAAAAATAATATGATTGTAGTTTTTAAAAGTATCTCATTATTACTTTTTTAAAATTTAAGTTTTGAAAATTTTAAGATAAAAATATTTAATTTTAAAAAATATAACCAAATATCATTATAATTATATTTTAATTTAAAAATACTTTTATTTATTATAATACATTTTCAAATGTATTATCAATCAAGACTTAAATCTCTCTTTAAATAATCTCCAAGTTGCATTCTCTTACGTCGGCCTGATGTATTTAGGATTTTAATATTGAAGTGTACCCAACAAGGATCAGCTCCTGGTTGAGGAAGAAATGACTCCTTACCAAGGACTAATCCTTGTTGAATCATTGTGTATAATAGCTGTGTTTTCAAGTTTTTACAGTACGGTGATGGAGAAATCTATTAGGAAATTTGTCATGTCATTAAAGATAATTGACAATGATTCAACTATATTTACGTTAAATCCTCATGATTTTGCCAAGTAAAGTTATTCTGAATTTGTAGCTCTAAAATGAAGTTCTGTTTCATCCTTTCAGGATCAAGGATATGTTAGGAATATTTGTTAATAGGAATGATTATAAACAAAAAATTAATTAGCTTTCTCAACAGTCCCTTTTTTATTTCTCTTTCGTTGCAATAAATCTTATATGATCTACCTTTTGTTGATAATAAGCTTCTTGCATCCTTCTTTCGAAGCATGGAGGAGAATGCCTGAGAGGCTCCCCGGTGGTTGACATTTCACAATGTCAAGTGCAGTGCTATTGGTTGATGGTTTTGCTATAAATGGGGTATAAGAAACAAGCTAAAGAAAAAGGAAAAAGTCCATATTATTGTCCACAAGAAACTATGCACATTGTCCATCCAAAAAAATAATGATTTATTTGGTCAATTAGGCCGCTTGAATTTTTCTTTCTTTGATTGTCAAAGTGTTGACAAATGCTCCACTGTCCCTTGCTGGTTGTCAGGCTGTGCTTCGTTCCATTCTGGCCAGTTTATTTCTTGATAAAGAAAAAGAAAAAAAAAAAAAACAAAAAAGAAAAACACTCTAGAAGACAATTGCTCTTCCCCCACAGACTAATAAAAAAAAAATGTTAGTTAGGAAATTAGTTTCCGAAAATGTTTTTTCATGTTTTTTATTTATTTTCAAGTCTTTCACCATATGTAAACGTTAATCATATCAGAAATCTGTAAAGGGAGACACTTTACAACGGAATTTAGAATGTATGAGTCTATGTAATCAGCAAAAAGTTTCTGATACTAAATATCATGGGTTGAGTTTGGAGGCTGTAATTTGAGTCAACCAAGATTAGCCATTAATCCATTTCCATTTTCAATTGCGTGCCTCTATCTTCGCATTATAGATAAAGCAATCCTGGCATTTGTAGTAATTTACCGGGTTTAATAATGAATGAGCCCCACTTGCACTGCGGCAATCTAAAACATCAATTAATCAATAAAAGGAGATGGATTTCGTAATGGCAGGAGCAATGAAATTAATGGAATCGCTTGTGGAACCCGATGTGATTCAATCCCAAAATTGCACGTCAATGCATTTTAAACTCATGGGGTTGTGCTTTGCGCTCCGGCAACAATTTCTCAACAACCAAAGCGTATTATTTAGAATTTGTCTCATTATTCAACTAAACTCATAATAATTTTTAAATTGTTTTTAAGTCATTTTTAACTCCTATTAATCTTTCTTTATATATATATAAAATAAATTTTAATAAAAAATATATATATAAATTTTTTGTAAAATTTGAAATCAATCGATTGGTTGTTGCTGAACTATACATACTAGTAGTAATTGACAGTTCCTTTGCTAGCTTTGTCTCAACAAGAAGCACAAATTTGGTAGACTACCTAAACCTTTGTCAAATTCTGTGATCAATGCATGTGTGTCTGATTAAAAAAGATCATGTAGTGCATTCGACTATTGGGACATCATGATGGCATTATGAAAAGGAAAATCTCAAATAAAAACAACTATTCACACATCTTCTATGAACAGAGAATGTAATGTTCATCGTAGAACAATAAAAACATGTTTTATGGACATCAGATTTAGAGGTCATGCCCAGAATCCTGTGCAAGAAGTATGCAACGAATCAGAACAACAAAACTGTGAACTCCCTCGAAACTTCTATCTTGACACTTAAAACTAGTAAGTCCGTTGATTCACAAGTAGCCCCCATTATAGCCAAAGCATCTACCAAATTATTAGCATTCCTAGGCCTGCCTACCTACCAAAAAAACAGTACCCCTTTTTTATTCCTAATTTGATTGAGTTTGACTTATATCCCCAAAGCTTCTCCTTTTGACCATTCAACCAAGTAATAGTCACTGTGGAATTACTCTCCACAATTAACTTACCTCGTACGCTATTAACCGGCTGCTTGATATAGCTGACCACCAGTCACTAAGATTGGGACAAGGTCGGAGGTTTGACCTCCTCCAAAAAACATATCCACAAATGTGGGATTTGGAGACTTGTCCTTGTGGTGTCTTCGGAGTCACTTCCCTTCTCTTTTAACATTTAGCAATCTAACCCCTGACTATTACTGTGATTAAACAAAAAAAAATTACCTTAGATATTGCCACGTTCATACTCATTATTTGGGAAATGGCTCAAATTGCTAATTACCTACGTGGTCTTTAAATCAGCCAACAAGATTTGATACTTTGTTTTTCCCCCTTGTTTGTGATCAGTTACTGCGAGGGAAAAAGGGACAAACCATGCATATCCTTGTTTTAGAAATTACTCCCCAACATTTTAGGTTTCTGCTCCATAGAAAAATAGATGATGTCTGCAAGTTGGCTTGCTTACGTACACGAATTTGGCTGCGATTATCTCCACATTATTAACTTCCAACGTCGCATGTGTCGTCTCTAGCATTCTCTTATAACTCTATTTTGTTAGTTTTAATTGCATCAACTTAAATTTGTTATTTTTAGTTAATTGATTCGATTAAAATTTAAATTTAAAATTTTTTAGTCTTAAAAATGACTTTAATATTAATAACTTAAAGCTCATTGATGTATAGACTTAAATTTTATTGATTCACTTGTAGTGACAAAAAGTGAAGTCAAATGCCAACGTGCTAATGGTACAAAATTTGTTTTAAGATCTGTCTTCTAATATTAGATTTCACCGAGAAGCTAAATTCTGGTCTTGGACTCCAACTAGATCAAAATAATAATAATAATAATAATAAATATATATATGGTTCGGTAACGCAAGAGCATCAGGCGTCAAACACAGCCTGAAGGGATTTCATGTCATGAACCACCTATATGAGATTGTTTGTACGCAAAGAAGAGTCACGGAACAAGATAATTTCTACACTAAGGAGAGTCAAATAATGTTCTAGAAGACTTTAAAAGAGTTCATAATACATCAATGTCTCAATATCTCAACTCAAAATAATTGTATATGCGAATTTATAAGGAAAGAAAAGAACGTTACGGTTGAACAAAAACTTTAGACTAAATGCAATTAACTCAATTGCCATATGCCTACCAACTGGTTCTCCTACTACTCTATATGTTTTTGAGCATCTGTCTGTAAGCCGCCCTCTTTAACTATCGAGTTATGCAAAATTAGAGTGTGGATTAATTGGACTTTTTTGTTGATCGAGTTACTTGCAACAGCAATTGCTGGTTTGAGTACCCCAAGAACCTCGAGGCCTCACCTTCAGCCTGTCAAATATGCAGGCCCATTATGATGGGCTACAACAATATCCATTATTCACGTTTCTATTTAATGGGAATCTTTACCGTGACTTTGCAATCGAAACGAAGCAGAGAAACCATCTAAACTCACTTTACCTCTCAATCAAATGACAAAGAAGAGAAACTATCTAAAAATTTTTCCAGAATTTATCGAGTTTACCGAAAAATTTGTAAAGGAAATTCAGTGTATGCTTTTGATGTCAAGTTTTTCCAACAATATAATTTAAGATCTATCCATCCACTAATTACAAGTTTTTAAAATTATTTAGATTCTTGATTTTAAATCTAAAATTTGAATATTAGTTAAAAAAAAAGTAATTTAAGAATTGAAAATGTAAATAGCTTCATTGCGCAAGTTTCTTAGCATGACACTCTAATAATCTATAATTTAAAATTATATTTTTTAGGTTCTAGGCTTTAATCTTAAAAAAAATTGTAAAATTGATAGAAATAAAAAATTACTCAAATTAATTAATTTATCCTAATAATAACTATTAAAAAATCCCTTAAGGATCCACACGATTTCACTGTCAGATTAACCCGTCATACAATCTAAATACACGGTAATTGAATATGATCCAAACCCAATGTCGGTTGACATTTTAATTTGTTCTTGATGTTGTCTTTTTCCATGCAACGAGGGGGACCTTTAATATTATTTAATGCCCCATTTTGTTTTTTATTACTTCTACACGGAACTTCAGGCCTTTAAAAGTTAAAAGGAAGCAGTAAAGCATAGCACAAGGTTTTGGTAGTTGGCACAGGAGTTCTGTGGGCTATTTCCCAAGGGATTTGATGATACTGCCAATGGAAGTTCATTACCTGACGCAAACCCACTGTCACAAAGCTTACCCTATATAAAATATAATAATAAAAGCAGAAGTAACGCGGCTCATTCTGGTTACAAACGTCCCCGATTTTCCTTCTTTTCATTGTTAAATTGCGTAACGTTCTGCTCTTCATTTTCAATCCTTCGTTCTTAAAACAGGGATCAAAAGAAAAGAGCAGAAAGCAAAAGCAATCATGAGTCCAGCAGGTAGAGTTTGGATTGTGGCTGCAAGTATTGGCACAGTGGAGGGTTTTAAAGACCAAGGAATATGCAGGTGGAATCATACAATAAGGTCGCTTGAAGGACTTGCCAAGGACAATGTCAAGACGTTTGCTCAGGATAAGATGCAGTCTTCCTCTGCAATGGAGAATGTTAGCATGAAGAAATCTGAGGGATCCTTGGAGAAAATTATGCATTTGGATTGCTGGGGCCCTAATACGACAAGGTTTTAGATTGTAAAGGCCTTAAGTAGCTTCTTCTTCTTCTTCTTTCTTTTCCTTTTTTTTTTCCCCTTTTTTTTTAAGTTTCCTCTTGACGGCAATGAAATGAATTCGAGATCCATGGCATCATGTATTTTGCTGATCTCTTCAGCTTCAGCCTTCAAAAAAGGCAATTGCTATTTGTATTCACGAAATATGTAAGTATAGTATATTTCACCTTACTCAAGCCTTAAAAATCAAATACAATAGATTAAATTTGGGTGTAAAAATTAATTATTTAGAATAATTTATTTAATTTTAATTATTTAAAAAACATATTATTCAAAATTAAAATATCAAATAAAATAAATTAAATTTTTTATCAATAATTTTGAATAAAAGTTAATGTTAGAGTGAATTAATTCGATTCTCTGTTTTTGTAGTTCTTACGTAAATGGAAGGTATACCCCATACCTTTATGTTACTATAAATTGAATTTGACATTAAAAATCCGATTCAATCAGCGGGTTAGCCACAAAACTAAGACCAAATCCTCTGGAATTTTGTGGAATTTAAAAATGCCTAGTTTTCTAACTAGAAATAATGCATAGAAATAGACTAACGTACTTCGTCTTTGAATCCCCTCTTCAGAAAGAGTTCCAAGAAACAGAAAATGAAGGGTTTGAATTTCTTTTCTTTTGACAACTCTGCAGCTCAAGAGCCACTGTTTCATTATTTGATAAAATGGCATAATTGAAATCATAAGTAAAAATAAATAATTTAAATGTGTAATAAATTGAAATTGACTGCTCTTGTTGACCTGGGTACAAACCTGGTCGTGAACCATGTGAATTACCTGCTGATTCTCAACTTTCCAGGAAAGGTGCAAAAGTCCGGCTCGTCCCAAGGGTATGATTGCAGTAACAGAGTTTGGTTCAGAAAACAGCCATATAAAATTAACTAAATGTTGGGGGTTCAAAAATACATCAGAAATGACCAATTTTTGGTTGTTCGAATAATCTAAATAATTTAAAAAATTATAAAATATATTTCTTAAATACTAAAAATACAGATTAAAACTAATTTAAGAAAGAAAAGTGAATGCTATTCAATTTAAATTTTTAGAAAACTGTTTGGTATATGATATTTTTGAAAGAAAAAAATGAAAATTTTTTTTTGTATATTTATAAAACAAACTATAGCGTCATTGCATCAAATCCAAATATATATGGCAGGCGAAATGCCACCAAAACAACATGAATAGTACTAAATATGGTAAAAGTAGTCATAAAGACAAACACAATTATATTTATTAAGGGAAAATCACATATAAATTGACATATTATTTTTGTATATATTTACAAACAAACATTGGAGCTTGTCTAAATTCAAACTTTTCGTAAACTCATAATAAAATTCTATTTAAATATTTTTAATTTAAATTTTTTTTATTATTATTTCTTGATGGAAAAAGTAGAGTTTTTGCATCATTTATCTTAACAAATAAAGTTGAAATCAACAAAAATTAAAGAAGAAAAACAAAATTTTTAAAACAATTTATTGGTAATTTAGGTATGCCAAGATATTGATTTTTCTTTTAAGCCCTATCTAATGATGAGAATTACAATCTAAATTAAGTGATAAGAAAAATAACTCGTAGACATACGAAAAAGTGGCTAGACTTCTTACTGTTTATAAAATAAATTTCTCTATAGATTCAGTTTATGGACCGATTTATTGTATAATACGATGATATTTTTTTTTTTTTTACTAAAACTGGAAATTATTAATTTTTTTTTATTTCACTAGAAAAACAATATATTAACGCTAATTGAACCATTGATGGCAAATTCGCCAATTTTTCCTGATACGGGCAATGATATTTCCTCTGGACCCACGCGTCTGGTCTAAACCTAAAGGCCCTAGATCAAAGAAAAAACAGCTTCGAAAAAGCAAAACCGCTGCTTCAGTGTCCAAAGCCAATGGATTCTCTCCTCAACCATGGGGTAAATCCGCCTCTGGTTTTCATCTAGCAGTTCTGTCTTAGCCCGCCACCGAACCATCCCCACCCCCCCCCAACCCCATATAAAGGGAAGCAACCCCTGAAACCTTTCTGTAACCAAATCAGAGGCTTAATTCCAGAAATCAACAGAAAACAATAAAACTAAGCTTTTATTTCTTTGTTGGTCACAAGAGTACTATTCCCACGAACGAAAATGGCAGCAGTCGGTAAAGCATGGATTGTGGCTACAAGTATCGGTGCAGTGGAGGCACTGAAAGACCAGGGGATTTGCAGGTGGAATTACACTATGAGGTCGATGAAACAGCATGCCCAGAGCAAGATGAGGTCATATTCTCAAGCCAAGTTGCTTTCTTCGTCTTATGGGTCTTCTTTTTCTTCTTCTTCGTCAACAACAGCAGCTGTCTCCAATGAGATGAGGGATGCTGCATTGAAGAAAACGGAGCGGTCCATAATGAAAGTTATGGATTTGGGATGTTGGGGTCCCACTACAGTTAGATTCTAAGATCTGAAGGGTGCTTGCTTATGTTCAAATCTATGCTTGGACGTGTGGCTTTTGGTAGTTTTAGTGTGAGTTCTTTCACTAGTTCTTCACTTTCCCACAGAAAAAAAGCAAAAAAAAAAAGAAAAAGAAAAAGAAAAAGGTCTAGAGCTTTTGGCCAAACGAATGAATGTCCAAATGCAATTTTGTCTATATATCCCTCTGTTGGTATGGAAGAAATTATTAAGTGAATCAAGGATTTCTTTTATTTCTGCTCCAAATTTATGCATTGAATATTGTCAGATGTGGGTCGACCGAAGCAGAGTTTGTAACAGACACCTGTCGAAAATGGACGATTCATGTGCAAGGAAGAAATCTCACAAGAATTGGCTTTATGAATTTTGTTTTATTAGGCATTCTTTCGGTAGCATTTCAAATACTATGGTTTGGACCAGGCTAATCATTCTCTGAATTACCATATGATCTGGATCCAGTAACTAGTGATGGAGCTTGACCTGAAGCAGAACGAGCCATTGAATTGGGAAGTTTACAACAGGGCTGTTCTAAGTTGTCTTGAAATCAACTTACGTTCTTAAAATTGTCAATCCAGCAAGAACAAATGCATAAAAGACACTTGATTTCTGGATCAATGGAAGCACATTCCTAGGCTAAAAATTGAGCAGTTAAGTTTCAACGGACTGGCACAACGATTCAATCCCGATGACTAATGTTCATGATCCAAAAACAGAACAAATTTCTGAGAATGCTGTCTTTGTATATTTTGAAGGCCGACGTTGCCAGGCGGTTTGTAGTTTTTATTTTTGTCGGATCTTTTTTGATTTAAGTCACGGAAGCCAAATCTTGGCCTTTTGTTTCTGACTTGGGCCATGTGTGAAACTAAAATCACGCTTAATAATTCATTATTTTAGAAGTTTATATTGTATTATTATCATTATTAAATTTAATATTAATTACAATCATATGCTAAAATATTTAAAATATATATTATCAATAATTGTGATAATATAATTTACATTAAAAGTTGGAAGTCGTCAATCAATACCATCAGAGGCTTGACCTCGTGGAATCTGGGTCTACTCCACGGTGTTTGGGGCTCCAAGTTAAAAAATTTATAACTTGGAAGTTTCTCATGACTTGCAAGAGCAAAAGTCATTACAGAAAACAAACGGCCGAGTGGCCCGTTAAGCAAAACCGAAGTCGAGAACCGTGTCCGTGTGCCTGAAGTTTAGTAGGCGTCAATCCAAGAGTCACTTGCCCATGTGCTCATATTGAATTGTTTTGTCTTTTTCCTTTTTGACTTCTCAAACACACAACGCGGATTTGGAAAATGCCTTAAAAATTTTATTTGTCGTTTGTCAAGCTACCAACTTAAAGCATTACCTTTAAACCAGGAGCCAAGAACTTGGTTTTACACAAAAAAAAAAAAAAAAAACTGGTAGTTTCAAAATAAATGTTGTTTTTTTTTTTCTCATTTTTCCTCGAAACATTTTAGTACATAGATTCCCCAGGTCCATGGGCCGGCTTTGTAATTTTTGTGTTTTTTTTTTTTTTACATGTGACAATGAATCACCATTAACAAGTTCCTCTGAAGAAACTCCAAAGCGTGCACCTCTGTGCATTCAAATTACCTGCCGGGCTGGGTTCTAGCTGATCAATTATTTGCCTTTTTTTTTTTTTTTTTTTTTATGAGAAGTCCTGCTATGTATTGAAAAATTGTGAGATGGTTTTAATAACTAGCTATCATAGGATTTTAAATGAAATATAAAGGACGTTTGTTTTTATCAGATTTAAAAATTTAATCTTTCAAAATTTATAATTTTTTTTTTTTTACTATATAGTATCTCTACACTTCCAAGATAAGTTTATGAACATATAAACAATTATAAAATTAAATTAAGAGGTATCTACAGTCATAATATTCAATATAAATTACATATTAGATGCGTGAGATTAATTGTATTATTATATATTAACAATAATAAAGTTACAATATAAATTTAAATATTAAATGTGTCTAATGGGATGCGTCAATATAAAACTCGTTAACCTAGACGGCACGTAAATTTATATATAGTTCTAACACAATAAATTCTGACAGAATTGAAGTTAGTACTGATGTTTTTTTGGACAAAGAGAAAGGGTCAAATCCAATAAGATATTTACAGTTTACTCTTTCTAGTTTTCTTATTTTTCGGTGCAGTGGAATTTATACTTTCTAGTAGTGTGATTAAACTTGGTCGGGTCTGGCTAATCGGACTGATGACAGCGAACTAGGGAAAGATCCGGACTTGATTTGTTGTCGGTTTGATGACCTAATTGAGGTTGGGTGGCATCATGGACAGCTGTAGGCAGCGTGTTGAAGGGGAGAGAGAAGATGAAGCACGGCATATTGGGGATAAAGGAAGAAAAACAAAAAAGGGATGAGAGGTCGGAATTGTCTCGTAGAATAAGTTATTGGATATTCTTTTTTTTTTTGTCATTTTTAATTAATTAATTATTGTTGATGGGACGAGTGATGGTTTGAATTAAGATAATTCTGGCTGTTTGCTTTAGAAAAAATTAAAATTATTTATGATTATTTTTTTATGACCAAACATTCTTGTCTTCTAGAAAAAAAAAATATTATGTTAATTATTGATTTATTAATTAATTTATTGAATTAATAATTTAATTTTTTATTTAATTTAATGTATAAAATATATTTAATATTAATATTTTTAATTTAATTTTATTATTTTATGTTTTATATTTTTAATTTAATTTATATAATTTTATTTAAATATTTTAATTTAAATATTATAGTTATCATAATTATTTATTATAATCAAGAAAATTAAGAGTGATCAATAAAATTAAATACAAGTTTTATGTAATTGTCTTTTATTTTTTATATATTAGAATTTTTTATATTGATTAAAGTTAATTTTTTAAATTATTATTTTTTTAAAAAAATATTATTTCATTATTATGAAATTGTTTACATGATTTTTAACTTAATAAAATTTAACGACGAATAATAAAAGTAACGGAAGATTAACATAAAAAAATGTAAAACAATATCGGAGTAAACGTGGATAATGGATTGGCAAAAATCTCAAAAAGAGTAAAAATTGCGTTCCTTTTTTTTTTTTCCTAATAATTATTTCCACGGCATTTGTGGCTTCAAATTAGAAAATTTTTTAATTTTGGTGGATTGGAGAGCAAGAGCACAGCCTTCAAGGCTATCTATAGAGCGGGCCCAGTGGGCCATTAAGAAAACCGAAGCCGATAACCCTGTCCATGTGCCTGACAGATATAGTTGAAGTGTCAATCCAAAAATCAATTGCCCATTTGCTCAATATTGTTTTTTTTTTTTTTTTTTTTTTGACATCTCACACACAACTCTGGTTTGCAAAATGGCTTAATTTGTCATTAAACCGGGAGCCAAGGACCCGGCTTCGTGCAAATCCAACACCTTCGAAATAAATTTCTCATGTTAGCCCCTAGATTTCCCCGGTCCACCAGCCGGCTCTGTAACTTTTGTGTTGTTTCCTCTCTAAGGTCACTTCATCAAGTTTATATTTAAAATAAATAAATTAAATAATAACATCTAAGAGTAATATAATAATGATAATAAAAAAATATAAATCAATTACACTTAATCTCATAAATAAATTAAATTAAATGAAAATAATTATATATAACTTTTTATATTGTTACATAATGATATTTTATTTAAGAAATAAATAGAGTTACACTAAATAAACCTTTTTACATGATAAAAAATCACCAAAATTACATTAAATAAGCATTTTAAAATTTTTAATTTTTTTGTTACAAGCATACAAGTTAAGCACATTTAAGGCATTAGGACAAAACTCAAGGCTTGGTCTTGCATTTTTCTTTTTTCTTTTTTTTCTTTCATCTGTCTAGTTCTTATGAATTTTATAAATTTAGACTAATTTCTTCATTAACAATTCCCTCCAAGAAAGTCCAAGGGAAGTGTACAGGTCGGTGCATTCCAAAATTAAGCAGGCAGATTTTGACCATTTGGGCAGGCCACAGGGCTTGACCTTGCATGGTTCTAGCTGATTAACTAGAAATTTACTTTATTTTTGGAGTTTTGTTTCTGCAACTTATCAAAAAATTTTGAGATGGTTTAATAATTAGTTGTCATAGGATTTTAAATGAATTATTTAAAAAATTTATTAATTATAGAGAATTGTTTCTTTTATGATATTTTAAAAATTAATATTTTAAATTTATAAAATTTTTTATTTTTACATACAATCATGTCTATACATTTTTCAATAAAAACTTATATCTAAGATATAAACTAAAATAGTACCTATGAAATTAATTAATTAAGAGGTTAGTTCTATATATTAACTAATAAGACATAATTTTATACTGAATAATATAATAAATTTTTTATACAATTAAAGTTAAAATAAATTTAAGATAAATTTAAATTTAAATTATATTATATTATTATTAATTTTTAATTATATATTTATAATTTATATTATTAATTATTATTATATATTTTAAAAAATATAATATAACAAATATTTTTATATTAATCATTCATTTATAACTCATAATTGATATTTATTTTTTATTTATATTTAATTTTCTTTTAAAAAAAATAGATTGCAATAAAAAAATTATATATTGTCATTGGTATTTGATTTCTCAAAAAAGAGTAGATAACTAATCCAGCGAGATATACACTGAATAATCAAACAAACTTCCCCTCGAGTGGCGTATAACTAATAAATTATAAATTATAAGATTGCGTTGGGTGATCGCTTCTATTTTATGTTTGTTAACCTGCCTCACTCTGAACCGTACAGCATTTCTGTTGGAATAAGCACTGACATCATTTTGGATTAAATAAAAAAAAAAAAAAAAAAAAGGAAGAGCCAAATCCAACCAGATATTGACTTTACATTTTTCAGTTTCTGATTTTTTTTTTTTATCTTTAAAATTTTTCTGTACAACGGAGTTTATACTTATTTGTTCTTAATTTCTATCGTCCTGTTGACATGAATTTTCAAACTCAGTCGTGAGAACGTTATGCGCTCAGCCAGGCCACTCCACCTCATGCATTCAAATGCTCCACCTGTAATGCCTTCAGCTATTTAAATGCATTGCTTAAACAATTATGTTCTTATCTTGGAAACTTCAAATTTTAAATTTTTTTTTAAATAAATTAGATTTATAATTTTTTTTTTAAAAAAATTATTATAACTAACGGTCAAATGGAATTTTTAATAAATAAAATATTAACAATTGTGATTTATTATTTTTTTTTCTCACAAGTTCCCACAAAAAAAGGTAATTATTAATTCACATAATCATTAATTGCCAACTGCCCAACCAACCCCAACAAACAAACCTCGCCGTCGTCGCCGACATCTTAAAGGCCATTACATTAAACCCCCCCACCTAATTTCCATTTTCACGCCATTAAACATACCACCCACCTGAGCCCTACACGATCGCCACTTGTCACTCTCTATGCGTTTCTCCCTCGGATTTTCGACACTGTTATTCCCAAATTACCCCCCTCACATCCCCACTTGAATCGCACCTTTGTCCCGATAAGGTACAATCCTCGCGATGTGCGGACTCCAAATCAAACTTCATTGCGGTTAAATTCCCCGTTTCGAGTCCGGCCCCTGTGTTTAAAACTCGTGGAGGCACCGCTTTCAACTTCTCCCCTAATATCCAACTACGCTTATAGGTCTTTCATTTTTTTTTTTTTTTTTTTGAAGTATTACTGAAAGAAATATATATATATATATTGGAGCCGTTACTGGCGACGTTAAAATTCCGGCGACTGATGGCAATAGCGGACCGGCAGAGGCAGCACGGCGACGTGAAGCTTTTCAGGCTGTGTCCGTTCTGGCAAACGTCCGGCAGCAACAACTCGTCTTGCTCTTCCTCGCAGCAACTAAACGGCCGACACGGGGAGGGCTCGGGGTCTTCTTCTTCGTCAGCGAAAACGATGTCGTCCGTAGCGAGATCGCTTCTCCCGGCTCGGCGGAGGCTCCGGCTTGACCCGCCCAATCACCTCTACTTTACCTGTATGTTTTTTGGTCGCCTTCTCGTTAGTCTGCGTTGACTTTTGGAACCTTGGTCAACCGCCCTGTTTCCATTTTGAGCTTGCTAATTTTATTTTAATTTTATAATTAGTTTCTCTTTTAATATTTTCTTTTGGATATTTGAAGTTTGATTCCTTGCTTATTAACAATTTGCTATCTTTTTTCTTTTTTTCGTAATTTTATGGGAAATTTTGTTTTTCTAGATGAACCTGGAAAGCAAGTGAAGAGTGCAGTCAGGCTAAAGAACACTAGCCGGTCCCACGTGGCTTTCAAGGTAGCTTTTTGTTTCAAAGTGTAACAGAGAGTGTGTTCTTGAGTTGTGCTTCATATTGTATTTATTATAAAGCAATTGAATGTTTTGAATTGAGGTCATTGAATGATTCTGATAATTTTTGTGTTGGGTTTCATTTTAGTTTCAAACGACTGCACCAAAGAGCTGCTATATGCGGCCGCCCGGTGGAATCCTTGCTCCAGGAGAGAGTCTTATTGCAACTGGTAATTTGCTGATGGCTATTCCTTTATTTATTTTTGTCTTTCGGAAATGCTATATCTCGACTGGTACAAAATTTGAATTTGATGGACAGTGTTCAAGTTTGTGGAGCAGCCAGAGAACAATGACAAACAACTAGAACGGAAAAGAAAGGTTAAGTTCAAAATCATGAGTTTGAAGGTGAAGAGTGGAACAGAGTACGTTCCTGAGCTGGTAAGTTACATTGTTTATGGTTCTATGGTATTTTTTTCCGTGTGTGATACAATGTGGTGCCATGTTTCTGCTGTTTTCTTTTCATGTTTTATGTATGCCAAGGTCCTAGCACTTGCTTGTCCTTTGACAATAGTGGAAATTAGCCACCAATTCGGCGTTTCTATTCCATTTGGAAAGCTCTTTAATAGTAAACTAATTTGTGCTTGGAAAATTCCAAGCTTTTGGAGTGTTACCACCAATTCTGATGTGTTATCCAACAAGTCACATTACCAATTTTATCCACAGGCATTTTGCCGTTGGAGTTATTTTTCTGTGAGTATTGTGAGGTAGTAAAGAACATTAGGAGTGTCAATTTTTTATCATAGATTTCAGAATAGCATTAGGATACTGAATGAGTCTGATTAAACATGATGCAGTATTTTAAGTGCTTCATTCTTATAATCAGAACAACATTATTTTTCTTACATATGAACATTTCTAATCAACAACTACAGTGATCAAGAAGTAGGGTGTTATTAGCATTATTTAGTTAGCTCCTGATTTTTCTTTATGCTGACTGATCAATGTGGTTGAAAGATAACGATTTTGTGTGTTGTCTCAAATCTTTTCTTGGTTTGACGTGCATCTACTCAATAAGGTTGATGTAGTTCCTGAGGCAGAACAATTTAGCTATCTGGCAGTTTTCTATTTGTTTGCAATTGTAAGCACAATCATAATGAGACATGAGACTTACCAATTTTTCATTTTTTGTGTTCCTAATTTATGCTGCCGCTGAAGCTTGATCGATGCTGAACAAGTTGCTTCTAATATGTTGGCAATTAGTTGTGAGCAGTCTCTTTCATGAGTTGCCACTGTATCCTATTTGTGCTTATGGGATGTTACCATTCTCAGTTAACCCCTTTGCACCAAAGCAACAATGTTTTTATCCAAGTCTTTTTGGCTATGAAATTATGCTATTCTGAATTGACCCTTTCCTTGCAGTTTGATGAACAAAAGGATCAAGTAACTGTTGAGAGAATATTGAGGGTTGTGTTTTTAGATGCGGAGCATCCTACTTCTGTAAGTAAATTTTATATGTTTTCTCTGTTTGCGGGTAATGTGCTTTGTATCTAAAATGATCAACTGTTTCTTCAAGGCACTTGAGAAATTGAAGCGCCAATTAGCTGAGGCCGAAGCTGCCCTCGAAGCACGTAAGAAACCCCCATCAGAAACAGGCCCACGGGTTATTGGGGAAGGTCTTGTAATTGATGAATGGGTATGTCTCCTGCGTATGGTTTCCCAAGAGCTTTAAGTCTTCAAAGTCTAAATTCATGATGTTAGCCTGACTTCTTCACCTTAATTACTATTTTTATCAGAAGGAGCGCAGAGAAAAATACCTTGCCAAACAACAGGTTGAAGCTGTGGACTCCACATAAACTGTGATTAGCTCTGCCAGAATCAAGTGTTTTGTTGTAGCCTCGATTTGTGGGTTCCTTGTGACGGGAAGTGGAAGTTGTGTTGCCTGTCAGATTCCGCATAGAGTTATGATTCCAACAGTTGCTGTGTCCGAGTGCTTAGGGACGAGCATATCCTCACCTCCCACTTGTAAATAAAGGTTTTGGGTTTCTCATGGTGAATAAAAGCAAATGCGCCAGATGATTGTTGTAGATTGTTGTGCATCTATTTTTGAATATCATGATTCGCTCGTGATCCTTTTTTCCTTCAAAAGTGGGTTAGATTTGATTCGATTTAATCAACAGCAATGATATTTGTTTAGTGTGTAATATCCGTTTGGTTATATGCCAAATGTTCAAGATTAGAATCATTCGAGTTCGGTGGTAAAAAGGTGAAAAACATTCCGTCGCCGGGACTTGAACCCCGGGTGAGAGCCGAGTATCCTAACCAACTAGACTACAAGGGAATTGAAAACCTGGAGAAATACCTGACCTAAACCATTCAATGGAGCTCCGTTTTCACAGTACCCCATTCGTGGTTCTACCAGTCTTCTCTATGTTTTAGAATGTAAAGTACAATAATTTGATGAAGTTAATGAACGGGATTGTTATAAAAAATAAAACATACCCACCTCAGACTATAGTTCTGTCATCATAAACCTGATTAGTAGGACAGAAGTGGCATTCCAGATTTCAATATTTTATGCATGTTTGGAGCAATCATATCATAAGCAATATAAATGCAATCACTTTGTCCCATCAAAGAAAAAGCCCATAAAAAAGCACTCTCCATCTACTAATGTCGCCAATAGATGAACAGAAAATATGAGAAGGACCCAACAAAGAACTGCAACGAAGTAAGTATCTAGAATATCCTGTACAAAAAGGGCCTGAAAAAATCATCATAACCAGAACACGTTGCTTAAATTCAAGGTTAATATCTGCCTCACATGGTATCCGGCAACAGAAAGTTCTGTGAACCAAAAATTTGATGAGAGAAGTCCTGAACAAACACAGCAATACCACATTTGCTGCTGTTGAAGCCTTCCCATAAAGAAAAATTAACAGTTCCTGAAACGGTCTTCCTGGCAGATATGTCTTTGACGGTGCAGAGTTTTTCCAGCTTCCTGACGACGTAGTCATTGGAGAGGACTCTCCCTTTGTTCTCCCCTCTTGGGCAGTCAGTCACCAATCCACACTCGTAAAGAGCCACCATTATATTGGCCCCTCGATTGTCGACTTTAGACCTCAATGCTCCTGACAGTGAGACTTGCAAGGAGTTTGGCGCAGGCTTTTGAAAAGTTGCCTGTTGCAGCACAGGTCGCCAATATTGATCAATTGAAAAGGATAAAAGAGAAATATCTAGAATTTTCAGGTGTAATTTAATTTGGAAGTAATTTCCTCAAGGCTTTATTCTCCTGAAAGTATGCTCACTTAATTATTCAATCCTACGCTTTTTTTTTTTTTGTCTTTTCTGAGGGAAATTCTACATTCCTAAACTCATTACCGGTCCAACTACTTTAGGTGAGCTGTCTCCGGGGAAATAAAAAAAAAAAAAAACTGCTTTTCGGTGATTGGAACAAAAGAATAATAAGAAAAGAAAAAGAAAGAAGAGAACTCGGAGGTGAGCTACCTACTTTTTATTTTTTATTTTTTTTAAAAAATCTTTCACGAGTCAATATAAATTCCAATAGCCAACTCATTTTTAATTAGTCAATTTATGGACAATTCTAAGTGGCACAAATCATCTTATGTCACAGCTGGCTGGAGTAGACGGTGTGCATGAATCTAGCTGGCTCAAGTTCCATCACAGCCAAAAACTGAATAGAAAATGTCAGGCCCAGCAAGAATAGACCATGCCTGACAACTTCATAACTCCGGCCTCCGTTTTAAAATGGTTGGCTAAATCAACCCACTTGCCGGAAGAACATGCAATTAGGGGAAAGTCAAACGATGGGGCAATCAAAGCCCAAATTAACACAAAATTAAACTAATTAGGATGCCTACTAATTACAAGATTCAAGAAATTATCATATAATACTTTTTTACCAAAACAAAAAAAAAAAAAAAACCGAACTTAAAGTTTGGTAATAAGATATGAGGTTTAAACCTCAGACCTAATATGACCCCCTCCCTAATCCAATTAAACCATAAATAATAATAATAAAGAAAAGATAACCATATGCTACCATTCAATCTTTGTCCAAAGAACTCTATCACATGGAAGCCAGTTTTTGATGCATAAGTTGCACAAGAGTGAGTTTGAACATTATGAATCTTGCCTTCATTTTTTGGACATTATTGCCGTCATATGGTTCATGATAGTCGCAAAATGCATTTTATTAAAAACTAAGCAAAATTTTGTAAAAGCATTGAGAAGTCTAACAATGTGCTAATCTAATCGTGAAAATATATACCCTTGTAGATTTTTAAGTTTTCCAAATCTATTGCTACGAGCCCCATGCAGCAATAATTAATTTAAATTATGATTAGTCCGAAGAATAATATTGTGGTTAAAATAACTTGTCATGTTACCTATACATTTGAACTACGATTAGTCAATATGAAAAACACATATTAAGATCTAATTAATCATGAATATGAGAATGAATTTACTTTTCTTTTTTCCAAAATTAATATTCTAGATTTCTAAATGATATGATTTATTAATATTAGAGGAGAAAGAAAAAAAAAAAAAGGGAAATTGTTTATAATGCTAAAAACTGACCTGAAACGTGGGAGAAGGGAATCTGGGTGCACTCATGATACCGGAGAGCAAAGCCTCCTCGTCGTTGCCCACACATTGGGACCTTCCCTGAACGACAACCTGCGGAGTGAACATGGTGTCCAGCCTCAAAGCCTCCACGTAAGCTTTCTGCCTGACCGTCCATTGGCTTGACCCATAAGGGTCCTTCCACCCCATGTAGTCCCAGTAATCAACGTGGAACCCCAGAACAATGACCGTCGTTTCCAGTGCAAAGTCCCCTCTCCCAAGCCTCGAGACCAGCAACTCCGCCTCCGGCGACGTGGCGCATCCCTGAGAGGAGAACAGCTCCACCAGCACCGCCCCTCCCAGCCGCTGCTCCTCCGTCGACGCGTCGACCGTGATGTTGTTTTTGCCGTGCAGGGCGTTCCTTGCCGAAGACGTGCCGCTGCCCTTGCCGAAACAGGCTAAGAGACGCGGCGCCATTTTGCTCGTCCTTTTGGCTGTCCTTTGTCTCAGTCGCCGTCAATTATTTGTATATGAATCGAGATTTTGTAGATTTGTAGCTTAATCAACGAGATATGTTGGGAAAATGTTAATGCAGAAAGGAATAAAGAAAAAGTGAAAGAGAACGGAAAATGGAATGGAAATGAGAGGATTCTAGCTTGGTGGTGAAGAGAAAAATAAGGCAAAGGAAAGATGCCAATAAAAGCTCCAAATGTTTTATTTATTTATATTCTTTTCTTCTTAGTGGAATAAAAAAAAAATAAAAACAAAAACAAAAACAGAAAGGACAGGACACGTAGTGTTAGTTTAAGTTGGAGGGGCCGTTACGTTGCCGACACGCGTGCGTTTGTCGGTGACAGGTTGTTGTTTGTCAGAAGTGAGTTGGTTGTTAGAGAGTTGGGCATGGCAACACCACATCTTAGCTAAGCAGATTGGTCGAGTAGGTTTTCTGTGGTTTCTTGGTTGAGTAGGTTTTCTTTTGACAAGGATGTCCGCAACAAAATTTTTAGAAAATACACGCTTGTCTTTCCAAGAGATGACAGATCATAACGTAGCATTGCATTAGCCTTGGAGCCACGATGAGCGTAGATGGTCTTGGTATCAGACGTCAACCTTTAAAAGCATGCAATATACAAACAAATAAAATAGATATACCAATAATATATAAAATATACATAAACAATAATATTATGAAAATAACAAATTTTATAGGTTTCATGCATATTTTATTTGACTGTATGCACATCATATTTTTCAAAAAAAACAATAATAATAATATATGATCTGAGCAGACTTTCTGTTTTAGCGTCAATTCTGTCTTCGCTGCGTCCATTCCACTCCATCCATATATTTTTTTCATTAGAAAAATGAAACTGTTGGCTTGATGGAAGAGAACTATCGTTGCCGCATGAAAATAACTGCTTTATTTGAAATTTTTGAAAAAAAAAAAAATGATATGTACGAGGGAAAACACAATATGCAAGAAGATGAATAGTGTGGGTAAATGCTGGTGAGAAGTACAATACTATAAAATTATACTCTTATTGAATTATATATATATATATATATATATATACATTCTGTTAAATTTTTGCACTTCATATGATTTTTATCAAAAATTTAAATTTTTTAAAAATAAAATATAATTTTAATGCAATTGACATCAATCTGGGTATGATTTCTCCATCGTAACAATAGGGCCCTGAAGAAATGGGCTGGAGTATATTGTCTAAACTGGTGATAGAAACAAGCAAACTAATAGCATTATAGCCTTTACTTATATATTTGTTTTCTCAATTGGTAGGTGTGATTACACATTGAATGATTATAGCTTTGCACCTGATTTGCACCCAAATCAAAAAAAAAAAAAAAAAACTGAGTCCGTAACATTTGTCCAAAACACAAGTTCTTGTGGTTTTGAATTGGGATTCGAGAATTTATACATATACTAATCCTGTGATACAAGTGTGTTGACTGACACATTTCTGTTTCAATTTTTCTCTACATCTGTATCATTCCTATGGCTAACTTCTGGCCCCTTTTCAATTCTATTTATGAATTTTTTTTTTGCAATTTCACATGTTGAGAGATGACACATTAATTCATGATTTAAATTACTTTATTAACAATAATATTTTAGTAATTACAAAAGCATAATTGTTATAATTGTGATTTTTTTTAGTAACTGAAAAGGCACATTGATTATATCATTCTATAATCAGATTCATTTCAGTTTTTAATTTAATCGTAAATTGTAAAATTGTTCATACTCAATACATATCATTTGTCTAACTCTTTTTTTAAAAAAATAATAATAATAAAAGGGCACAACACATTAATTTTTAGTTAACTAATGAAGATTGTACATTTTATACATTACTAGCAAATTTATAGGTATATTTTCTTGAAGAAAGACATTACAGACACAAGGAGAAGAGTGGGACACAGGCGTTCGTTGAGTGCATAAAGTTGATAGAAGCATAGGTTGAAAACAAACCTTACTTTTGGGAAGAGGGAGACCGCCGGTTTTCCAGATGTTGTGTCTATCACATTTTACACTCGTTTCACTGCACAAGACATATCCTGAGAAGTGAGTATAAAGAAGGAGTGTCTAAAGTTGAAGGAATGGGCAAAGGAGTGAAGATTCAAAACCACCCACTTCTTAAATTTGTGGAAAAGTTTATATATAGCATACTAAATCATGTCTTAATTATAAAATATATATCAATTTATCAAAAATTACCAGAAAAAAAATACTATAATCAACTACTGTTAGTCAAACAAGACATATCAAAATAGGCATAACTCTTAAAAAGATGGTAAAAAATAAGAGACCCACCACAAAGAATCCTAGCCCCATTTTTCTCTTAATCTTTTTTTCTCTCATATCTCCACGATTTCATCTCCAACACGAACTAATCCAAAGCAGAGACTTTTATGAGCAGAGAAAAAAATTTGGGTATTCTCATAAAAAGAAATTTCCCTTCTTTTGAGAGGAAAAAAAAAAAATACAAAAACGAATTTCGAAAAAAAAAATTCCAAAGTGTTCTACTACATCATTGTATGATTAATGTTGTTTGTGGGCTATGTGCAATGCAAATCCATTCGTCAAATGTCTGAATCCATGGTTTCAGTTATAAAAATTGATGGGCATGGCTGTGACATTAATGTTGAATCATGGGTAATTGTTGGTTTAGATTGTGAAGAGTAGCAACAAAGGTCAAAGCCGTGTTAGGCGAGCGGGTTAGGTCGTGGACTGAAGGAAAGGAGCTGCTGTGGAAAGAAAGCAAAGGTAGAATCCATCAGAGGCAAGTGGGGTGCCTCATCGACTAAAGGTTAGGAGGAATTAAACTAAAATCAAAGGTTAGTGTCTCACTTTAAATGCATACAAAACAATCGCTGGAACTCCATTTTAAGTTAAAATTGAAACATGTACATTAGACATAAAGCTTCATTAAGTTACCATTTCTTGGTTTAAGAGAAGCCTAAAATTGGAGCCTTAAAGATTTTTTTTTTTTTCCACTGGATGGGAAAGTTAACCTGAACAAGAAGCTAGGTTTTGGTGTTTCTACATAATGGGTTTTTTTTTTTCTTCTAGAAAATGATGATACGTGTTGTCTATGCATCATGCCGGCCATTCTAATTTCCTTTTCATACTGAACAAAGAGGCAATACTCATTCCTAATGGGTTGAGAGAAGATTATAAACCATGCTTTTGATAAAAACAAAATTCTTGTATTTCTTATAAATTTTGTATATATATATATACTAATTGACTGACAAGTTGTTCACATTTTAATTTTACAAAATTTCACATGTAAACGGAAAAAATAAAATTATACACAATAATTAAATAACAATTCTAACAAATTAACCTAAAAACAAGGTTTACAACATAATCTCTTAATCAACATTAATTCTGAAAATCTCATTAGATTAGTTTAGGCCAACAGAATCTCATTCATTGCTTGCTCTCCAAAAAGTCACTAAGGAAGGTTGCAAGAATGACTCTTATTGCAGCACTATAGGGTTATTATTGTGCGGATTTTTAAACTAATTTTGCCTTGTGTTTTCTTTCCCTTCCTCCTTGATCACCAAAAAAAAAAAAAAAAGAAAAGGAATTAGTCAAATTCGATTAAAATATTTAATGTCACTTTATGTGACCAATCATGACGGTTAAAACGTGATGCCCCTAATGTAAAAGTGATACCACTACCGCGATAATGCAATGTTATTAGTTGATATAGGCCTATCATTTCAGCAATAATGCTCGACTATCAACCAAAATATCCTTAATTTAAGTCATTATTCAAGCCAGAGTTATATGGAAGCATCAGTCAAAGCTCGACAAAAACTATTTTGTCACAAATAATGCCACTTAAAAAGGTGACGCCACTGGCATGATAATGTAATGCTAGCTATTACTTGATATAGGCATCTCATTTCAACAGTAATACTTTTTTTTTTTTTAATTTTTTGTTATCATTCTTGTTGGGATACAAAATGTTTCAATTCAATAAAATTCGAGATTAATGGCATGGACACCATAAATTCTATATTAAAATATTTAATTATTAGATGAACATTTATTAGAAAATATATTATATATAATATAAAAATTAATTATATTTATCGTTCTTCAGTCCACTTAGTCTGATCTCAAAAATTTTTGTAATGTTGCATGAGCTGCAGTCCAGCCAGAAATTTCCTGACGCCTCTAACAATGCTCGATTTGCAGCACACAATAGTAGGTATTAAGCTTTTTAACCATTTGCTATCAAAAAGGGATGACTAGCCTCATCGGTATCAAATATAGTCGAATGGTATAATTCCACAGCATTAGTTGCTGACCACAAAGACAGGATCCTACACGTGGCTGACCCCATTATCCTGAAGCCCCCTCCAAAACTGAATATTATGCCCGATGCCCCAATACCACAAGCATCTCCACTTTATCCACAACTTTGTCTAAATTCTGAATTTCCTTATTTATTAGCTTCGGTGCTCTGCCACCTTACCAAGAGGTCTCTGGTTTTTGTTTTTTCGAAAAAAAAAAAGGGAAATTTTGGAGAATTCGATCTCATAGTAGCCATGTTGGAAGGCAAGGCAGTTATTGGTGAGACGGACATGCTCCAAACCATGCAACAAGATGCACTTGATCTTGCAGCTAGGGCACTCGATTTGTTTGATGTCACTGAGGCCACTGAGATTGCTCGTTTCATCAAAAAGGCAAGTTCAAAAAGAGTGGGAAAAGGCAGGTTCTGTGTAAATTGGCTAGGAAGCATAGTGAACTAAAGCCAAATTAAGTTATTAAATGAACTTGTTGATGATATTCACATGCTTGTTAAATGAATGTAAATTTAATTCGTGTAGGCTTTGGACTGAGAATGTCAGACATAAATTAGCTGGCTTATTGACGATGTGGGTTGTGCTTGATGCAGGAATTTGATAGAACACATGGACCTGGTTGGCAATGCATTGTAGGAACGGATTTTGGTTCATTTGTGACACATTGCCTTGGATGTTTTATCCATTTTCAGATCGGAAGCCTTGCAATTTTGCTCTTTAAGGCCTCTGCTGGTCCAAAACTTGCCACAAAGCAATTTTCAGCGGTAGAGACCTTGGAGACAGTGAAAGTCTGATATCTCCTATATATTTCTGTTCTACTTTTAATCTGCCGTCTGGGTTCAAGAAAAATGATCCATTTTTTGTAACTAGTCTTCCCTTCTGTTTCTGTTTATTTTACGTAACTGCATTGGTCTTTATGCTTTGAGCTTGTTAATGTTGACATTGAGAATGGAAACTCAATTTAATGTTTAAACTGCAAAAGCAAGCTTCCAAAATTTCCTGTGATCGAAACCAGGGGAGCGTGGCTTTGCTCTGGAGCTTTATAAAGTATATCTTGAAGGCAGTGTTCGTAATATGTTAAATTCAAACAGAACATAAATGATTTACACGGAGAATTTCCCACATAAGATGCAAGTACAGAAACTGAAGACTATTTTTACTGCAAAATACAAGGCAGAAGGTTAAAAGATCGTTACGGGCAAAGTCTACGGGGATAAATAACTTTCTCTGCGGGAAAAAATGAAATGGGTCCAGAATAGTATGGCCTCCAGACCAGAAATTTGAAACAGGATTCATACAACGGGCTCCAGACCACAAATTTAGTCATTAAACTAAGCGATGAAATGAACATTAGTACATATTTAATCCCCAGATCTGCATTTAGACAAACAAACTGAGATCCACAAACCACAGGTTTTTTTCACTCTCAAAAGTCAAAATCATCTTGGTTTGGCTTTGGTGAAGTTAACATAGCTGCATAAAGCCTGAGCCGGTCCTCCCCCATCGAAGAACTCCGTGACAAAGGCCTTCTTGGTCGAATGAAAGACAGTGAAGTAAGTGTTAAGCGGTGCTTATACCTTCTCCAAGCCAACTGGATTGCCACAGCAGCCCAAGTTCTCCATCCAGGTGAATAGTATCTTGCACTTCTCTTAACTTTCTCATTAACAAAAGTGTACCTAAAGTGTTGGGTCACATACTTCACATCTTCAGCTTCCAGACCAAATGCCTCAGTGGTCTCTAGAGTTATCAGTGTGGATGAAGATGGTGGCAAGCGGTCAACAAATGGTCTTCTTAGGCACCATGACAACAATTCATCACCGCTGAAATTTCCAGGGCCTAACATGCAGTAGCTTTTGACACCATCTCTCAGGACTTGGCTACTTTGAAGATGTCCCCTGACTACAAATAGCATTCTCTTGACAGGGTCACCCTCTCTTGTTATCTACAAGGAACTCGTGCAAAGACTTAGCCATTGTGAAATTTTTAAAAAAAATCCCAAAATTTCATGAAACTACTGATTCATGTTCATACATGAGAATCTATCTAATTAAAACTTACTGTTTCTCCCTTTGTGAAAATAAGGGACTTGACGCGATCACAGATGTTCTCTAGCACAAGATCTTCCATATGTTGGAACAGCGGTACCTGAAACAGGATTGAAATTCCCAAAGGGTATCTCAAATAATGCTTCTTCTTTGGTGAATCAGGTCTATAGTTATGAAATTGAATCATGTACTACCTGCCTCACTAAATCCAGGCAGAGATGGTACTTGATGTCCCTCCTGAGGCCCTCAGGGAAGTTCCGAATCATCTCACTTTCCTCGACACCACGCATTGCTGCCCATCGCTGCCGCTCATAGTTGCGTACCCGCTGCCTGAATCCTTGAGGCAGCTGCCTCTTCTTCATCCACCACTCTATGTTTCTCATTTTCAGTTGCATTGCTTGCTTCTTGGACGTAGTGGCATGCAAGAACACCTTCGACATGACCAAACCAATTGTAGCATAAATGCATCATTGCGCATAGGAACAAAATAGAAGGTTTCATAAATCAAACTGAAGATTATATAAAGGAAGATTCCTGAACGAATAAATAAATAAATAAAACTTAGTACATGTAATTATTACCTTTATGTTTCCTATTAACATGGTGACTAAGACCAGTCCACTTGTCAGAACAATTATATTGAAAATAACTTCCGACCATTCTGTAGTGCTCACCAAGTTCCCAAATGTGCTGCTCGTGACAAAAAAGAATTAGCTAAAACTAAATGCTGTAATTCTACAAAAACACATCAACTCTTTTCTGGTTCTGTCTTGAAGGAACTATAAAACATAAAGAGTACCTTAGAGTCATTAGGGCCCAAAAGATGGGAAAGAGTATCTTCTCCAATCTGTTATCATTTGTAACAAGTTGAACAGTCCATTGATAAGCTCCATATTCAAAATTTTCTCCATTGCCATCTAAGCATGTATTTCTTGCTCTATTATTTTGTGCCCATGCCAATCTTAGCCTGTCTGTTATCATTCTTCCTGTTCCATAGTAAATGGGTTCTTTACAAGATAACAACCTTGGCCCGCAGCTTTCTGTTATTCTGCATTGCTCTCTCAAGCATTTTGCAGCCCTTTGCATTCCCAGTAAGTACCAACATGCGCCTGCTGCCTGCTCATATTTTGGAAACAGGGAAGGCATTTTCTTGAGGAGGAAGTTCAAGAGGACACAAAAAAAAAAAAAGATTGCAAAAATAATTAATCTTTGCAACAAAACCCATCAAGGCACTGCATTTTCTTCTTGTTTTACTCAATCTCTTTCTCTTTTATTCTCACCTCTAATCACATCTATTCCATACATTTCTTTTGCTCAGAATTGATGGGATGGTATCAAAATTCCGCACAAATTACTAGTGGATTGACGGGAAAAAAAAGAGGGAGTGGGGGAGGGGGGAAATCAATATGCATCTCCAATAATCTATTGCAGAAGTTAATTTTACCATAAGTTGTTGACCAAGTCAGTCAACAGTCACATATGTGCGTTTACTGACCCCAGTTGACCAATTAAAGATATGCACAACTTCAATTATGAGAACATGCAATAGTTTCAATTTTTACACTTTTTATCTTCCTAGAAAGTTTGAGAAAAAAAAAATACAAGATTTCAAAAAAAAAAAAAAATTTGCAGTTACCAAAGCACCTATCAAAGAGGAATGCCATTATAAAGGAATGTCATTATAAAGTGTAGAACTTTACCGAATAGCCCTTTCTTTATTTTTATTTTTGTATTTGAAACTACAACTCCTTTCTTATCCTCCAAGAGAGGATCCTGATTAGTACCACTCAACTTTAAAGCTCGATTAGTGAATAGTCCTTTCTTTTTAATTACATTATAATTAGGTCCTAAAATGATGTCATAATGATTAAAAGTCTAAGACAATTATTATTTAGGTCCCAATTCCAATCTTTCAGTTTTGGTTTATGAGTCGACTGGACTCGATAAATATAATATAAATAGACACTATGAGGACAGCGGTTATAGAGATAAAACAATTGAAAAGTTTTAACCTTGCCTATAAAATCTCTCTTGTTAGTCTCTGTTAAGACGGAGGCAACAAAAAGATTAAGAAAAAAAAGAGAGAGAGATAAATTCTTTTTTTTTTTTTGACAAAAATAAGATGTTCATTGGTTGTTCTCATATTTTAAAATACATAAATTGTGAAAATTAAGTGATTTTTAATATAATTTTATTTTGACCATGTATTATTTGTAATGTTGAGGAGAATGATAATTCAATCCAAAATAGTAGACAATTTAATGAAATTTAAATTCAACCACTTATATTTTTACACCATATAAGATTTTATATCATTTAATTTTCTACCTTAAGTAAAGAAAATGAGAGCTTAATGATAAATGAAACCATAAAAAGTGTGTCATAAAAATATTAACTATTATATTTGTTATTAAAGGTGAGAAATTAAGCTACTTTTCTCATTTAAGCTTTTTTTTATAAAAAAACTCATTAGCTAAATGTTATTTGACTCAAACAAATCTCTCTTAATTTGATTTTTGGTGCTAATAAATCTATACTTAAATATTCTACTCTTATCATAAATTTCCATTTATTAAAAAATAGATGTTAAAGAGACGATTTTAATAACAATGTGAGAGAAAATCAGTTAAATAATCACTGGACTTCTTCACCATTAGTTCTTGTAGAACCACGGGTGATCTTCACTATTAGCCCTTGTAGAATCAAGCATCTTCTTTTTGTAGCTCATAATTTGCTTTTTGTCTCTGATATAGACTTCCACTTTTCCTATTGGTAGCTTACCTTCAATTATTTTTAAGCACCTAAGACTTAATGAGCACAACAAGAGCTTCCCTTATCTTTTCGTTTCAAATTGACAACATTTCATTAAGAGTTGATAACTAGTAATTTATGGATAACAACAAAATGTTAGTTAAAATTTGATAATTTTAATATATAAAATTAATGGCATTTAATAAAAATGAAAAAGAACTATTGACTAACACCTGATGATTATTTATTCACCAACCCAGTCAAACAACCATTCCCTCTTTCTTCTTCTGTGTTCAACAGCAGACTATTTGGTTTTTGTATTTCCAACTACTTGAATTTGAACATTTTTTTTAATGACATCCCCTAAAAATTAGCAATAGGACGCAACTAATATGCACAAGATGGAGATCATGTCATACACCAAAAGAAACCTTGATGGTAAAATATTAATGTGAGAGAATATATACATATAAATATATGTGTGTGTGATTAAAGGCAAACTTACGTGCGCTGCAACAAAGTATGCAATCATGTTGAGGGCGATTCCCCACCAAACGGTTCCAAATATGTATCCGGTGACATTTTGCATGTGGCGGAGGAGGCGAACGGAGTGGTAGATTTTGGGGAGATATTGGATGAGGAATGTGATCAGAAAGACGGTCATCAGAAGTGTTATTGATCCTTGTTTTAGCAATGAAGGAATTGCCACCCATAGTACAATCTGCAATTTAATTTCATTGTAATTGTCAATCAAAACATGTGATTAATCACACCTAATGGTTTTTTAATGATACTTCAAAATTAAGTAATGATTGAATACAATCCAATGGTAATGACATACACACAACGTTTTGCTCCCAATGAGCCTTAATGAATTACCTGAATAAGGAGGGAAGAATATAAAAGAAAGTTATTCTTATTGTGTCCCTTAGATTCAGTCTAGATAAAGCAGAAAAAATAAAATCATCTCTACTTTTTTCTAATGGAAATCTTTCTCAAAGTATGGGACCATTATGATTTTTTTTTTATCCTATGGAGCACTTTGTAATTATAAGTATTTTTTAGTATTATAATCAAGTGGTACTATAATGGTGAACTTGTGTTATAATAAGTAACTTTCTTATTCTAATCAAGGGAAATCATAGAGAAAACTAAAAAGAATTATATTCTCATAGTTTAATTTTAAGATCTGAATTTTAATTGCTTCTTTTTTAAAAAACTTGCTAAAGTATAAACTATACAACATAAAATAACTTTCATCTTTTTACTGAAATTTACATTTTTTTTATAGAAAAAAATATATTGTAAAGATATTAATTATTATATATGAAAGCCAAAGTCAAAGGTCACATCTTGCTATCTTTGTTCAACTTTTTTTTGTTGGAAAAATTTACTACTTGATTATTGTTAAATTTAAATGAATCTCTTTTACATTCAATTTTAGTATTAATGAGTTTAAAATTCCACTAATTTGATTTTTTTTCTAAAATGAGCATTAATGCAAAATGTAAAGTAATATAGAGGGAAACATACTAAATCACCAAGTTGTTACTTTGGACAATAAAATCTGTATTCATTTATAAATTTGAATAGTAGTTAATAAGATGGGAGCAAAGGATAACTCCACCTACAAAGTCAGCCTTGAGCCTTAAAGCATTTCTTATTTCCTTTTATTTTGTTTGAGACGTTTTTTAAGTCAAAAAAATTAAGTAAAGCTGAGAATTTTCTCTCACAAGAACCTATTGTAATCCAATTCCATTCCAATAAACTATCAATACCATTAAAAGTATGGTTTTCTCTAAAATTGTTAATTTGCTACCAAAAATGGAACATTGTTATATCTCCAAAAACTTCAATTCAAGAAAACAAACCTCTCTCTCCCCCAACCCAAAAAGAACACACACACACACACACACACACACACACACACACACACACACAAGAGCCAAAAAAAAAAAAAAAATGGTCAGACATTTTTTCTTTCTTCATTTGAACAAGACTCAAACTTTAAAGTTAATTACCAGTAATGTCTCAAAATTTCCACAACCAAAGCACTCAGTTAGTAGCTATAATTAGACATGATTAGTTACTCAGTTGAATTAAGGGAGGAGGAATCCAGAGGTTATGGAACTTATATAAATCTTATGTTACAACAAAAAATGTAGGCAATGCGTAGCACAATGCAAGTTGCTAATAGCACTTTTGTATGTGTAGGAATTTGGTCAAAAGTTGTAATTTGGAGTTCAACTTTTATAGCTTTCATACAAAAATTAATATATAGTAGCATCATAGTAAATAGGTAAAAAAAAAAAAAAAAAGATTGCTTTACAATGAAATTTCCTTCCTTTTTCCCATCCCAAATCCCAAGCACAGAAACAGCAAGAAATAAAGTGAACACCTTTCCGCCTTTGGCGACATCAAGTAATGTTAGGTAATTCGGTAACCACGTATATTTGGTTGGTGATTTAAAAAATATTTTTTTAAAAAAAATAAAAACATGATATAGCTGGTGGGGGATGTTACCCTGGCTCATATGCCCCTTTTCCCATGTACCCCGTGAAATTACGGTGAAATGACCATAATAGCTACGTCACATTGGTCTTTTCGTTACCCTCGTGGTGGCATCTTCAGTTGTCACCCTCCTCGGACACAAGCGTACAAAAAACCCCCCAACCCGAGAAATTGTGCACATATTTCGATCGTGCAATTGCTGTCCGGACGGACAGCTTCAATCAATCATTACAACGATACATTAATTTATTTTGTGGTCAAAAATAAATATACATAATTATTTAAAACAGACAAAAAATTACTATGTACCTGGTGATTAAAGTTCTAAAAGATCCATTAAAAAAAAAAAAGAAGTTCTAAGCGACGGAATTATATGGAATTTGCTTTCGTCAAGTTACGTTACCTTGATGTCACATTAGTCATAATTGACGTTGAACTTACTTCTTCTCACATTTATGAAAATAATAATAATAATAATATTATTATTATTATTAAAAAATACAATAATATAATTAATTGTTATTTTAATTTAACCATAAGCCTGTAATTTTAAATCATAATTGAAACTCGTGAGCATAATTACTACTAGTATTAACTATGGACATAAAATCAAAACATAATTAAGCTTACCTGTGGTATGGGGAGAATCACGAAGAGATCGAAGAGAAGTCCTTTCTTAACCTTCCAATTGTTCATGGTGAAGGGGAGAGGATGCGCCACTTGGGACCGACCTCTATCCTTTTCACCGCCAGCTCCACCACCACCACCATACGGTTTACGGGCCATTTTGAGATGCAGCCAGACATTCCACACGTGCAAAGCGTCGGTCATGCACCGGAGAATCGTGACGGTGACGGCAAACCACCCGTCGACGAAGATGCACATGCAAGTTTCGCTTATGGAGAGGGCATAGAAGAAAAGAGGGTCCACGAAAAGACCGGTGGCGCAGACGAGGAGGAAAATCCTATTCCATTCTTGAAACCACCTAGCTCTAGGGTCCAAGACCACTTGTCCCAACGACCACCACCCTCTTCTTCGCCTGCCGCCGCCTCCTCCGCAAGCCAAAAGCATGCTCTTGAAATCGCGTGGAGTGCTTTCTTCCTCCTCCTCCTCCTCCTCCTCTTCGTCTTCCTCCTCCTCCTCCTCATTTTCTTCATTCTGGCTATCGTTGTCCGTGAAATATTCCAACTCGCGTGTTGCACTTGGCGTCTCGTGCTGAGCAGCAGTAGCCATGAGGAGAGAATTTAGAGGATGGGGCTTGTGGAGGAGGAGGAGGAGGAAGGAGCCTTGCAGAATGTTACGTGTACTGACTGATGAAGAAGATACATATGAATGAGTAGTCCTCCAAAGAAAGGACCATTGACAACTCTGTTGAGTTACAACTGCGGACGAAAAACGTGGGTGTGGGGGCCTACTTTTAAGTAACGGACACACAACTTTTCGATATGCATTGGATTGGCCCCCTCTCCTCCTTTCTCCTTTAACCCATTTTTTGTTGCATTTTTAGGAAAGTAATAAATTTAGATAATTTAATATAATTTTTTTTATAATTTTATATTATATCATAAAAAATATAAAAAATAATAAAATAAATTTATATTATATAAAATAAAAAAATATAATAAACGCTATAAATTAATCATAATGTTACAAGATTGGCTTTCGCCCAATACAAGAAATAACAAACTGACAAATAAATTCCAAGTTAGTACCATGTTTCCATAGTTTGAAATTCATTAAACATGAAATGCATTTGGGGAAACGGGAAACCTGACTCATACAATATTAAATTCATACTCCTAGAAGATTGGCTTCAAACAAGAATTTATATACGTGTATGATTTGTGTTTGCACATTATATAGGTTATGGATATTTTATTAAAAATATTAAAATAATAAAATTTAAAATTTTGTTATTAATTAAATTTAATTTTAATTAATTTTTTTTGTTAATTTAGATTAAAAATAATTTAATAAATTAAATTAATTTTAAAAAAAATTTCTTTTAATTTTTTTAAATAAATAAATTTTTTTAAGAAAATAAAAAAAAAACATTACAGTAATTTTTTTTCTGTTTTAAGAAAACTTAAAAATAAATTATGTTTTTTTTAAAGGAAATAAATGGTGAATTTGAAACCTTCTCCTTTGAGAATTTTTTTATATAAAAAGTAGAATTTAGGTGTAATTTTTTCTTTTTTTTCTTTTATTTTTTTTTATTAAAAATTTTTATATTTATAAAAATTTAATTACAATTAAGATATAATTTTATGAATAAATTAAATTTTTATTTAAATACAATCAAATTTATATTAATTGATTTATATAATAATATTTTTATTATTATATATGTATTTAAATATTTTTAATCTAAAAATTTATAAAAAAATTTGACAAATAAATAATATTTAAATTTTATCTTATTTTAAAAATATATACTTATATATAAATATAAATTTAAGAGAAAACTCAATTATCTTCTACATTATTATTTATATAACAACCATTCTATAATTCACAAATTAAAGGAAATAAAAAGATGAAATAAAAACAAAAAAAAAAAAAACCAAGATTCTCCTACTCCCAAATTACTTTTTTTTTCGTTTTCTTAAAGTTTTCTTTTTGTTTTGTTAAAAAAAAAAGCAACTCTCTTTTTCTGTTTTCATAAAAAAAAAAAATTATAACTTCCAATTTTTTTTCTTTTTGTTTTCTCAAAGGAAAAAAAAAAAAAAGAAACAGGGAAACAAACTACTCTCCAATTCTCTTTTTGAGAAGAAAAAAGAAAAAAATTGCTCCTAATTTTTTTTCTTAAAAAAAGAAATAAAAAGACAAAAATCATAATCGAAGTCTTTTTTTTTTTGTTTAAAAAGAAAAAAATTACTCTCAAATTTTTTTTAAAAAAAAAAAACTTTTTCTTTCTTTTTTTTTTTTAAAAATCAAAAAAATTTCCCTTTTATTTTCTTAAAAAAAATCTCATAATTTAACCATAAAAAAATCTAAGGTTAATAGATGTATAAAAATTCTCACAAATTTTACCTTTGTGTGGTTATATTTTCGGGAGAATTTGGAGCATGGAATAATAAAAAAAAAAAAAAGTTGTGAGTGTTTCTGAGAATTTTTACAAGTTGATAAATAGTCTTTAAAAATCTCTTATTTATAAATATGTTTGAACTCATGTTTGAGGTTTTTCCTTTTTCAAAAAAAAAAAAAAAAGTTTTAATTCTAAAAATAACCCCACTAAATTTAACCTACACTCTGATCTTTCAAATTTCTTCACACAGTTAGGTTCCAAGCACCTCCTCGTCCAAGAAAACACACAACTCCATTTATTTGCACCTAAATCTCAAAGGCCATTGCTTATTTTTTTTATGCTTATTTAATTTGTTCCATTATTCTACACTATTGGCGTATTGCACATTTTATCAGTAACAACTATCAATTTAATTTAACTCACAACGTGGCCAATTCTGAGCAATAAGTATAATAACATTATATATGTTTTAAATTTGAGTATACAGTTACCCAGAAAATTAATTATTCAGTAGTACAATTCAATTTTTGTACAATGATAGTAACGCATAGGTTGCCCATCCATTCAGGATATGAACAAGTGCTGTGCTTGATTGATGGGGTGGGACTGTAGCAGTCATTTTCATTAGAGAGATGGGAACAATGAGTAGGGGAAAGGAAATATACAAAAATGGATTGGGGACACGTGGACTCATTCACAGATGAGTTGAGCGAATTCAGTTTCCTAGCAGTTTCCTGCTTTTGTTTGTTTGTTCATCAAAAAAATCTCTTTGACGTATACGCTTATTATTTGGACCGTACGCACATGACGCTTCAGCTTCCACCACACAGGTTCAAATCTCGTGGAATTACATATTGAACTATCTCTATTTTAACCCACACTGTATGCGCAGATGTGCGTAAACTTTAATTTTGTTACAAAAAAAAAAAAACTCGGACATATTTAAATAATTTTAAGCATCAATATAAGCAACACATAACCCTTGTTATAATAAAAAAATTAAATATATTTTCTTAATTGACTTATAAGAATATTTAGATTAAAAGGTATTAATAAATCATATATTTTATGTGGTATTTTCAAATTTATTTTTAGATCTTTAAATTTGTAATTTATGAATGATTTTTTTTAGAGTATATATTGTAAAAGCTTTCAAAGTGTTATTCTATGATTTTTATAATAAAAATGAATTTAGAGCAGACCGTAAATTCCAAGAGAAAAAAAACTAAATTCTTATAAGTTACAATTAGTTTGTTTCTTAAAAAAAAAAAAAAACATTCAATTAGTATATCTGAAATTATAAAATTAAAAACAATAAACAAATATATGGTGCGAATGACATTAAAAAAAAAAAAATAATGATAACACTCTTAGCAAGATTGATGAAATTGGTACTAAAGGTGACGATAACGAGAGAAAATGAAATAGTACGACAAGAAAAGTCATGATGAGAAGGAGACTGTCATATCTCAGATCACAAAAAATTCATTGTTGTGTCGTGGGAGCCAGTGGCCACTTAAGGATAATCAAAAAACAGTAATATAATCATTTTTTGATAGCAATGGTAATTTAGCCATCTTCTTGCACATTTCACTTGCGTTAAACTCGTACGAAAGAGAGCATAAGCATGAGCATGAGCATTTCAGAGGCTCCGGGTATCACATCAACAAAAGAAAAAAAAAAATGTTAAAAGAGAATTGAAACAGAAGATGAAAAAATGCATACCTTAGGTCGAGTGAACAAAGAGCACATGCAGCCTTTTGAGTTTTCCAACCCTTGGTATTCCAAACAACCAACTTTAATGAATATTAATTTCCATGAATAAGTATTTCTTAATCATTTTCTCAAAATTGAAAATAAAAAATAGTTCAAAATGATCAAAGAATTATACCACATGAAAGTCATTTGTCCGCACAATGCACACAGACGTTTCTTTTAGACAACGCATTTGATAGTTTTGTGGAATTTATAGGTTGTTTTGAAAAGTTCATTGTAGTCAACAATATCATGCTATCTTCACAAGTTGGACTATATATTAAAAGTAAGTCTGGAGATACTAAAATAATTAATCAAGATTTAAGTAATTATTATTCATTTATACTACTGTCCAATCAAAACTTTTTGCTTTATTAAACTTATTAAGTTAGCATGTTTATCACATCACTTCAATCAAACAAATGACCAAGTAGACAAATTTTTGACTTTCTTTCTCTCAAGTAGGCATAACAGTAATAGATTAATTAAAAAAAATTTTTTTTTTTTTTTTAAAAAGTCTATATATATATAAAAAGAGAGAGAGAGAGAGAGAGAGAGAGAGAGGGAGAGAGAGAGAGCATTAAGTGTGCCAAGTGACACACTTCTCATTTATTTCTTGCTCATTTCAAGAGCTATTCTATATATAATAAAGGAGGACTTCCTTCAAGACTCTTCAATTGCCAATCTTTTTTATAATCACTGTAATTGCCCACTCTGGATTGAGTGGATGTTCTCTCCATTTTCTTTGCATTGCATGGATTTGCTTCTAAAATTGTAGCTACTGTATTCATGGAAGGTCCTATTTTACCATCTGCCTCAACTTTGGATTGTATCAAAGAAACTACTGAAACATATTGCAGTTTTAATGTATCTTATGCTGTTGGTGAAAGGTAAATTTTATGGAGTTTCTATGGTAGAAATTGTTTTCCAGTTTATTTCATACGTCTGATAGAAGTAATATTGTGGGGGTTGTAGGTTTTCTTTTTATTTGTTTACTTAATTTTCTTTTCATCATTTGTTACATATTATAGATTTTAACGAGGCATTTGAACGGAATAAATGATGGTCAAACTAATTGACACATGTTATTCTTAATATTAGTACATTTATGATTAATTATTTCTTCTATGATACTTTTGTTCATTGTTGGTGGTCGATTTATGGTTAGAAAATACCCCTAAAAAAAAAAAAAAAAGCAATGCACTCTTACAAGTCAAATATATAATATTCTAGTCTCAAACTGATATTTAATAAAAAAAAATTTTTGAAATAGTTTTTTTTCTTTTTTTTTTCTTTAATTTGAAAAAAATCAACAAAAAATAATAAAATGCGTGCAATGAAACTAATATACCATTACTCCCGTTAGCATAGCTTGTCAGATGCTAAAGCGTTGTTTTTTATGATTGTTTTGGACTTTTGTGCACAGTTTGGCTGAGTCATCTCCAGAGGCTAGACACCTGGCTAATGTGCTTAATTATTGGTTTTTATCATATTAATAATATCTATTCCAAAAAAAAAAAAAAGAAGAATGGACTCTTCCATAGGGATCGCAAGGAGGATTTTATTTATTTTTATGTCTTCGTGTACAAACAATAGAAAATGCGACCACTAAACTTCCTGTATCTATCTCGATGGTCCAAGGGAATTCTTGCAGGACCACAAGACAAAGGTCCGACTTGGGGCTGTACGGTTTTGGCTGCATCCCCATAATGCATCATTTGTTGCGAAAAATCCGGGAATTTGTACCACTCATTCATTGGGTTGGTATCATCAACCACCCTATGTGGCCTAATTACCACCAAACATAAAATTAAGAAATGACATCTGAAAATTGAGCATTTGATGTTGCTCATGATTAATCACCCTTCTACAATTCAAATAGATAAAAAAAATAAAAATAAAAAATTAAGAGAACTCACTAAAAACCCATTTATTTGATGTTATTTAAAAAACATATATTAAATTTTTTTTTTTTTAAAAAATAAAAAGCATATGAGTTATGAGTTGAAGGTTTGCCTGGCACAGATGCAATTAAGAGTTGTGCGTGGGCTATAATCCCATGTAATGGGTACGTTCCTTTACCCACATCTGAGATTACCTTGCAATTTGCAGAAAATCAGCCGAAGTCCAAGCCGTCGGATTGGGAGGAGGCGAAGGCCAGAAATATGCTAAATCGGTGATGTTGAAATCTACCTGTTATAAATGTATGCCGACCGCCAAGCTCCCATCAGAACATGGCTCGTCAATTTTCATTATGGTGGACAGGTCCCACTTTTCCTTACATGTATTAATTGAAAGAATCAATGATTTATAACACGAGACTTTCATAATCAAAATGACTTGAAATTTATAGTATTCAAACTAAAAATATTCAAAATTTGACTAATTTAAAATTTAATTAATTTTGAAATTTGAATAATTTAAGTCAAAAATCTTAAAAACCCAAATTTAATATATTAAAAATTCGATTAATTTAAAATTCAATAACTTTAAACACCATAAAGTCAACATTAAAAGCCAAAACACATGAAATTTAATAAATTTAAAATTTAAAATATTCAAATTCAAATAATATGAACGGAAAATAAATAAACTTAAATTTGACTTGAGGACCGTTTCTCGCCTACCCACATTGGGCTTGAGTGAGCCCAGCAGGTACTGGAACCAACGGCCCATATAGAGTTGTGGGTCTAAACAAGTGAATGCAAAGTAAAATTTTGGGTGATCATCCGTGAATTACGTGTCCTTCTCTCGGTTCAAAGTCGGAGTCGATGTGTCTGTACAAACGTCGGTAAATGTCATCTTTATTTATTATACACACTGAAATCGTACTAGCACCTTAAAACTAAAAAACGTAGTTTCTTTTACAACTGACATTTGTTGATAATACAATTTTTACTAACAAATCTTTTATTTTAGAGCTTAATTAAGTAAATTTCACATGTAACCAGTCTAATTGTTGCATATTTAATGCATTTGTAATGCATAATGTGTGTTAGAACTAGGATTATTTATAGGCATGTTATGCAGGGAAAATAAAGAGGGGGGGGGTTATGTATGAGTAAAGTCTGAAGTTCTGAAACCAAATTTCAGAAAAAAATTTAAGCTTGGTGGCCATTATGCTAAAACTAGGTTTTGAATATAACAAGTTCATGAAGACCCAGATAGAACCAAAGAGAGCACAGTGCTAAAAATCAATCTAAGAAAGTTTACAGCATATATACATGAAAATTGTCCCAAAGTATAGGAGCCTCAGGAATGGTTTTTATTTTTTATTGCTTTTGAGACATGAGAGTGGTCCTTCAATCCTGTCTCAACGAAAGTAGACCCTTGGAACTGCATTTGTTGGACGTTTTCCCTTACTTGGACTGCTGACATTGCCCTGCTCATAAGTCCAGTTAATTTGAAGATCAGATTAGGAGTGAAAGTAGTCGAAAAAATGGTAAACCATCTTTTAGTGAGTTGATTAATGGCGTCTAATTCAACAGGATGAGTCTCTAAACATCCATACATCCATACAATTGTTTAGACTTTCCAAATGCAGAACTTGGCATGTCGCTCGGGTTAGTGTTCGCATGAGAAGATCACAAAAATTGAAACTAACCCGAACAAGATTGTTAACGACACAAAATCTCTGTCTCTATGCGAATGCAAGGAGCAACCTTCCTTCACAAGAGAGAGAGAGAGGGAGCAAACAACAAGAATTTACTGGCAGTTGAGTGAACTATGGACTTTGAATAGCATACCATCTCGCTACACATGCAAAGGACTGCTAATTGCTGGGGATGGCCTATGGCTTTGATTTTGTAGGAGGTGAAGGGAGGCTGATGCAGAGACAAAATAGATTCCATTCATATGCTTCTCAGCAGCAAACTATATCTGCCTTTTATTTTATACTATACATTAACTGCTACTGATTGAGAACCAAATAGAGAAGCAACTCAACATTATTTCTTAAGAAATCAAAACTAACCAATACCATTGATTGCCTATGAAGTTTTAGGGAGGGTGACACCAAACGAACCAGAAAGTTGAACATTACACTTTGTAAATTCAACAAGACAAAAGTTTCTGCTATTTGTTCTTGCCAACTAAGAGATTCAATAGAAACAAGGCATTTTTTGTACAAAAGGCAAATCATGCTGTGAAACATTGCTGCCATGAAGTGTGAGAATATATATATAGCGAAATTCCCACAACTTTTCTAAAGATTTAATTCAGCATTTTACACTCTTCTTAAATATGTATGAAAGTTGAACTGAGGAATAAAAAGCAGATAGTTTGCCTTTATGTTATTTCGGGGTTAGGCCAGAATTTTCCTTTCTCTTATTCTTTCCCTTTTCTTTCTCTTATCTGGAAGTGAGCGGAACATATCAGTTTTTTCACCTCATTTAATTGCCAAAGAACCCTTGTAATAAACAGAAACATACCTTTGGACCAAGCAACCCTGTTCCAACATTCTTCGTTAAAACCTTCACATTCTGGCTCCTAACCATGCCTCCACCATCTCTCCTCAATTTCTGGCTCACTTGCAAGTCTTCTCTCACATTTTCCTTTCCACTAATGTTGTATCTGCCATGCCTTCCTACTCTGGCATTCCCCGTGGCATTTGTAGCACCAGTTAAAGAACCTTGTACATTAACCCCATATGGCACCAAAGCTTTTAAGGATGGAGTCTGATTTTGAACCTGCACAGTAAAGAACAAGCCAACTTGTTAAGACACTCGAGGTTCTTTTAAATACTAAAAAGGCACTAAAATAACATTCAGATTAATTGACTACAAGTAAGATCAAAAAACTGTGGCATGGAAATTCAGAAAATTATGTAGTTATCCACATTTCTATATAGGGGAACGTGTTTGTAACATGATGATGAAATCCATTGAATATCTAACCTTAGATGCAGCTTGTTGGCAAACCAATTTTCTGACATTATTTATATCTCTCCTTCTAGAATCACGACCTCCCTCCTTGGCTTGAACATTTGAAGCCTTGAACTCAAAGGAATCTGTTATTTTTTGCTTTGCTGCTTTAGTCATCCTAGCAATATTTCTGCTGTCTGGGGTGTATTCTTTTTTCCGTGTATATGTAAATGTGGAGATGCCAAAATCATTACCAGGGTGTGAAGATGATCCCACACTAACTTGCCAGATGAAGACTTCCGTTCTCTTTGCTTCCTGCTGTCATTATTAATCTTCACCCTTGAAGCTTGTCTTGTAACACAACTTTTCCTAAGACTAATTCTTAGGGAAGACAAAAGCCCACTTGTATGACCAAATGCTTCACTTGATACACTGATGCCCTTTTGCTCTGGTTGCTGACTGCCCAATGATGTAATGGTACTTGAAGTGCTCTCAACTGCTTTATCCACTGCAGAACTTGAATCATGTTGTAAGCCCCTGTAATGGAGTGCAGCCTTCAAATTATTTGACTTGGCATTTCCAGGTAAACCTCCATTAGAAACCAAACTTGTCTTTGACCTTGCAGTTCCTTTGGAATTTGTAAAGCTTGACTTGGGCTTCATCTTCTTATCTAGTGTCACTGACGGAGACTTCCCATTCAAACCCTTCACTGGATGTTGCTTATTCAACAAAACATTGAAATCATCTCCTCTCCATTTTTTGCTTGTGTAATGTTTGCCCCGTGATCTGGAGACTGAAGATGGTAGATTTGGTGAAGAGAGTCCGTTTGAGTCAAAGTCAGTAGGCAAACTTCCCTCAGTAGAATTTGAAAATGAAGCTTTTAACTGGCGAGAAGAACATCGGTGAAACCTGAAATTCAGATTAACTTATTTGTTTGTTCATCCAAGGAATGTTTTCAAGGCACAAAAGAGAAATGAACAAATAATCGAAGGATGCAAGACACTTACTGATGGCTAGTTTGAAACCACCGATCATCACTGTCCCAGAGCAAAAGATAATGAAAAACATGTCATGACTGTAGTTCATTACCAGCTTATAAACGGGCACGGAAGCCCAATAATAGTTTATAATCACTCACGCAGATACTCACATATCATGGCAGTTAGACTTGGCTTCCAGAAAAAGATCCACCCACATTGGAGCTTCAATTTCTTCCTGAATGTATCAATAAGCAGAATGCAAATCAAATAACGAGAGACAAAATTAGCAAAAGGAGGTCCCAGAAAACAACATGAAATCACCGCGAAGCAATGGAAAACAAAATGGGCAGCTATCAGAGAAGAGTTATCCATCAAATTAAATCTTCATTTCCATCCATCTACAGAAAAGAAAACACCACAGCAACAAAATGAATCCAATAACAAACACAAGCCCGTCCATCAAGATGTGGCAGAAACAACACGCCCACATCAACTACAACTACAGTTAACCCATATCAGAACACCGCGGAAACAAAAACAAAAACAAAAACAAAAAGAAAGAAAGAAAGAAAGAAAGAAAGAGATACAGGATTCAGGAGGACCCAATTCACAATCCAACAAACAAGTAACCAATTTAAAGATATTACCTCTTTAAATGACAAAAACTCAAAAAATGAACTGACCATTTAAGGCCCATATCCAAGAACACACGCAAAAATTTCAACCAAGAAGTGACAGAAAAAAAAAAAAATAAAGGATCCGCATCAACTACAGCAAAATAAAAGAAACCCATGTAGTAATAATAATAATAATAATAATAACGATTAACAACCAAAAAAATTTAAAAAAAAAATAAACCACTTGAAAAGGGGAAATGATTTGCAATATTTTCATACCAGAAACGCCCAGTGATCCTTGCTCTTCTTGAGAACCATTTTTTTTATTTTTTTGTGTCAAGTTTCTTTGAGCTTTCTTGAAAAACCGAACAACCCCTCTTAAAATTGAAGAAAAAATAATAAAAAAAATGTTTATTTGAGAATCTAAGGAGACCCCGATTCCTTCATTTTTGCCAATCTTGAGTTTTCTTGGCTACTCCGTCTCAAAGTCCCACTGACCATTACCATTTTCACAGTGGCCCACACATTAAGCGACGTCGTTCTCTTCGGTAAGCCCCCCACGATTACCACTTTGATTGGCATACAGTTTTGGAGAAGATGTGGGGCCCTGTGATTTCAATGGCTGAGATTTATTCTCGGTGACACCCCCCAACGGTCTGCGAATAAAATTAACTCGACCGTTGGGGAAATTTGAAATTGTTATGGACCCAGACCGAGGCCCGGACCCAGACCCAGACCCATCTGAGTTCTATTTAATGGGTAAACCATGCATATTCCTAAATTATACAGACTCCAATAAGAATCATCCTACCTTGTTCAAGTACAAACTATAAAGTTGGCCTACCAACAATTAAAAAAGAAAAAAAAAAAAAAGCATAAATCTCCTACAGAAACTATCAAAGTCTCTAGACAAGATAAAATGTGGATAGAAAGAGATGAGCTGGAGGTGCTTAAAATCCTTGCTTGCTTCCTGATTGGTTGAATCAGAGACCTCAAAAGATCCCCATCACTGCTGCTCTTGCATTCTAAACCACAATCCTTGGAACCCATCATTTTGCTTCTCGCTTCTGCACGCATAAATTTTAACACTTCTCTTTCTACACACTTCCAGGCTACAAATTCTCAGGAGACAATACTACAAGTTTGCCGCTGAAATAGCAAGAACAAAGCTTGGGACAAAGCAAAAATGGCTTCTACTTTAATGGCAGCAACTGCTAGCACTGGCACTGTACTTAGGCCAACCACATTTCTTGGCCAAAGGAGCTCAAATGCCAACCCGATTAGGGATGTTGTCTCCATGGGAAACAGCAAGTACATCATGGTATTCCTCTCTCTCTCTCTCTCTCTCATAATATTTGATGGGGTGCAAAAAATGTGAGCTTTGAGTGATTTTTTGGATATAGGGCAATGAATTGTGGTATGGACCAGACAGAGTGAAATACTTGGGGCCATTTTCAGCTCAGACCCCCTCATATCTCACTGGAGAATTCCCTGGTGACTATGGTTGGGACACTGCTGGCCTGTCAGCTGATCCTGAGGCTTTTGCTAGGAATAGGGCTCTCGAGGTGAGCCTTTCTTTTTACTTTCTTAAATTTGTGACTGAGCATTGTGACTCGGAGAATTTAACCAAGCAATTGTCTATTGGTTCTTAAAACATAATTATGTAAGCCTAATGAATAATGTTATGCGTGCTACGGCTAACATAAAACTTGCACTAATCGTATGTGTCATACTAAAATCCACTCAGAAATGCAGACATGAATCAAGTCACATGTCATGTCAATTAACAAAAAGCTGTTCCTATTGGCTTTATTCAATGTTGTGTGAGTCCTCACTTTTTTGCTAGCTACATCTCGAATTATTAGTTGCAATGTGAAATTGAGATATTTTAACTATAAGGATGGCATGGATTGATGGACTTAAATTGTTGCGCTTCTTCCTAGGTGATTCATGGGAGGTGGGCTATGCTTGGAGCACTAGGCTGCATTACCCCAGAAGTCCTTGAGAAATGGGTTAGAATAGACTTCAAGGAACCAGTGTGGTTCAAAGCTGGAGCTCAAATCTTCTCGGAAGGTGGCCTGGACTACTTGGGCAACCCCAACCTTGTCCATGCACAAAGCATCCTGGCCGTCCTCGGATTTCAGGTTGTCCTCATGGGCCTCGTTGAAGGATTCCGCATCAACGGTCTCCCTGGAGTAGGAGAGGGAAATGACCTCTACCCTGGTGGCCAGTACTTTGACCCTCTTGGCCTTGCTGATGATCCTGCAACATTCGCCGAGCTGAAGGTGAAGGAAATCAAGAATGGCAGGCTAGCCATGTTCTCCATGTTTGGTTTCTTTGTTCAGGCCATTGTCACTGGAAAAGGTCCCCTGGAAAACCTCCTGGACCACCTTGAAAACCCTGTTGCTAACAATGCCTGGGTCTATGCCACCAAGTTTGTACCTGGATCGTAAGTATCGATGTTTTTGACGTCTCTAGTCGAATGGAATCCTCCGCAAAATTATGACTGTTCGGGTATATTAAGTAGTAGATTTTAATACAAATTTATATCATCGAGATCCAAGGGAAATCGTGATTCGAGTTGCAAAACCCAATGATGAATGTCCATCCTTGATACTGTCGTGGAGCTGCTGATCTGATGTATCGCGGTAACATAAGATACACTAGTTGTAGACTTAATTGCTGGATCTAAAAGGGTGTTGTGGACTTCTTGTGACGACGCAACTGGCAAGCAATAAGAACGCTTTTCATTCCATATTTTCGAACCTAGTACTACCAAGTCTATCATTACAGGGAAAACAGATAGTACGCGAGTAATCTCAGTCTAGACCTAGCCTAATTAAGGAAGAAAAGCAGTGTCTCTACCCCTCAATATATTTGGCTATTCACATAATCATCAATCCTTCCACCAGGAAACAAAATTGATAGATACATACATACAGTCCCCTAACTGCAATAAGGTCACAATTTGGAATTGCCCATAGCAGTTGTCACAAATGAATGGAACCATAGGCAAATGGAAGCAATCATAGAACTGCCACATCACCAATGCTGCTGCATAATGCTCCAAGTATTCCTTGAGTTTCCATTACATCTTTGCATATCCCTGAAGTAGATGATCGTCAAAAAATGGAATCTTATGGACCTCTTGTGCTTCTCTTCCCCCACCATTTTCGTCGACCTTTTTCATCTCCATGTCCAAGTTTGTGAACCCTTGCTTTGGTCTCTCGTAACCTGACTTTGTAGTCTTTCTTCCAAGTCTCAAATCTCAGTTTCAATTTCCGAACTTGTTCATCAGGGTTCATATTGGAAGCTGATTGTCCTGCTCTGACATCAACCAGTGCTTTGGCTTCTTCCTCAAAACTGTGTACGTGCTGCTCAAATTCCATTGTGAGATTATTGACCACATTTCCAGAGCTATTAAGATCTCTTCCCGGTCTAAAACCATGAATGGTGCCAAAAAATTTGTTATGTGTGCTTCCACCAGGAGTTTGAGATCCTCCAGATGCATTGTCCTCAGAGTCACAACCATGAGGTGATGTAGAAGAATCAGGTTTTCCAGGTTGTCCTGCTGTGGTATCAGAAGCAAGACTCTTTCTAGCTGCTGCAAGACTTGCCTGTGATGAAACCGCAATAAAAGAGTCCTCAGAAATGGAAGCAAAATGGATCATGTTGCAGCATATAATTCATGCTTGTGAACCTAACACTTGTTGACAGAAAGCAAGGCAAAATTTTAAAGAGCTTTGAATGCGTACAGCATGTATGTTTCACTTTATGTCACTGGGTGACATTGTCCTGCCCCCATGCATGGTCACCAGGTAACTTTTCCATAGGGCTAACTGAATCATACATCTGAACCTTCAAAGTCTACTCAGGAAAATAAAAGTCTTCATGAGCATGCATATCTACTCCTCATTGGTCATCTTGCTCAAAATACACTAGAAGATGCCAGGACATCCTAAAAATCATGTATCAAATACTAGGGTATTCTAGCAACTACTAAGGCTCTTAAGGATGAACATGATAAAGTACACATGAGAATTACACCCCTTAAGTTATTAATTTTATGGCAGGATAAAAAAGAAGATATTAATTCTATTGTAGACCAAATGGTACCCAAAGGTCATTGGTATTTGATAGTCTTCTCTCTAACTTCAGCCAACATGAATATCTAGACAGTCAAACTAGCTTCTGTGGGCAAGGACATGTTCAAATGTTCTATTTATTAAGGAGCAAAAGGGGATGATATCTCTAAATGCATTCCATGTGGACATTCCAATATGATGCTTTATATACAACATTTATGTATAAGAGAAGCTTGAACACTGAACAGTAACTAGATGAGCTGTGGCACAAAATACTTTGCTTCACTCCTTTTTCCACAGCTGTACATCTGACCCTTCCCCAAGGACCACATTGTGAGAACCTCATGAACTGGGACACTCTTTTTTTCACTAGTGTTGAATTGTTTTTGAGTTCAGTTTTGTTTACTACCTGTAAATTTGATGTGTAAAGAATTTTTATTCAAAAAATGATCACCTGCAATGATGCCATCTGCATTTGCCACATCTCTTCCATTGTTTTCATCCTTGCCTCGTACTCGGACCATCTTCTCTCAGAATGTTGCAATTGTTCCCTTAATGAGGCATTTTCCTCTTCCTTTTGCCCCAGAGCTGCTTCTGCCTTCACAACTCTCTTTTGGAGCTCTGCCAAAATTGAACTCTGAGCCTCAACCTGCTCTTGTGGTACGATCTGGTCAGTTATGGGATGTCACTTCCTTAGAGCTCAATATTTAATTAAATGAACAGAAAAAGGAAGGAAAGGAAGAAGGGAAAGCTCAAAAAAAGCACTACTTAAAGTTCCACATACAAAAAAAAAAAAAAAAAAAAAGCATAGATGAGTCATTGCCGCACATTAATCTCTAAATGGAATTTTCCCAGAAAAAGAGACATAAGCCATGTTTCAGAACAATTCTTCACTCCAGTCAATATTTGGCTAACCCACTGAGAAGACACAATAAAAATCTCACCAACACAAATCTAAAACTATATAACTTGCACCATGCCAAGCAACTTCTTTGCAAAAGAAGCCACCAGTTTGACCACTTAATCCTTTAATTAGTGACAATGACAGCTAGTCAATAGATTGTATTTGAAACGAACAGACAAATAAACAAAAATTACTTGCCATTTATGTGATAAAATTAATTCACTTCCATTACATCAGGGGAATAAACAGAAGAGTTAATATTTGTAGCTTTTGGAGGAGAAAACATGACTGCCACAATAGTTGATAGTTATGCACTTTAACATCCTCACATTCACACATACTTGATTAATAGATAATGGCTTCTGAGCTGGCAAAGCAAATTTTTAGCACTCTGCCATCTTCAAATTTATACAACAAAGTGAAAAGGATTGCTTAAACAAATTTTTGTTTCCTAAGTTAAATCTTTTAGCTAAACACCACTGCTATGTTTTGAGCTAGGGACACCTAGTTCAATGGGTGCCAACCAGGTGATGCAATGGGTACCTGAAACTAGTGGAACAGGCATTTTGTTGATGTGATTTTACAGGGTAGTGATTCACCAAAAGAAAAGCTAGAAATAAGCCGGCAGTTACAAAAATTCATTGCAAAATGTTTCTTCTTAGGTGTCAGGTCTTCTACCTTATAAGAACCATAATGTTCAATATACTAAAAAAGATTACTTGGTCTGACAAAACAAAACCAAAGATGGAGATCTAGGAAAAAGTTTAGTTTGACATAGGCCAGAATTCATGGCACAGAAGCCAAAACTATGAAACCTCCAGTGAATGCTACTGCCATTATTGAACTAAACTTCAATTTTGAGCTGAAGTGAAAAAAAACCTTAATGGCCAGGATATTCGAGAATAAGAGTACCTTGACTTCTGAAATCTTCTTTCCAGGCTTCCTCTTTGTATTCTCATAACTTCGTCGCTTCAATTTACACTTTTCACTTAATTGTTGCTGAGCTAGCCACCCACGAATTGCTGCATAGTAAAAGAATAAGAACAACATCATAATAAAAAGAAAAACTAGAAGTTGGCCAGCAAGTAATATATCCTTTACCAGACTGTAGACAAATAATTGCAGCCAAATGCTCATCCACTGTTTGGGAAGCATTAACTGCATAATTCTTTGCAATAGAACCATATTTCATTCTAGCATTTTCTCCACGGATAACTGCATTTTAAAAGTAACATAAACGAAAAGGTGTTAAGTATGAAATAACAGATACTTAGGATCCAAGTCAATCATCATGGAGAAGAAACTGCACTTAGAGCTACTGAAACAAGTGTGTTTGGCACAATAAAGAAAAAAAATCTCCAACATTTGAATATTACATGACTGTAAAGTTGTCACTCCTTTTTTTACTTCATGAAAATAGCGGCGAGCCTGGCACCCACGGAAGCATTTTTGGATCCCAAGTATGCCTTGTAATAGTTGTTTTCTCTGCTCCTCCAGTTTGCCAATCTGCAAAGCAATGATACAAAAGTGATCAGCAAAGAGCTCAATGCAAGATGTTCAGAACAATTTTCCAGAGATATCTTTGAAAATTTGAAGTATATCCTTCGTTTTTGTTGCAATACTCAAAATAGTTTCACACCAATAACTTTTTCAAAGCTTTTACTGATGAAAAAAATCTGAACTTTTGCTAAATATTAATACAAACCTGGCCTGTACGAAGATATAACTTGGTGTATCCAACTTGATACATTTCTGGGAGGAGATTAAATTGCTGTAAAATGGCAACTGAGATGCTTAATGGATCCTGAGATACATTTGTGTCCACAAGTAGGAAACCATACCTAAATTGTTTGCAGTTTTAGGGTAAGTATTAAATTGGGAATAACATGAAAGTTCACAGAATGACCAGAGATTCACAGAAGCATGCCATTACCTTCTGGAAAACTCTAGGTGAGTCATTCGAGTAGGAAATCCAGATCTTGAAATCCTAACAACCTCTAAAACTCCACAACAGCGGAGCTGCTGTAGGACTAGATCCTCTTCATACACGCCAGGATGCTGCTTAGAATTTGGTTTTATACAGCGGATAAAGTGAGGTGTGGTGTTCTCTAACTGGTGCAGTAGTTTAAAGAGTTGACCCTACATACATGGAAGAAATCTCAGTGCTTTCCAACAGTCAATCTCAAAAATAGATTAGGTCATTGCATAGGGAACATATTTCTTCCCAAAACATATGGTAGATTCTTGAATATGCAGAAACAAACTGAGTATGATTCAATGTAAAAGAAAGCTGAAATCATCCCATAAAGACAAGGAAAAAGAAATAAAGAGGGGAAAGGAAGTCAATTACTGAATACCATTCAATCCCTATAACATGAACCTTAACACCTTACTTGGTTGCAGGAGGAATTGGAATTGGGACAATTCCAATTCTAATTGTGATTCCATTTCCAATTCTAACTCCAAATCTATTCAAATTTCAATATCATTGTCATATCTAAGCACCTTGCCACTGATGGTAATTGGCAACTCTTGCCCCATTGCCAGTGGTGGATGCCAGTGGCTGGCATCATTGTAGCGTTGCTGGTGGCCAACCAAGTCACTAGTGATCGCTGGCAGCCAGCATCATTGCATATGGTGGTTGCCAGCAGCCAGCCACCTCATTGCTGATGAATGGCATTGGCTTGCCCTTGGTTGTCAACAAGCTAATTACTGGTTCTTAATCAAGTGAATTTGGTAAATGTAGTATTACTCAGAATTGTAATTTTTTTGTCTTTGGCTTTAGAATAGGAGAATTGTGTAAAACAAATATAAAGCCAATTCCTTGAAATTGGAATTCTAATTCTCATTTTAATGTTTGGTGGTCAAATTAAAATTGACATTGAAAGTTGGAATTTTAATTATTTTGTTTGGTTGTTCTGCCACCAATCAACAATTTTGGAATTCCAATACCATCCATGCTGACGTGAACCAAATGTGCAATAAGCTTTCATCCATAATTTTATTATTCTTTATGTGCTAAAGTTGGTAACGTTCTCAAAACAAAGTAATTCTCCAAATTCATCACACAATTGAATGACAGTCTGACACAATAGATCAAGACAGTGTAGCAAAGATTTCATACCTTGAATTTTGTACTAACACTTTGCACCGAAGATTCCAATCCACCAGTTTGGCAAGAAGAACCTAATAATTTTTGTGACTGCTTAGCCATTTTGGAGGAAAATAATTTTGGAAGTTGGCAACTGCAAGATGCTAGCAGATGGATAAAATCAGAGTACAGTGGATCTCGATTCTTCTCCAGAAATCCATTTGTATCATATATGACCTGATCAAACTCAAAAATGTTAATAAATTCAAAAATTTCAGAGAATATGGTCTTCAATGGCTCATAGTCAATAAATCATGATAGTTTTGAAGTAACAGACTTGTCTGCAAAGCTTATAAGATTGTCATATCCTAATCAGAAAAGATTTAAACAACACACAGCAAGATATATCAAGTAGTTATAAAATCTGAAGAATAATTTATCCATTAAGATTCCAAGCTCTATGAAAGTTAAAACTCTCCATTTACAGAGTTAGCAAGTACTACTGTAATGAGTTAGTCAGCATTAAATGATAGATCTCTGCAGTAGTTCTGAATTATCATGCTTGTTATTGCTCACATGCCTAAAATTTCTTCAACTTGTGAATTCTTTAACATTTAACATCCACCAATAATTATGTTCAAATAAGACGGATCTAAAGTTTTCAGTCCGACTTGCAATTTCAACAATGTCATCAAAATCAAAAGGTTAATATGGAGTTAATTAATCAAAAACAAAATGTGGGTCATAGCTCACCTCTGCAGCATAATGGCGTACACCGAAAGCCCTCCCTCTTTCACCTTTAAAGCAAGTATAACCATTCAAGTGCTGCTTAAGCTTATTTGCCAAGGTCAAATCAGTAGCACTGGGGAAATTTGATTCCTCGTCCAATAAAGATAGCAGCCCTAAAGGTTTCTGCAGAAACCAACACAATAAAAGAGTCGTCACTTCAAGCCAAAAGACAGACAATCTCAGGTAAATGGGATAAAAATGGCATCTATCCTTAGGATCCAAAATCAGATTTGGAAGTTACAGTAACAAATATCTAATGAAAATTAAGGCAAACTACCACAAGACAATAACTCAACAAGTAATAGCACACGGATGATGCAGAACCTGCAGAGGTTAAGTCACTGAAATACCTTCTCAAAGAGATTCAAACACTGTTGGTTGTCTTCAAAATCAACTTTGGTCCAACTAACTCCATCCTCTTCATACTCCTGAAATTAATAAAAAATACAAAATGAAAAAAAAATAAAATCAAGCAGTCTAAGAATATGTCCCTCAGCCACTGTGACACAAATCAGAACCAAAAGGAAAAGAAAAAAGAAGATGGTCAAACAATTTAAAACACAAGAATAATCAAAAGGAAGTTTAGAAGAAAATGAAGCCAAATAATACAGGATCTTCATGCCCAAGAAAATAAAAACGCCAGCACCAAAAAGTTGGGGAAAAGTATCAGTTTCTCAGAAAGCATTTGGACTAGGACTCTCCTACCATTTCCTAAATAATAACTCAATAGCAAATTATCAATTACTGGGGATTTAAAAGATCTAATTGAGATTTTGAGATATTTCAATTAGTTTATTTGCCACTATTGATGCACATAATTATTGACATATATCAAATGTTTCACATCATGGATTAAGCAGCACATCCTAATGAAAAGAACAAAAGCATTTTGATACCCTGTATTTATAATGCACATTAGTTGGGTGAGTATAGAAACTAAACCATGTTTGTTCAATTCCATTTAAAAGATAAATGGGAAATTTTAATCTTATATGTAGAAACCAAAGAGATGCTGATGTACTTTTTCATAAGACACAAATTAATTACTTTGCTTAACTGGTCCAAGAAAAGCAGTTTTAATCTTAATGGTTATCCAGTAATTGTAAGGCTGCTACATATCTGGGACAATTACCTCCTGCTCAAGTTTTAATAGATGCCGATTGAAATGTTGCTGCAGTCTCTCATTTGCATAATTGATGCAAAGTTGTTCAAAGCTGTTGTTCTGAAAATGTGCAGAAGGATCATTAACAAAGCCTGAATACAACCGCAAAGCACTTAAAGCACGACCATAAGCAGTAAAAGAAATTAACAATACCTTAAATGATTCAAATCCATAGATATCAAGGATATTGATGGATCTCCAAGTGCGCAGTTTGCCCACTTCAACGGACTTGTTGATTTGTTCCACAAGCCAGTCAAACAAATTTGCATATATGAACTTTGCCAACGCATCTCTTCCATCAGTGGCCTGAAGACAAATGATCAAAGACCTTAAAAATATAACTAAACCCTAGATATTTTACATAGATACAGAAAGAGAGATTGTGTGAGTGCATGTCAAAAATACAGTTTTGTTTAACTTTCAGTCCAGAAGTATGCATACCTGCCGCAACGTCAATTTCTTGGCAATGCTATCTTTCCCAATTTGGATTTTGTGGGTAGACAAAGCTAGCATCAGGTCCTGGGCACTGCAACCCATCAGCTTGGCAACATTGGTAACAGCTGCCAAAAGATTTAACACGATCAGTCTTAGTTGACAGAAAGCCTGGTGACACCAATGGTAGTATTCCGTAAATATTGCATTTCCTCATTCCAATCCCCCATTCTATGATGCTTGTTTAAATACAATCATGAAACTCCACTTGTTCAGCCAATTGCTAGTTTCAGAATTATATCAAGGAATTCCACTTGACAGTTGCATACTGGTGTGGAATGCTACATCACCAGCAATGCTTTCAAGAATTGCATCAAACTTGGATCTAGGATTAAGCTTTTGCTTCATCCATCATGGAAAAGGGACAATTTTGATTTGTTCATCATTCTTTACTTTTGGATTCAGATTGATTGTGCAAAGTTTTTTGAAAAAAGGAAATAAACAGTTAGTCAAGTCCCACCAAAGAAGCCAAAGGTACCATGGGTCTTTGAAGCTTTTGCCTCCATGATAAGGGGGCCTGTATAGCCCACCTTTTAAAGCCTGTCAAGCAGACTTATGCAAACCCATTCACTGATAACACTTTCACAGAGTAACAAATGTACTCTGGATCAGATACAAATCTAGTGTACATGTCCTCATATCCAGAGCCTTAAAATTTCAGCAAATCAAATACTCAGAAAATTGGGTACTGATACCAATATGTGAGATAGCTTCTAACAGCAAAATCATGCTTGGCTGACAAAGGGAAAAATTTCCACTACTTCTATAATGGTCACAACATGCTCTTCATGGATAAAGAACATTCCTCCACATAAATGGTCTTCTCACTATGATTGCCCATAAGACAATTTATACAAGCTCTTATTTATGGCCAAACATGAAAACTTAAGATAGCATCGTCAATTAAAAGGCATTCATTGGGAGCAAGTTATAGGCATGATACTCTAGTGTCAGAACAGGACATCAACCACAACAAGAAGGCACCTACAGACTGCAGCATAAAATATGAACTTACCTTCATCAGCCAGCACCTCCACATGATTTTCATGGTCAATTACTTGAAATGATATATTTCCAAGCCATAGCACTGCAGCAAGCATTGAAAATAACTGCTCTTGATCTTCTTTAGAAATTTGAAAAATTTCTAAGGCTTCCTGGGGTAATGGAGAGACAGCCATCACAAGAGCATAGAGACAATGCATCAGCTAGAATCCAAGAAAATATTACTTATAATAACAAGGTGAAATGGAGCTTTCACCCCTTAAAATGGTGGAAGTAACTTCTAATCCTTTGAATTACCATCAGCTTCTGGAAGTTCAGGGCATCATCAACCCCATCAATTGCCAAGCACTCACTTTGATTAAGATAGTAGTATTCACTAGCCTTTCTAATGTTCAGTCTATCTGCAAAGAAACTGAAAAAATGAGACCTTGAAAAATTGAGCTAACAAAGTATTTCATTCCTTTTTTCCTATTACAAAAATGTAGCAGAAACAATTGTGTCCCTGCACAAGTCATTTATATGATCCAAAAATCCCTAGAAGATTGTGTGGATATTATTACTTAGTGTACCTCTAAAAATTGATGGAACACCAACACAAAGTTGGTAAAAGATATGGTATGATCGTTCTCCATTGGCCAGCTGGACCACCCTTGACTGCCCAAAGGACAAACGATACTTTCAGAAATGGTATAGGATAAGCATTGGAGTTCTAAGTAAAGCCTAAAAGGACCACAAATCACCTTTTCCAGCAGAACTATTGACCATTGTCAGCATTCAGCATATACAAGAGGTTAAGAAGTGAGTCATGTCAGATAGCATATTGATCTAATCAAGTTGCATATAAACAACAGCAAACCATTCAACTTAAATCTGCTTACAAGTTTGGATTTTAGCCCCGCATATCTTCCCTAATGCACTAAAATGAATTTCAATCAACTTTCCCTGCATTGATTTTGGAATATGTGTAACCAGCTCATAAATAAACAATATAGGAATAACCAGCTCAGATGCAAAGAAGTGAAAGATAATGTTAACCCACAAATCTACTAGAGTTGTTATTCCTGGATGTTTTTGCATTCCCAAATGCTTCAAGGATAAAGTTGATCTGTAGAATTTGACGCTCCAGTCCACCAGTGCCACCACCAACTGCAGCCAAGTATTGCATTGCATGTTTTCCAGTCTCTGTTTTTCCAGCTCCACTTTCCCCACTACAAAATAAATATTCAAGCGATATCTCACATTATCATGAAACACGTGGAGTAAGGTTAAAGGCTTAATCCAGAATAAAGCAAGGAAAAATGGAAAACCAAGGAAAATGATCATGGAGAAGCATCCAAGTAAGGATACCAAAAGAAATAACTGGGATAGAGAGAAAGGAAAACTGACCTTATGATTATTGATTGGTCTTTTTCATCTGCAAGAAAGAAATTCAGCCCAAAAAGGTGGCAAGAAAGAGAGGGAGAGAGAGACAGAGGTTTCAGGAATAATGATATCAATAACACTGACTTCAAACATAAAAGATAAATGAAAGAAAGAATTCAAGTACCTCTCATCATCTCATTATAAGCAACATCTGCTATAGCATAAACATGAGGGCTCTCAATGGCCTTCTGCTTGTAGACAGTAACATATTCATTCCCATAGATTGGAACATGTTTGAAAGGATTAACAGCAATCAGAACAGGCCCTGCTTTACTCTGTAGAGAGAAGCATAGAACCAGCAACAAAAGGTAAGAAGATAATAATTTTACAACAAAAAGTAATTGCATACAACAACATTGTATTGTGCTCACATAAATCATATTCTGGGAATACCGCCACTTAAGATTGTGAAGAACTGATGGCTCATTCAGATAACTAAGCTGTATAAGATCATCCACGCCCTCAAGGATGTCTGGGTTTGCAGGAAAAAGCTCCGCTGCTGACACTTTTACAACCTAGTAGCATTACCATGTTTTTACATAGAACGATAAAGTTAGGTAATCAGAAGACATTTAAATGCATTCAATGGTAAAAATAGAAAGTGAACTTAGTAACTTACATTTCCATTTGACAGCAAGACAGTTGCTTCATCCACTGAAGTTGATTGTATCTTTCCTGACCCCCATTGACCATTTGAGAGTGGACACCAAACACAGAGTTTCTGGAATAAATTAAACCCACTATAGATATTGTACCAATTTTTCCATTTTCTCAGGATTAAAAAAAAAATTAATTTATACACAGCTTCAGCAATAAGAAATATTGCACAACTTATATTGACCATTGGCACATCAGCCTCTCTAAACTTTCTGTCTATACTTTTCCTTCCAATTGAAATTTATTTAAATCTGTGTTGTCACTGTAAACTTTTAATACATTATTTTCCTTCCAATTTAAAAGTAATTGAATTCTATGTGTTCCTTCGAATAGACAAAAATTATCCTTCAAGTACCCAAAATGAAATGTGTCATTTATCTAACAAGCATTAGACTTCTAGCATGTCCACAAATAGAGTTATGTGGAATTGAAACTTGCAGCAACTAGTATAGATGTGAGAAAACAAAAGCCAAGAAGATAATAACAGAGATAATCACAATCACAAAAGCAAACAAGTTATCACAATTATATCGCTGTCCCCTGACCTTTGTACAGAAATAACCAATGTTATCATCCCATTCTGGCTCTTTAACCTCTGACTTTAAATCCACAACAGACTCCTTTGCATGCTCATTCCTCTTCTCTTCCATGTATGGATTAGAATCTGCAGAATTCTTATCTTTCCTCATCTTCTTGCTCCCAAAACTACCCATTCTAAACTCAAACTCCTTCTCCTTCCTCTTTGTATCCTCCTTCACCTTATTATTAGCTTGAATCACCAATTTACTCTCCACCTGGCCATTGGAACCAACCTTAAAGTCTGTGGGCAGTGAACGCCGAGCAGAGGGAAGCCTTCCCCTTGATGTGGGCCGGGCTGGCAACGCAGGCGGCAGGTCCTTGGAATCCTCCAAAGCCTCATCTCGCCGCCTCAGTGAGTCCAACATCTCCTCCAGGGAGCTCCTTATTGTAGCTCCCGGTGATGTGGACAACATCATTTTGATCAGGTTCTATTCTAGCAGGATCAAAGCCCTGAAATAACACAAATATCTCAAAACACGCGGATACAATCTCTGAACCAACCTACAGCACATTTGGTGAGGGGAGGGAAGCCAAAGGCAGATTTAAGCACCTAAAATTTGCCAAAAATACGAAATCCTTGGTTCAGAATCAGACGACAAGATTAATGAAACTCACAATATCTCTTACTAGTAAATCAAAACTCGGGTTTATCAAACCACATTGGAAAAACCAAACCCAAAAAGAAAAAAGAACTTAAAAATTGCAGAAACTTTGGAAATCAACCAAATGACACAAAGTTGAAACTTTAGAAACCAACGAAAAAAGAATTCCGCTACTACTACCACCAAGGACTCCAAATTGGGTCATTATAAAGGACAAATTATCCAAAAAGAACAACTCTACTTCGGATCAAGATCTTAAAAATTATCCATTCTTTTAAAAAAAAAGAAAAAAAAAAGCCACAAACTTGAGATTGGAACTCAATTGAAATAACATTCAAAAGAAAACACCCCCCCTAAAAGAAACATGAATAACTTACGGCGTACACTTACAATTCGCTACCGAAAACCTCAAAAATCATAGTCCACAGAAACGCCACCTTGTCCGAAAACCGGACAAAGAAAACTCAAAATGTCTCCTCGGCCCGAAAACCAACTCTCAAAGCTTCGAACCAAAACAAGTTGTGCTCGTACGATGCGTGAATTACGAGGCCTGGTCCGGATACCGCACCATCCAGGATATTGGTTAAGGTTGTTAATAATATACCACCAGAACCTGATTCCTTCCCTCCTTCAAATCTTCAATCTTCAATCTTGGGAATCTTTTCTCTTTCTTGGAGAGACAAAAAACAAAACAGATAATGAAAACCAGACAACATTTCTTTGCTTCTGTTGTTGCGGCTGCTTTAAGGTTTTCTCTTCTTTTTCCCCTTCTTTTTTTCTTCCCCTCTCTTGTTTTTCCTGTCGGGTTGCAACAAATTCAAATTTACGTTGGATGTTCAGATTTTGGGGGCATATTTTCGGTTTTTTCTCGTTCAAAACGGCTTTAGATGTTGTAATGGAGGACAACAAATATATATATATATATATATATATATATATATATATATATATATATACGTACATATATTATAAAAAAAAGAAGGAAAATGATAAAAAAATATAAAATATGAAAAAGCAAGGTTTTGCAGCTTTTGGAAGATAGGCCACTCTCCACCCCGACTTTGATCCCCACCCAATGTTTGCATTTAATTTAAGTGAATTATATTTTTAAGATTAATAAATTTATGTTTCTTTCTTAAGACATAATTTTTTTTTTATGGGTTGTGTTTTTATTTTTAATCAACAAACTTTAATTTTTGTTTTGTATTTAAAAAAGTTAAATAACAGCCTTTGTTTGTTTGTCAACTTTTGTAGATGAGGAGTAGGTACCATAAAATCAAGATCTTCGTGACTTTTTTTTTTTTTTTCTCTATTTTGCTTTTTGAAAAAAGGAAAAGAAATTAATGTATATGCACCAACTTTGTGGTCTCATAAATTATCTATTTCACCTTTGTGTATTTTTTTTTTTTCCTTTAATTCAGCCATATTCTTAATATTTTATCATAAAATTATGAAATATCTGTAGATTTGTTCAAAAAAAACAAGGATTTTATCGCATGTTTGCATCAACAAAATCGCATTTTTTTTTTTAAAAATGTATCTATAATTTATAAAAAAAATGTCGAGTGCGATAAATCAAAAAGTGTCTTATTCCTTTATCAAATAATTGTTGGCTTTGGGGGCGGGATTCGACGTGCCCAGAAGGATAGGGAACAAGGAATGTCTTTTGCACTTGGACCGTTTCCAAATTGGAGGAACCACACTAGCCATTAAAAATTGAAGCATGTGCGTGGTAGGTCCAAAATGTCATTGACAGAGACCCTGCACTTCGCGGAGGGAATTTTTCAAAATTTGGAAACTTTCTGTAAAAGCATGCCCCACTAATTAAAATGGGTGTTCCGCAATACAAAAAATGTTTCTATTTTGCAAATAACATATTTTTGGTTTTAACGGAATTGGACGTCTCCGTCATGCACGTTGTTGTTGTCTTGAGTGCTTCAAGTGTAATAGCTTATAAGCCTATCCAAGTAAATATAAAAATAATAACTTTAAATAAATAACAAAAATTTTTATATTGTATATAAAATATCAGTGTAACATAAAAGGTAATTATAAAATTTTTTTTATTTAATATAAATATTATTTATATTTATTTAAATTTATTATTTTTTGCCATTTAAATTTGTTTCACACATGGATGATTTGCTTTGCTTTTGCTTCATCAAAATGGACTCGTGACCGGCGGTTCCAAGATCTTGTAGCCCAAAGTCTTAGGTCTTCGCTGATTCCTCATTTGGTCAACGTAGAAAATAATCTATGATTGTGTTGAAACTGCGGCAGAATTACCCTCTGTACTGGCAACCTCTAAAAAGAAGTGATGAAATAGTTCTTGAAGATGTTCCCTAATATCTGGTTCGACTCCCATTGGTAACCTACGTGCATGTCTGTGCAAGTAACGACAAAGAAACATCTAAGGACACATATCAAGAATTATGATTTGCCTTTTAACTATCGATCCAATAATTATTATATTTTTTTTAAAATATAACAATATGTCAATTCTTTACCTATAAAGTTAATTTTTTTTTTTACTTATTTCACTTATTTTATTTAACTTATTATTTAAATATTATTAAATTAAAATTAAATTTTAAAATTTTTACTTATTTTATTCAACTCATTAAATTAATTATATAAAAATGATTTAGAGTATTATTAATTATGAATAATTTTTTTAAAATAATTTTTTATATTTAATTTTAGTATTAATAAATTTAAAATTTATTATTGTGTTTTTAATGTAAATCTTCAATATTTAAAAAGAGATGTGAATAAAAAGTCTTAAATTTGAATTGATGCAAAGAAAATACACTCAAATTGATAGATAAGATTTGGAAAAGTATTGCATTTTCACCTTATAGTTTCTTCCTGTTTTAATTCACATCTCCGTGTTAACCTGCCACTTTTTGCAACCGCTGGGTCTGATGGGTAAGTTCTTAATCTTTAATATAAAAAATTCAAATAGCAGATAACATTTTTATTCGATAATGTGAAAAAGGTACTCATTACCAACCTTAAACTCTTAATTTGCAAGTATATATTGAGCGGATGTGGGGTCGTCAAGACTAGCAAAGCGAGACGATATTGTAACCATTCCTAACACGTATCACTTGGGACTGGTTAAATCGATCTTCCAAAAAGAGAGAGAGAGAGTTGCCCGAGTGGTCACTTGACCAAAAAGGCTAAGGAAGAGGCTGGGAGACCGAGAGAAAAAGCGACAGGATAACTTCTTGCCACGCTTGTTGAACAGGATCCCAGTTTATAGACCGTGGCTTTGACAATTTGGCTTTGACAATTAATGGGGTCCCTGCAAAGGTACGCTGGTGGGATGAATGATGAGTTGTTCAAAACAAAAAAAAAAAAAAAAAAAAGAGCCATCGACTTGAGAAAAGGGTCGTTAGATAGCTCTGCTTTTTGTGGCATGTGCCGAGACATTTAATCATTCAACATTATTGCTGTCAAGATAAATGAATAGGAATTAGGATGGTGATAATTAAAGTAGCTTCCAAGGTTCTTAGCTTGTTACCTGCTCCCAACCACCTTGTTCGAGTAGCCACCAAGTCATTCCGAAGATCTTTCTTCCTTTTTTTTTTTTTAAAAAAAATTTTTCTTTATCTCCGAATCAACAGATAGTTTGTCTACTAATTCATTCTTGAGAGCTGGGAAAATGTTTCGCATTCTTGATCAATTTTTGATTTCTCGTTTTATTTTCTTTAAATAAAATACCAGCAGCACTTACATTTTCTTATTATTTCAATCTAGTCCCTACATCTGAGATGATAACAACTACAAGAAAAACAAATAAATAACAATAAAATTTTAATTATAAATTTAATTAAATCAATTACATTAATATTTTTTTTCATAATTTCATTTTTATACGAACTAAGTTTGGAATAACATATAATTATTTTAAATTTTTATTAATTAAAATTTTCTAGTTTAATTTGACTTTTCATTCCTCTTTTGTCTTTCACTGTTTTGTACTCCCATAATCTCACTATTTTTGGGTGCTGAGCAGTCTCACCTCCTCTCGAAGAGACCCCGAGTGGGTTCTAGCGGCCAGCCAGGACGGGAAGTTGGGGTGGTTGTTCGTGCCATGAAAGCAGGACCATTGCAGTAAGACATGACGTTGCTGTCATATGACTTTTTAAGAATCAAACGTCAATCAATAGGGTGAGAAACGGATGTAGGTATCTACCGATTAGGTGGTATTTTGTCTCGTGATTCGTGTAATCCTTATCTATAAAATCCTACTTGATAAAAAAATTTGCAACTACGGGTTTAGGTCCAATTGACAGTTCAATATTCAGCTGTGTGCGGCTTGATTGATGCACCTAACGACTACCTGGGTCCAACCAAAAAACCTACCCCACTCATTACCAAAAAGAAAAAACCCCGGTGGGCTAGTCAGGTTTATGGTTGATTATAATTGCTGCTGCTTTATATATACATAATTATTTGTTATGGTCATTCTATTCCTGCCATTTACACAATGTCTGTTTATTTATTTATTTTTTAAAAAAATTTTATTTAAATTTTTATTAAGTCATAAATTATTTAATAAAAAGAGTTATTCATGTTCTTATAGATCTCACGTTCTCTTTGAATTTATATCTGATAACTTATTTATTATTATTATTATTATTATAAATTCTCCAAGGAATGTTGGGTGTCCGAAAACTTTAAGGCCGGCTTCTCGCATATCTCCCCAAGTCACAATAATTGCCTTGTGGATGGTAAAAACTTTTACAGCCTTGTTGGCTTTCCCTGCCTTTACAGCTTTTTGTTTTCAATCTAATAATTAAAAAATTCGTTTGTATCATAAAATTATTTAATTCAAATTTTATTAAAATATTTAGTAAAATTAAATATAAAATTTAATTTTATATAATTTTAAAGTAATTAATAATTTTTATTACACATAATTATCTTCATAAAATTGTAAAACATTAATTCTATCTTTTTATTTTTTCCAAAAAAAACCAAAAGGTTTGTTTAGTTATATTGATTGCAATACCTAAATTGGCTCTCCACTTTTGAATAAAATATTATTTTCAATCATGCCAACTTTTATAAAGTTCATGTGATAAGCACTCACAATTACATTGCCATAGATCATGGATCAAAGAGCTTGTTGGCCACACGAGTAATGCTAAGTTAGGGATTCAAACGTACTTTTATTATTTTCACAAAATGTGAGTTTTAATTTTTGATATATCAAAAATAAAATAAAATAAAGATATTTTTTGTTGTTATAAAAAATATAAAAAAATTTTTGTTATTACTAGAAATTATTTGTTACGTTTCAATAAAAAAAAGTCATTTTTGTCTTTAATGCATTTTTTAAATCGTTTTCTTCCATCACATTTATGATTATAGTCGATTGCATTTTCCACATTATTTTTTTGGTTGTTGTCAAATGGGAATCTTGTATTTAGTGTTTCAGAAACTCAAATTCAATACATTTAATCTAATGAAGAATATATATATAAGATCGTATCATCTAGTGATCTCCATTTCTTTAATTTGATAAATTTTAGTATTAAATTGAACACCACTCGATACCAATTAACTCTTGTTAAAAAAAAGTTTATTGGGGAATCCTTTTTTTTTTTTTTTTACATGTCAGCACTCTATGTAATATTTTAAATTTTTGAAAAAATTTTTTCTCAAAAAAAAGTATTTTTTCCAAAAAAATAAATTTATTTTATCAAAATTCTTTTTTTTTTTTATAAATCTAAACTTTAATACCAAATACCAAAAATTTATTCTATTAACATATGTTTTCTAAAAATTTGAATTTTATTACCAAATGATTAGGCTTTTTTAGAAAATATTTTTATAAACTAATTTTTTAACACTTTTTATTTTGAGAAATATATATTTTTTGACAAAACGTTTTTTAGTTCTTATAATTTATTTTCATATTTAGAAAATAATTTTTAAATTTAAAATATGGCGTATAAATTGTCAATATATAAGAAAGTAAGTCTCAGAATCAATTTCTTCCTTATAAAAAATTTCACTTCACCATTAACTAGCGTTGATTTGACATTTGTTGACTTATTGATTTTGTTAATTTTATAATAATTTAACTGATATCGAAACCATAAATAATAAAATAAACTGAAAAAAAAAAACATGTGAGTTAAAATCGATTATTTTATAAAACTTTAGAGACATTTAGGTATTTTAAACCTAAATCATTTAAGGTGGGAGTAAGAGTAGTGTTAGGTCATAATTGTTATGGTAAAAATGGGCCGATAAACCCAATAAATGAGGTTGCCCATGTTTGGGCCAAGCCCATTTACTGCATGTATAAAGAGTTCTAGGGTTTTGGCACAGCTTCCCTTCCATCACACGCAGAGGGAGCCATGGCTAAGAACAGGAACAAGAAGAAGCATAAAAACGGCGTTGTTAACATGGATTCCCGGGAGCCCATCATCTCAGACATTCCTCAAGGTAGCCACCAATTCCTCTTGTTTGCCGCCTCTTTCAACCAACAGACAGACAATATTTTCTATCTTTCTGTTTTTTTTTTAATAATATTTGAGGTGGTTGTTATTGGACTGAAAGTGAAACTTGTGTAATTGCAGCAATGGACACCACAGAATCTGGAGCCCACATACAAGCTTCAGGTGGTCTCATTAGGTCAGTGCTTAAAATCCTATTTGCGGTTGCGGTTTGAAAACTTGTATTTTGAGTCGAACGGAGAATTGTTAGTTTTTAGTAAACTTCAAAATTCAAAGATTGTATTTTGCAGAAGCGTAAACAGTTTTAACCGTTTGTAATTAAAATAATTACAATTTAATTACATAAAAAAGATTTTTCTTAATTATTTTCTATTTTAAAAAAAAGTTCTTATTTTTCTTTCAAAAACTGTAAACAATTATCAAACAGTGAATTATTTTGATCAACAATAGATTTTGCTACTGTCAGTTTGCTAATTGTAACCGCAAAGTCAACTGCAATCTCAAACTAATTTATTTACTGCTTTCATATTTGGGGTGTGTCTGCTTATGGGTGCATTTCAATATGTTTATTTGGAATATAGGTGCTGTGCATACTGTGTTTACAAGAGCCTTTATATTTTGGAATCATGTTCGTGTTTAAGGTTTAGCGTTGAATGGTCAAATAATGCACTATCTGAAAGGCATTGCACTCAAGATAGCCTTTTGAACATTTATTACGGACGTGAAAAAATGCTGCTTTTGATCCTTGTTTTGTAGTTGGATGAGGGTGGGAGATTTTGGGATTTAGATGAATTTAAGGGTTGTGGCTATAATGATGGTTCTGCGATGGAAGGACTAGAAGGGCTCCTTGCTTAAGGAGGAATGATAAAACTGCATGTGGATACAAGGGGTAATGTTTTTTGTATTGATCCATCTTAAGTTGCCACTACAATTTTTGGTTTAATGGGGCTAAGGTGTGTTATAAGTAAGAATATTTTATAGACGTCTTAATTATGCTAAATTGGGTCAGAAGTTCAAAGACCATGACTGAGTAAAAGATTGGCTGTCCTGATTTGAGAATTTTCACCTTAGCTTTGCTGTGATTGCGCAATTAAATGTACATTGCAGCATGCTCTTGTGATATAAAGATTGAATCAATCATTCTTTTTTTCTTTTCCCCAGTGATTAAATTTCTATTTTTTTTCATTTTAATGGATTAGGTTCATGCATATCAAAATTGCAAGATGCTTGCTTCCTGGAAGCTATTAGAGCTATTGAGACTTTTGTCTATTCCATGTGTCTGGGATCCTTGTATTTCTCTGATATCTTCTGTCATATACGACTTATCGTGGTTGTCTTGCTGAACAGAAAGATGAAGGGAAGACAAATGAAGAGATCAAAAAATGTACGAAAGATGAAAGCTGTAGTAAAAGCTATAGCTCAAAATGAGAAGTCCGAGGAGAAAATCCTGAAGGGTGAAAGCAAAATCTTGAGAACTCAATCTGCAAAATTGCTGTATGAATAGCATCTAAGATATCTAGCTTTCATGATCATAGTTTATATTCAACACATGTTAATTCTTGCAGGTTCCTTTGCTAAATTGTGTGTAATTTGTAAACCATCTATTTTGCTTCACTTTAACAGTATATGGGATTGTTGAAGCATGTGCAATAGCAAATGATTCAATTTTGATTAATGGGTTTCCATAAGAAATAGCATATGATTGATTACAGCCTTTGGTTTGTGGGGACTTTGGACATGAGCAAAGTCTAGTTTGGTAAGCTAATCGTCTTGATCTTTTAATGCTTTATACATAATTAAACATCCTTATGTGTTGAATACGAGTGGACGGGAAAAACCCTTTGACGGGGACTAAGTACTTGGCCCTCTTGGCGCATTACATCTGGGCCGGATTAGACCCTGCAGTGGGCTTCTCAACCCAATGCCCTTCAGTAGAACAAACTCTTTCTTCCTCCTTCCGCCGGTTCGGGACCCATCTGCATAGATGCCATGGTGATAGGTGCCCATCCCATCCAATACTACTTGCCTACTATGCACAATTTATTGGGGCGTGTTTGGTATATAAAATAAATTAGCTTTATTTTATTATATCTGATGTTTAATAAATTATTTAAATAAGTTAGTATGAGATTATTATTTTATATTTATGAGCTAATACTATTGTTATCTCTTATTTATGAATTAGTATTATCTAATATATATTTTTTTTAAATTTAATTATCATATAATATGAACTAACCTTATTTTTTAAAATATCTTTGGTATAAAACTTTGTAATATCAACTAAAATTCTCTCTTATCTCTTGTCTTTATTCTTATTATTACATGGGGACTACCACTACCACTGTTGGTCGTCACCACCGCGTAGAAAATTAAACAATTGTAAAAATATTTTTTTAAACTAGGTAAGAAATTATTCTTTCTTTAACTTTTTATAAAATTCACATAATCAAAATATAGAAGTAAAGGAAAAGTTTTAAAAAAAGTAAATGGCTTAATTTTCAAAATTTTAGTTATTTTATTTTATTTTATTTTAATTTTCAACCTAAAATTGGAACAAATAACAATTCTTTTTGAAATTGATCGATTTTAATTTTGGGTTTAGCACGATTTTGAAGTATAATTATAATAAGTCTTTCAGATAAAGAATCTCCCAAACAATGGCTAAACAAACCTTGAAGTAAAATCTCATGCAAGGGTTGTAGTGGAGGAAAAGGAGGAAGACATCCAACAATGAAAAATTGTCGGCCATTATACAAAGTTCGTTGACATGGCATAAGTAATTGATAAAGAGGCCGACCATAAGTTGCCGTATGACGGATCCAAAAGATCCCACCAATAGATCTACACGGACCCGCAAGGGCTTTAAGAACTTGTCCCTCGAATTTGCTATTCTGAACAGGAGACCTGGATCTAGGAATATTTTATAAATATTATGAATTTATTAATTAATAAAATAAAAATAATTTTGACACATAATCTTAATTATTTATGTTAAAAAAGATTCAAAATAAATAATAAAAATGGTTAATTATACAATAATAATGATAAAGTTATTTTAATGCACTATACCACCCAACTATTCCATGTCATTTTAAATACTTTATAAATGTAATATAAAATAGTGGTCATTTTATACAGTGTTGTGTATCATGGGGCATTAACATCACTAAAGTTTGTCTACATCTTTCATTAAGGGGCCTGTTGGGGGATCCCCTTCCAACGTGATAAATGCCTTAATTTCCCGAGAATCGGGATGTGCTGATTTTTTTTTTTTGTACTTACTTTTCTCGTCTGCTTTCATCGATAATTGTTGACTTAGGCATCGTAAAATATAACCCTCATCCATCACTTTCTCAGCATTTTAGAGGTGTCCAGCTACACACCCATCATCGCCATTGATGCTTAATTGGGCAACATTGCTCCCCATGAAAATTAGAATGCAAATAATAAAAACATGCCTAACTAAATATTCCATTGCCTTCTTAAAAAAAAAAAAAAAAAAATTCCATTGGTTTTTTTTTTTTTTTTTGCATGCAATATGATGAGCTTCCCTTAACAGTCTTCTGTGGTAAACGTTGGCGTGGTTACTTCCTATACGTGTTTGATTCAAACTCACATTTTCCATTTTTATTAGATAGCCGACTATTATAACTTTTTTTTTTTTGGTTTCAACGAGAGACTCTTTAAAGTTGTATATTATATAACAAAAATAATTCTTTTTTTTATCTCTATAAGCATTGTACTTTTTCAAAATTTAAGCTTGAGATTTTTATAAGGTAAATATTTAAATTATTAATTGCGAAGTGCCTTTTGAGATTAAGTTAACTTGTGTGTCTCGTATAAGTCAATTTTCTTGAGGGTTACGTATAATTAGATTTCCTCAGTTAGGTCAAAAGTAAATCGTTTATGTACCAATAAAACCAGCTACGTTCATGTTTTTTACCAACCAAGCGAATCATTATTCTTAGTATTTTATTAAATAACTAATTACCTGTTTAGTCTGGCAATATTGACTATCATTTATTATTATCTATTACCTTCAATGCAACATAACACTTGTTAAGCCTAATAGTTAATTGTAAAATATTGAGTTAACACAATTACACTGCAAGAATATTAAAAAATAAAATAAAATTTAGCAGTACCACCAATTCATTAATCTCATTTTTACTTGGAAAATGTTAGGTGGACTTTTGACATGGGGTGACTCCATCCAAAAAACATAAAAAAAATTAGAATAATCATGATTTTGGGTTACACATTTGTAACCCACTTTTGCGTATAAGTCTTGGTTAAAAAACTTACACCTATGTAATGAAACCTTTTTACTGGTATATGCTTTTTTATCCTTGAGTTGGGTTTAATGGCTTCTATAGCAGCTTCTTGTCTGACTGCACAGGGAAAGTGCTTTCACTGCAGAAGCCTCTCCACCTGCTTCAGGCCAAGTTGGCAGCTTTGCAGCGGTGATTATGCTGCGCTTTGCAACACATGAGTCTTTTTACATGCAGTTTTTTGCTTCCTACAGTGTGCCCTCAATTCCTGTCCTGTTGCATGTTTTCTTTCTTGCGTTTAATGTTAGTTACTAGCACTGCTGCCATTATTTGATTTTCTTTGATCAGTTATTTTTTGGAAGGACTTTTATGGAGTCTTTTCCTTTTTCTTTTTTTTTTTTTCTTTTTCCTTTAAGCTAAATTTGTAGATTTTCATAACTTGTAACACTAATTGAATGTATCATAGCCCAAAAAAATCTTATCCAGGCTTTCCTTTTCTTAGCTTTCAATTAGGCGTTCTTTGTGTTTGATCGGACTTTAACAGGGTTATTGTGAATATTTTACTATTCATTTTTCTCCATAAGTTCAATGCATGACTTGACTTCGGTTTCCAGCTTAGTCCTGCTTCTGATGGGGGAAGCTTCTGCGCTGATTTCCGTCCAAATGCCGAAGGTTGGAGAGTCTGTGATACATGTCATGAGGTGAGCTGAAGCCATTTGTCTATTTGGCTTAGTAGAGGTCCTACTGAATAATGAGTTACAAAACAAGGGATTTTCTCATTCAAAGTGCATAAGGAATTCAATTCTAGATAACACACAATATTGCTTCCAAATATAAAAATTCGTAATAAATAGCTCAATGCCTATTTATGTCACGTAGAATTTTATATCACATTTTCTTTTTTAATAATAGTAGTGGTCAATTTTCAATACCGGAAAATCCACTGGGGATGCATCATGTCAGCACATTTGTACATGGAAATGGATGCTGGAGGGGGTAAGGTGCCTAGGATGCTGTCTTCCTTCGGCAAATCACCTGTTTGACTCCCTGTTTCTTAATCTATCCGCTACTCATCTAAGCCAACTATGTTTTGGCTTAATTGAACACTTCCAGTTGTCTTGTTCTTTAGTTTGATGCATTCTAACCTTGTTGGATGCCTCCTCCAAAGTTTACGTCTTGTACTTCAGGGAGAAGAACATCTAGGCCTGCTTGCACCATCCCATCATTCTGATGCCATGATCATTGGTACTTGTCCAACATAATCTTCTCAAATTGCATTCCTCCGATAATACTTGGGTGGGACCTTTACTGTATAACTGCTTTTCGTTGTATACAAACTTTCTGGTGGTGGGGAACTAATGTTGCAACTTGCAATTAACATGGCCTAAGATGAACCCCCCCCTCTTCCCCCAGAGGAAAAAGAAAAGAAAAGAAGAGAAAGAAAATCAGTAATTTCTATCTAATCTTATATTCATCTGCCAACTGAACTATGATGACGGGAAAAGCTTGTTAGCTGTCTTTGGTTATTTACCCTCCTTCTTTAGTGTATACAAGCTACTGGTTTACGACCACCTGAAACAGAAGCTTCCTGCACTTAATTTGAAGGTTCACCTCAAGGGGATGCATGTGGCAGAATTCATAGCCAAAAGTATCATCCTGACATCTCCAGAGATCAACAACGCAGCTCGGCTAACAATGCCAATCGGGAGCTCCAGCGTTTCATCCTGAAGTATCCCAGAAAAGTGGCTTAATTTACTGTACAGGCTAGCTTTATGAACAATAATCCTTGTACTTATTTCTAACAGGCTAGCTTTACTTTTCTTTGACTATGAAGTGCTTGAAGGAAGGATAAAACTTGGAATTGTCCTTCTGTTTTTCTTTTAAACTATTGATTATTATATTGACAATGAAATTTATGACGATTTAAGGAGGAATTTTCTCGAGTTCATTATTCTATAAGATGAAAGTCTGAAAATTTGACTTATTTGGTAAATTAAACACATTTTTTAATTTGTAGAGATTAAAATTAAATTATAAATTTAAAATTAAGAATTCAAATAATTTTACTATTATACTAATTAAAGTAAACATATTTTAAATCTTGTCAACTAAGGGTTTAAAATAGATTAATATGTCTCATTTTATCTAATGAAATGAATTTATTTACTTTTGTTAAACATGCTGACTAAAATTATTTTCGTTGTAATATACCAAGAGCATTGGTATATACTAAAAATAATTAATATTTTAAAATCCTTCTCCAATCTTTCATTCCCCCTCTTGGTCTCGGGTTCCATGTTTTCAAACTATTTGTTGTTGCACATGTTTACAATTCTCCTTGACTAAAATAATTTAAAATTCTACACCCCTTTTTTTTTTTTTGTTTCAATTTCCATAACAGTTCTATTTGACAAAAAAGACTAGCCAATGTTAAAAGATAGTGCAGCACAAGCAAGATACTAATTACTTTAAAGAATTTTACCTCAATCTGAAGCTTTTTTGTGAATCTCCGATCTGATGAAATTGTAAGAAACGATTTCTGCTTACTAGCAATCCGGTTTCAAGCACTTGAATTACCCTTTGTTTTCTTGTCAATTGTTGGGAAAAGGTCCATCCATTTAATCTGCAAATCAAATTAGATTTAGAAAGTTTATTCTCGTTCCAAAATATAGTTCAATCTTTACAACGATGACAAGGCAAAGTCACCAACCGGATCTAGTAGCTCTTCTGCCAAGTTCATTGCAGTCATGGTAAAAATTCCAGACTCCTTGGATGACTCAATACGGGCACTAGATCTTTCGAAACAACTTGCTTTTGGGAATATTCTCTCATGGCTTTCTCCTTAGAGGACACAATTATAACTCAAACTAGCCACCCCAAAAAAAAAAAAAATTAATTAAAAAAATAGAAATATAATATTGTAAATAGATATTTTATTATTCCAATATAAACATTATCATTACTTTTTTTTTTTTTTTTCTTTAGCAACATTAATCGGTAACAGCAATGACAAATAGTAATTGGCAAACACCCTGGTTCCCTTACAAGTTACCCCACTTAAAATTTGAAATTACAGGATAAAGTGACTGACCTGTAAAATTTTAATTAGTATAAATTATTAAAGCTGTGATCAGTCTTTTATAATTGCTTGAACAAGTTAATTTATTATATTTACTAGATTTGAAACAGAAGATATACATGACTAACCAAATCATTTTTACTCTTTTTTCGTTTTTTTTTTTTTTTTTTTTTTTTGTTTTGGCTGCAATGGCCTTCTATTTTACGTCATTTCTACAACATAATGGTATTACATAAAGACACAAGAAAGAAAGATAAATATCAAATTTTGCAAATAATTATGTTGATGGAATAAATACTGTGGGATATAATAAGAAAAATTATCTCTTTAGCTTATTAACTGAATGAATTTTCCTAATCAGCAAGTGATAACATAAAAATTACTATTTTTTTTCCATCCCAAATTGTTTTTCCTTTTTGGGTATTTATTATTACAATTGAAAATAAAGGGCTTCAAGAAACTGCAGTATTATAATTCTTTTCCTTTTCGGGTGAGTGGTCTGGTGGCCTAAAACAAAATACTACGGCAGGGGGCGCCTTCTCCAGTCTTTAATTCTCCATCTCCAAGTCGGATTCCTCTTTTTAAAGCATATGATTTTACTTGTTTTTCATGCGTCCTAATGTCAGTGATGGAAAACAAAAATGCTACATCCAAACATGGGGACTTGGAGTTGGAAAATAGTGTTTCTCATAAAGAAAAGTGTAGCAAAAACTAAAAAGTTTAATACTTCAAAGAATTTTACCTCAAAGGAATGTTTTGTTGGTAAATCGCCGATCTGATGAAATTATCGATCTGAGTTTGATCTTCGTTGCTATTAAAAGATATAACCTCTTCTTCCATTGCAGATAGATCCATTAACCTCATTGACATGCACCTAAGAAGGCTATTTCCTTCAATTAAGGACAAAGAGCTACCTCGTAGAGGCTAATAGACGAATAACGTTTCCAAGAAAGACCATAACACTATGGGAATATACATTCTTAGACAGTTAGAAGAAGAAAAAGATAGGATAACAAGAATATAAAGAGAGAAATATCCAGTAAAATGCAAGGGCGATAATAACAATGAGTGCATAAACGTGTATTGAGTCAATATTTAATTTGGGAGAAAAAAAAAAAACGTACGCAGGCAATGCATGCTAACTCTAAAATTGAGAGAACACACAGACATCCACGTGTAATCTCTATCCCTTTTTCTTTTCAAAAGGAAAACATTTAAATTGGACACAGATTTTTTTAGATGGAAGTAGTGGGAGTGACGTTACATAGTGCATTCGTTACAATCGCTTTTTGTAAACCCTTTTTCTTTGCTTTTACTTTATTTATTTGCTTTTACTTTTATTTTTTTTCTTTTTTTTTTTTAATTGCCTTTTTGGAGTCCAAAAGCACAATCGCGATCCACCTTGTTCCCTGAGAGCGAGAGTCTGCAAAGCCTTTATAATTGGCCAAACTAAATAGGGATACTCCAATCCGGAAGCATCCAAGAAAGGCGTTCAACTTATTGTTTACCCAAAAGTGAATAATAATAAAAAAAAAAAAATGCTAGCTTTTGATCATGATGTGCGGCATCTGATTAAAGTTTACAAATTAAGAAATTTAAAATTCCCTTATTGTTAAAAGAATTGAATTTAAATAAATAAAAAATTATTATATTTTGCTTATTAGTTATGAAGTAAGAGTTATTGTGTATTAATATTATTCATAACTATATGTTTAATGACTTATGGACTTAAATATTTTAACTTTTGTTAATAAATATAAGACCATTTTTTTTATATACATGTTTGTTTGTTAGTTATTAAAGTAACCTTTAAACAAACCTGCATATATTAATGTTATAGTTTGTTAATTAGTAAAGTGACTAAATTAATATATTTAATAATATGTATAAATAAATTATTTTTTTTTTAATTTTTTAAAAAAATATTTATAAATAAAAAATAATTAAATTAATTAAAATTATTAAATATTAAAATTTTAAAATTTACACAAAAGTAAGTTATAATTTGGTGATTAATAATATTATTAAAACTAAATTAATATTTTAGATAAATATATTTGTTCATATAAAAATATTAAGTATATTGATTTAAAATATATAATTTACTTATCAAAGTTTATACTATTATTTATAATAGTATATTGTCAAATTTTTCAAAAAAGAAGTGTAATATATTTTAATTGTTTTATTTAACTTTTGATTAATTATGAATATATTTGATTGTATACTTTTTATAATTTACTTAAATATTTTAATTTTTTATTTTATTTAAGAATTTAATTTCTCAAAATGATATGAATAAATTAATATTTAATTATGTATTATAAATGTTAATTTCAACAAATAGTAAAAATTATAAGATTTTATAATATTGATAAATATTATAAAAAAAATAATATTTTGGAGTAGTGTTTAGATCTATCTGTGAAATTTCTTAAATATCATGACATATGTATATAGTAAATTATGTTAGACACACCTTAACAAAAGTTGTGACAGAAAAGTGTAATTAGACATTAATAGATATAGTTAGAAATATAATAAGTAACTCCTCTTAATCCAAATATTTGTGGATGTATGCATTCAAAACCATAAATTATTTCTTAAATAAGATTTTTAGAAAGGCAATTCAAAGTACTTCTATTAAACTATGTATAAAAAAGAAACTAAATTTAAGGCATATTTATGGTCACCCATTACCTAGAGAAGCCTAAAGACTATATGACTATAATTTAAGAATTGTAGACATGAGTAGAATAGGATTCATTGAAAATTATGAACTTAATGGGAGTAATAAATGTTAAAATATGGATATAATAAAAATTCAAGTAAATATTTTTTTATCCATTAATGGTTACTTACAAAAGTTTATAAGATATATAACCATAATTTAAGTATTGTAGAAACTAGTAATATAAGATTTATTGAAAATGATGAAATTATTAGAATTACGAATGTTAAAATGTGGACATAAAAAAATTCATATAAATATTTTATTTATCCATCGTAATTTATTTTTCTACCACAATATTGAATATTGTTTCAAGAATTAAATAACTTTTGGATAATACTCTTGAAAAAACCAACTCACAATTGACTAATGTAAATAAAATATAAAAAGTAGTGTTAAGAAAATCTCTAAAAGAAAAAAAAAGATTAATCGTTTCAAGTAATTATATAATTTATTTATAAGAGTTAAATTTTAATATTAGAATTAATAATACCCAATTTTGTTTTTACATGTCATAGTAAGTATTTGTTAAATATTATTATAAAATTAGTAGTTTAGTAAGATTTAAAATTTTATCAAATATATGTAAAAACTACCTTTCTTAATAAAATTTTTAAAAAATGAAGTTTAAATGAATCACCATATAAGTTTTTTTCACCAAATGTAAAGATTAAATAGTTTGTAAACTAAAAAAGTCAGTATATAAATTCAAACAAGTTTTCTTATAATAATATATTAAATTTAATAATATTATAATATTATTTGAATTTAAAAAAAAATATTATTAATTAATGTATATATCAAAAAATTAGTAAGAATAAATTTATTTTTTTAGTCTTATATATTGTTTATTATTAATATTTTACATATATTCTATGTGATTAGAGAATTCCTCCAAAAGAATTTTATATGGAAAGATATGAGAGAAATATTTTATATGATAGTGTATAGAAATATTTTATAATAAATTACAATGAATGATGATAGTTTTAAAATAGTTATATTGAGAAAATTTTAGAGAAATTTAATATAAGTAATTATTCACCTATTTTATTCTGATACAAAAAATTTACAATTTTAGTTTGATATAACTTTTTAAGAATAATATAAAATATAAGAATATAAAGTTAATTTTATATGTATTAGTTGTTGATAATTTAATATATTTTTATAATTTTATTAAATTGAATATTAATTTTTTGTAAACAAAATGTTAGGTTAATGTAAAAGTAATTCAAAAATAAATTATTAAAAAAAACTATGAAAAAAAAAAAGTATTAAATACTTGAATGAATAAAAAAATTATATGTTTAATGACTTAAATTTTATTGAATGCATTATTAATAATAAAATATATATATTTAATTATTTATTTTTATTAAGAAAAAAAATAATATTTTTGTAAAATTATGATAAATTATTTATTTTTACTTTATCTATTATAAAGGTAAAATTTATGATATAATTTAAAGTTATATTTCATGTATTATGACTATAAAATTTTATTGTAGGATTTGAGATTCTCGAAGTCATTAAGATTTGAGTGTCTACGGTACAAGCATAGAGCTATATATATATATATATATATATATATATATATATATATATATCAAGCTCTTACTTTTCATTTTCCCCAGTGGATAAGGATTTTGGCTAAGGCATGCGCGTGCCTAAACGAGGCAGTGAAACGGCCTCGTCGAAGATACAACAAAACAGTCCGAATATCTCAGGGGTTTTTCTCAGCAAACAAACAGAATTCAGAAATCTTGCACAAATGAGAATGGCTGCGAAAGTTTACTTCTTTATTCATAATTCATAGCCAATTTTCCCCTCGAATTGAGGCTATTTTGACTTCGGTTTTAGGAAAATATCTTTTTCTTTTTCTTCCTTTTTTTTTCTTTTTTTTTTTTTATTTTTAGAGCGTTAGTTGGCGTGATGAATTAAATACTTCATGTTAGTGCCACACCGTAACTTTTTATGCACCATTAGAACATATAACTGAGTTTTAATGTAACAGTAAACATTATCTTAAAATTAAGGATAAAGTTAAAATTGCATATATTTTATCTTTTTTCAGGTTATAAAAATTTTGCAATTTGCAACGTCTTTGTTTAATAGTATATTTTATTTTTCTTTAATGCATTTTTTTTTTTTTGGAGGCATATAAGTTAAGATCTTTTAAAGTTACATTAACTTCCATGTTTTTAAGCTCAACAAACGTGCCTAATAGTTGTGTGAATACGTATCGGACTTCTCTGCTTATAGGGTTTAGACGTCGAAAATTGCATCGTGAGGTTAATTCCTTTCCTGCTTTTAGCTATAAAGAGCTTTCTTTTCTGATCTCTCAGTGGTAAGCATTCATACTTTGCATCTGAGCTAATTCCTCATACCTCGAGAGGATTCGATGCTTTATATATATATATATATATATATCTTCAACTATAACGTCTTGTTACATAACAATCGGTCGCACCAAACATCCCCAAAGCTTCCATTCTGTTTTTAGATGTCAGTGCTTTAAATTCAGTGTTATAGTAGTCTCTCCTGATACACTATCAGGTAACAGAGGAAGCTTCACTCGCCGGACCAGTTTCAATTGTGTTTTATATTTTTAAAAAGTTTAACGCTGAGATGTATGCAGAGCCTGTTATCATTCCGCAAGTTCTCAGCGTGGATCAATCCAATGAGGTAACCTCTTATGCTGCGAATTTCATGAGTCATATGCTGCTTTTCTCATGCATAACCCTGCACGTCAATTATTTTGTTTTTCTTAGTTGCACATTTGTTTGCTACGTAATGGGGTTTCCTGAAATGCCTTTGTTTATACATAATTTTATTTTATTTTTTTTTGCATTTTTTTGCACTAGTTTTACGAGGAGGAGTGTACAGATTCTTGCATGGGCTTATCCCAACCTGCAATGGAAAATTTCCCCATTCACTCTTGAGTACCGGACTATTGATGTGCATAGCAAAATTGGTCATTGGGATTTTATGTATGTCTTATTGTTGAATTAGGGAGAAATCTGAATAAAATTTAAATAATAAATTGTATACTTCAATCTAATACTATTTATATGTTACTTATTTTTTATTTTTTAATGTATGATTTTTTTAACAACACAGTTTACACAATCTCTCCATCAAATGTAAATTTTTTTCACATTAAAATTTTAAATAATATATAAATAAATACAAACTCATAAAATTAATATTATGTTTCAATTAAAATAAGACTTTTACATTATTATCTACTTTTTTTTAATGTAAAATTTTTTAATAATATCAATTACATATTTACATGAAATTCTAGCATTTACTCTAAATTTGCACTGTGCCTGACATTCTTATAGTTTCTGATGTTTGGGGATTCTCATAAATATATTCTTCCCCTTGTGTGTCTTCTGTGGGTATTTAGGACAGCAAAGCCTGTGCCCGAGCATGGCTTAAAATATATCAACTATGATTGACACGATATCTGGTATGGCGTGTATTTGGTAATCCAGTGGCCTTGTGGCACATGGCCCCTGACCCTAGTGGTCCAACTGTTATAAGGGGCATTTAAGATTATGGCTTTTTATGTCATTTTGGCACTAATATCATGAATAATAATTGAATCGGCAATGCAATGGCACGGATGGGATCAAGTCACTCTGAAACTTTTGATCTGGTAGTGACCTCAGGGACAAGATAGCTCCTGACGGATGAGACCACCCCAAGCCCCCGAAGAGCCAGACAAGAAGGTAGGCTATCAGTAGAACTATAGCACACCGACACTCAGAGATTTTTAGGTCAATATGATCCACTACCCAAGCTGCGAAGTGTCTTTATTACGTTAACCTTTCAGCTGGCGTGTCGGATGTTCAAATGTTGCTTTCATGGTCATGTCTGTGACTTAAATCCACCAAAGGTGTTTCCTTCCACGCTTTTGTCATTGCTAAACCTGCTAGATATACATAGTAACATCATTTCTGAGACAAAACTTGGAACTCAGCCTACCCAGGATAACTAGTAAGCAATTCCGTTGAAGAACCCGCAACGGAGCATAGCGAAAGGCAATAGAACATTTCTCAGCTTTTTTGGATACAAAACTGATTGATTACCTCATAATTTGTTTTGTGACTTGCGAGAACTCAAGGATAGTGATGACGTGGGTGAATTTGATCATAATTGCACAGAATTTATGATTGATATTAGAAGAAATGTGTTATTAATATGTTCTTAAAAAAAAGAAAAAGAAAAAGAAAAGGGAGAGCAAGTTGTCCAGATTCCTGTGGCAATAAAGCCACAAACCCCCATGTGATATGTCATTTGATAAACACGGTCCCGAGTAGGCAATCCCGCGGCCAGGCAGCATGGTTGAGTAGGGTCCAGGAATAGTGTCTGCTAAAATTATCATCGTTAATTGCCATACAATGGTTTTTTTTCTTTTTTTTTTTTTTTTTTGAAATTTGTCGTTACTCGTTAGTGATCCTTTCTCTATTTGGGTCAGTGGATGCTACGGGATAAAAATTGACAAGCACAAAAAGGACTGGAGACATCATTAAATTGGGCTAGAGAGGGTCGGGCCTGTAATTATCCCCAGGTTCCATGATTCTATGCAGCCACTCGGCCATTGTGCGAGGGAAACAAATGGCAAACAGAAAAGTACACCATTTGCACTTCCAAAAACGGTGTTGCATTTAGGGATAATCATTCAATTTTTATTTATTTATTATAATTATATCATTTAATTTAATTTTATTATAATCATTTAATTATTTTATTTAATAAAAAATTATAAAATTAATCTACTAAAATATAATTTTTTTATAAAATTAAATATATTTTATTTTATTTTTATTTAATTAATATATTTATATAATAAAATTATTAATATTATTAAATATTATTATAAATTATACGATATAATAATAATAATAATAATAATAGTAAAGATAATTTATAAATTAAAAAAATATAAAATTTACTCAAATATTAATAAAAAATTTAAAAAATTTCAAGAAATAAATAATTTTTTTTTAATTATTATAATTTATAGTTGTAATAGTATATTTTACAATGATATAAATAATTTTATTTTAGAGAGATATTAACAAGATAAAGTAAAATAATAGATTAATTATATAAAAAAATTTTTAATGGATAAATTTTATTATTTTATCTAATAGAGTGATATAGTAATTAAATTACAATAAATTTGAAATTAAATAATTTAATTATAATAAATTAAAATGAAGTAATCAAAATAAAGATAAATTATAAATTCAATGTTAAATCATGTTAATTACCCCTGCTTGGTTGTTGTGCTGCTGACTACAAGATCAAACAAACAAACAAATAAATAAAATTTAGAGAGCAATTTAATGGTTTAGCTAGTGAAATATGGTGGAAATGGGCTAATATTGGAAGAATATTATCTGGAAAAGTATGTTTTTATTTTTCCCTTTCATCCAAGGTCGAAAATAACGATTCGAAGCTATGAACGTTAAGGAACTCTCACCTTCCTCGAATTCCCACAAAATGTTCCTTAAGTGGTAGAGCCCCTTGGTCATCTCAATTAATCGAAATGTTCATTGTTTTTGTTTTTTTGTTTTTCTTTTTTGCATTGCACTCCCTTTTTAACATCTAATTAAACTGATACTGTATTTTTTTTTTTTTTTTAAAAAAGAAGACTTTAAACAGACCTGACTCTGTTCTTTCTCACATGCATGGCTCTTTTATTTTTCTTTATTTTATTTTTTTTCCACCCCAAAACCTCCTCTTTTAGTATAAAAGGGGTAAAAGGAGAGGAAAATGAACCATCAACAAGCAGTCACTAACATAGCTAAGCCCCACGACTGATCATATCTGGAACCGGTTCAAGGACGCCTGCCTCTGCAGCCTCATTTCCTCATTAAACTTATTGATAAATGCTTCCACTCGCCGATTCAACTCGTCAAGACTTAGTGACGGTTCCCTCCTAAGACTCAGCTTGTCCTTCGACTTGTTTTCACTGAAAGTCTCAGATTTTTTCATCTTTGAAAGTGGCAGCGGCTGTGCCCGGGATAAGGTGGCGCCACCGCCATCCCCACCTCCACTACGACCCATGTGGGAATCCCAGGTGTCTGATTTCTTCAGGTGCCTGGCTAGCGGCATTGCACGGCCTTCGGTTATTGTCTTCCATTTGCTCTCCAGTGTGTCATTTCGTTTAGGCCTTGATACGCCTAATGCTGCTGTTTTCCCATCTAAAAAATTAAAAAAAAAAAAAAACAGTTAAAGAAAGATCTCAGAATGAAATGGTTTGTATCAAAATTAACGATGAATACTCAAACATGCATCGCTGTTGGTATAAATATCATCCAAATAAAATTGAATTATGGGTGCTAAAATCAAGTTAAACATTTACCAATTTTTATTTCTAGGTAATATGACATACTCTTGTATCCATTATCATGGATTCCAGCAGTCAATTTAATTGTAAACAAACTACAAGAAATTTGATTACAATCAAAGTGCCCTTCTTAAAATCAATCATTATCAAAGTAAGATCATAATATTATTTGCAATATAAACAATATTCGCTACATTAAAATTCATACATTATGGGACATATAAAATTCACTACAACAAGTTACACACACACACACACGCGCATATTAGGTGTTGTTGATTAGAAAGTACCTTCAGGGCTAGCTTTCAAAGACTTCCGGGGCCCAAATCTTGAAGAAACTAGCGGTTTATCCTTTTCTTCCTCTGTGTCATACAAAAACTCCTTGTCATCACTTCGCCGTGGAACGCACGCTTCCACCAAAATCGAAGAGTCTGCAGCCCCATCACCGCCCCGGCCGCCCTCATCTCCTCCATACGCTCTTCCACCACTCCCCACCACCGCACCGCCCTCCCCAACCCCGATATCGGAGCTATTCATCGTCTCCACTGCCGACGTCACCACAACTGGCCCTGGCCTAGCGACAGGCTCCAGTGGCGTAAAGGGTTGGTCTTGGTCGGGCGTATGGAGCTGGAGCTTGGAGGAGGCGACTATGGAGACGATTATGCAGTTGACGACTAAGTAAAGATAAGGAGGCCGAAGCCAAGAGAGCAAGGAACTGTAGCGAACATGAAGATCAGAGGATTCAAAATTTGTAACTAATGGAACCGAGTTCTTTAATATCACCGCCGCAGATAACACGGCGGTGGATATGAAGCCAACTTTGAGAGAGAGCGCTCCAGCTCCAGAACTTCTTGCAGGCAACACCATTTTTATCAGTTTTCAGTACTGAAAAACAGTAATCTCAAGAATCAAGATTGTTCAGGTGCTTGGATGCAAGAGACAGAGAGAGAGAGCGAGTCGTCTCAGCATTGATGGGAGTGAACGGAGAGATTAAGGGAATATAAATGGGAGAGGGAGATTGTCGTGAAATCTGGGCCGTTCGATCCATGGGTTTGGTACGGAAACTTGTGCAATTGAGAGTATACGTGGATCCTAATTGCAAAGGCATCGTAACCGTGGAGAAGCATTGAGGGCTTTGTGATTTAATGGCTTTCCATGTCGACGAGGAGTCCGTTCAGAACTTGACACGTTCGATTTGTCCGCCGGCCTTTTTTAACACGTGTCATTATTTGAAATTTAAGACTTATCAAACATAAATTTTTGACAGAATACTCAACAAGATCCTAAGAAATCGGTGCTTGTCTTTTTTTTTCTTTTTTTTCTTGCTCTATGCATAGAACCGGCCAATGCCATGCATAGATAAGTCAAAAGCTCATTATAACAACTCTTATTTAACATTAAAAAAAAAAAAAAAAGGATTCTTGGGTAGTTTAAGAGGTAAGAACATCATCATGGTGGAGGTATTATTACAACAATTTTTTCTTGAGAATTGTTATTTTTCTGTGCATCAATATCAATCATTATACTCACTGTTAGAGTGAAGCAGATAATAATGGAGCAAATGCCTCCTCTAAAAATTAGAATTTGATCCTATTTTATGATCAGTTTCTATGTTTATCTCTACTAAGATTCTTATTTTGCTCTTTTTTTTTTTTTTTTCCTTATTGCGTCGACTATCAGAAATTCTTGATTCTGCCACTAATCACCCCCAATTGTGGAATTAATTTATTAGAATATGGGTGTCAATAATATTTACACGTTAGAATTAGAATTAATGTTATTTACAATAACCTAATTTATTACTCATTCAAAAAAAAAAAAAAAAAAAAAAAACCAGAAGTTTCAATTCCAATATTATCACTATGTAATTTTGAGGAGGTACTTACCTGGTAGTAAAAATAATGATTATGCTGTCTAAATATTACAACAAAGGGGAACCATTGGGGTTTGCAGTAGGGAAGGGAACGAGCGTAGATCGACCATGAGGTGACTAAAATTCAAGAGTCTGAATAGCTAGAGGAATCATTTTCATTGTGCGCTGCAGCATTGCAAGAGTCAGCAATATAGATATATTTTTCATATATATAATTGTGCCACAGAAGGCACGTTGCGTCCAATGCAACAAGGTTTACGCTTTCTTTTGAATTCCCAATGCAACATTATGGAACATTTGAAGTCAGCCGCCGTCTCTCCCAATTCAGGTCCGCCCTAGATGCTTCAAGGATGTTCTGTTTTGTAAAAATAAAAAAAAATAGAATAGAGAGAGAAGATTTTTATTTTATAGAGATTTTTATTTTAATTTTTTAAATATAACTTATTCATAACCTTTTATTATTTAAAATAAAAAAATAATAAAATAAATTTATATGATATAAAATTATAAGTTAATTATGTTTAAAAATTAAACACAATAAATAACTTATTTTATAACCAAATTTTACTTCCATGCAAACGTTGATAAGGCAAAGGATCTAAATGCAACACAACAACCCTTTTCATGTTGTTCAGTGAATTATAATATTTTACGCATAACGCAAGAGGTAATGCTAAAACATGAGGGCTTTTTGTTTTTTTTTTTTTTTTTTTTTTAAGTATCATAGTCGCCATCAGAAGATGCTTCAAGAACCAAAATTCTAAATCACGGGGCCGTGGCGGGAGGTCCGTCTTATGTGGATCCCACGAGCCATTCTGCTTAATGGGTGCTCACCCAAACCGACCACACTTTGCAATGCAGCAATAATTGACTTAATCTAAGAGAAAGAAACAAATGCCATGGAAGTACGAAGATCACATTATATTTTGTTAATTTGCAGATAAACTTTGCTCTTTCTTTCTTTGTTTTTTTTTTTTTTTTACTTTTTTGGTATGTAGTTTTCTGTGTAATCACAGCATGGAAGTCCAATGGAACGGCAGCAAGACTACGAGGGCTTGCAAAATAACATGTCTCGTCTAGTCAATTTTTTTTTTTTTAAAAAAAAAGAATTTGGTGTATATGAACTGAATATTAAATTTTAAACCTGAAATTAAAAGTTCAGATCATACTTATTTGTTTTTACATTTTCATTTTTTTTGGTTTTTATAATCTGATTATCAAACTCTAAATTAAAAATAAAAATTTAAATTACTCTAATATTAAATTTTATAACCAAGTGGCATTACACAATTTGCTAGTAAACCATGTGATAGACATGGCATTGTGAAAATAATCATTTGTGTGTTTGCTCGTACAAAACGAACGTGCTGATTGAAAAAAAGTAACCATGGTTAAAGTATGAATAGGAATTAAAGACTTTCATTTTCAGCTGTCATTGTCTTAAATCCCAAACTACCGACCTACTAATAAATGGTTGACATGGAATCACGCGATGCTTAAAATTTCAATGCCAGAGTGAGAACTCTTTTGACCTTGCGATTGTACTGAGCTACCAAAAAAAAAAAAAGAGAAAATGGCATTAGGTTTTGACTGAAAATAAATCAAGTGCACACGCATTCAGCCTGTGCCATACATCGATCTGAAATAACAATTGTCATTTTGGCTTTTTGCTTCTACGCCGGAATGCTGATGAGTCTTGACATTCAAGAAAATTCTCGTGGTGATTTGTCAGAGAGTTCCAGCAGTAAAGTTGTTAGTTGATGACAAACTCGAGTACATGCGGTTGAATTTGAATTTGAGTTTGTGGCCGTACCGTCCACCACACTAGGATTAGAATTTGACATCGAAGTTGGGAAAAAATGCCAAGCAAAAGTCAATTAATGGGTAAGAAAATTGAATTGTCGTGCCATGGAGATTGCAACCATGAACACGTACTTGCCAGGTCCTAATTCATTTTTGGTTTGGCCGACTCAGTTTGGCTGAGCACGCCAAACTAACAGCACCAACGTAGGATACAGAGCGGACCATGTGTGAAGTTGGTGATTATCTTGATTACGCCAATAATTGCTGTCCTGTCCACAGATGGCTAGCTGGCTAAGTCTTTGAAGGAGAAACTAGTACCGTAGGCTCTTTGAAACTTCATGGTTCACTTGGAAGAATAGTTCTAATGATCACTTGTAGTGGAATTGGATAGATCCTGCCACTACATTGGATCTACACGCATAATTGTAATCGCCTCAGATTCACCACGGGACTCACGAGTGACATCATCAACAAAATGTACAATTTATTTCATGATTTCAACCATGACCATGAATTATATATATATATATATATATATATATATATTGCAATTTATTTTTTTTTTTTAAAAAAAAAAACGGAATGTACAGGCAGACTAATAAAATGTGTAAATAAGCTAAATAAAATGTGTAAATAGGCCGAATAAAATGTGTGTAAGGACTAGTACAAAGTGCAAAACCATGAAATACTATTTCTATTACACTTTTCTTCAATCTTTATTGTATATTCTATTTGGATCACTTACATATTTAGTTAGTCTTAATGCATATCTAGTGATTTTATCAAAAAAATATTAAACTTTAAAAAAAAAAAGATTTAATATTAACCCCGTTGATTTCACGTTGAACTTCATTTATAGTAGACCTGCATATGGAGGGAGAGAATCGTCCCGGTAGGTACACAGATGCATTTTTGTGTCTGCCAAAATATAAATATAATAATAGTTCCCCAGTTGGTTGAAATATTCCAAGTTGAGTAGGTGACACAAGGTTTTGGACTAAGCAGAATTTGAATGGAACCATACCGGGGCACCGCCCAGCCAATAGACGAGGGCCACGTAAATTGGGTTAGGCAAAATCCAAGGGCACCAATGGAAAGGCATCAACCGCACCCGCTGGCGCTCGAAGTGCACCCACTTTTTCATTCTTTCTAGTCCAATGGGCAAGGGCAATGGTTGGCACCCAATTCTAACAGACAAAGTTCGTAAATAAAATGTAACATGGCTGGTAAGTGTGAAGCTGGGTAATGATGATCACATATTTATTTTCTGATATCTCTACAAGAACATATCAATAATTAAAAATTTAAACTTTTATCCATAAATTTTAAATTTTAATCAAGAGAAAAAAGTGTAAAATTTACAAAAATAATAGGTTTAGCTGCAAATATAAACGTGGGTTAATCCCCAAAACACGACTATTTTGATGATGAATAATCCCTGCAGGCCAAATCCCAAGATAGTGACACATATCTCTATCAATGGCCCATTTTCACTATTACAGCCCCTGTTTTATTTCATTGGTTGATCCGTAACTGGAGCCCCAAAAAACAATTATCAACTAAATTCAGAATATTGTTTCTATATTGTCAACAATCTCTAAAGGAAATGTAGCATTAATCCAAATCCACCAGAGCGTCATAGCTACTTGGATAATATCATCACTTCAATTGAAAAATAATAATCTCGTTGTTGCCATTAAGGTCAAAGACATTACTCACTTTTTCAAGAAAACATGATGAATGACAACTGTTTTGATTCAAAATTAAGTAGGAAAAATGTTATACGGTGAATGACACAAGCAATCTGGTCCGATCTTTATTACTATGAATGCATCTACTCATCAAACAAATAAAAGTCAACTCAATGTGGAGAGGAACGCAGAAACTGCCTCTACAAAATAGTTTACAATCGCCACTACAGGAAGTCAAAAAGACAAAAAGAATTGAAGTGCTATTTCCCTGTAACAACTATTTTGGTATGGTATGAGGAAGCAAACTTCATTCTATGAAGGACACTCAATGCTTTGCAAACATGCCTTGTGTCAAAGAAGAGAAGTCGTAATCCTTTCCAGATTGTGATAAACTCTTCGATGGAGCAGGAGTTGCTGATTGTGGTTTACTAACTCCAGCGGTTGTCAAGCCATTAACAGGTGTGACTTGCCCCATGGTGTATAAGCTGCAAGCAAGGACAACATTATGCATGACAAAACAATTTCCCAGAAATTTGAGTGCAGCTGAAGACATTAGAACAGGACTCAACCAGAAGAGACAACCACAGAAAAAGGACAGCAGCAGGTTAAGAGGAAAATAAAAATTCAGCATTTGATTCATCAACATTGTTTGGCAGTAGACAAAAACACCTCAATAATTTCAGCTTCTCAATGTGCAAAATTTTGTGGGACATTGACAAGAAAGGAAAATCAAAATAAGGTGAATATACATGCATGCATGCACACATGTGAACACCAAAATGCACATTGAGAAGGGGGAAGGGGGTAGAGGGAAGGGATGGATGGCAACCTATATCTTTTTATCAAAAATCAATCAAACACATGGCCTAATTTTCAACTGAGTTTGACAGTTTGATGAATCACATGTTCCAATTTATTCAGATATTAGGCAGAGATACAAAGTAGAAATTAGAATAGTACCTAGCTGTTGGATATGGTAAAGAACTTGTTGCAGGATGCATTGGTCCTCCATTACCAGTCTGGCTCAGAAAGAATACACGATAACATTAGCAATTACTAGATGCAACTTAAGAAATATCTGTAAAAGAATATGCAATACATATCCAGACAATAGCAAGTACCTGCACAAGTTTCTGAAGGTCACCCTGCATGCCGGCTGGCATCATTAATCCAGGCATCTGGTAGCCAGTGTTTGGCCAATTTTGAGCAGGTAAGGTAATACCATTAGATCCAGGCTGTAGAATACGGCCAGAAAACTTTGGGTCAACACCAGCAGATTTTGCCACAGTGGCCATAAGAAGGGACTGCTGCTGTGCCAGCATAGCCAGTTGCTGTTGGTGTGTTGCAAATGGTGACACCATATTGGACTATAAGACATTCAGATAGAAGGATCAGATAATAAACATTTTCATCCCCAAAGAAAACTCCGAAGAATGCTCAAAAAATCACAAGATGGACCCTTCCCCAAACCCCACAAATATGGGAGCATCATGCACTAGTATGCCCTTTTTTTGGAATTTCATAGATCTAACGTCGATTATATCTTGGAATTAACCTTTTTTTTTTTTTTTTCAGAAGCTTCTCTTCTTCTAACAAAGATTTTGAGCAAAGAAACATTATCTTGGAATCAGATTCATCTATTGCACTATCTTGGAGAATAACAAAGAAATGTGGCTGAAAGTTGAGGATGGAATTCAGCACCATGTCAAGCTATCTCCAAAGCAAAGCAAACTAGGATTTCAAGCATATTAGCAGAAAGATCTATTGTATAGCCAATGGATTAGCAAAACAGAGAAAAACTACAAAAACTAATCTCATTTTTCCTTGTTCTAGATACTTGCTTTTGCTACTCCCCCCAGTCTGTCTTTAAAACGATCACACAACCAGAAAAACTTTGCAAGTACTACTAAAAGCTGGCTGAATTATCAAAAAAAAAAAAAAAAAAAAAAAAAAAAAAAAAACACAGAGAGAATCTGCCATCATATTCCACCAGCAATTCAAAGGTTTTTACAAACAGCTTTAAGATGCATATAAATCATTTTGGAGCATATACCTTCTCAAAAAGGCTCATGATATCATTTTTTACATCTTTTGGCGGCTTATCTGGGGGAAATGAAGTTGTTAGAGGTGGTGAATCTTTAAATAAATCCTCAATTCCAGAAATGGACTGGGTACTATTCTCTCCAGACTTTGTTGGACTAGTCTTATCAGTTGTAGATGGTTCTTCAGCACCTGCAGCTGCAAGTTTGCACAGCATCAAGCTCAACAGTGGTATCAAAGAATATTCTTATACTTAATTATTGTAATAACAAAGGCTGGTTGCAACTTGCCAACTGCATGCCACTTTGATTCAAGGCATTAAAATGAGAACCCAGCACTGGAGTTGGGGGATGGGAGGTTGGGGTTGGGGGAGGGAGGGGACAACAGACACCATACTGAGAGAAAGTTGTGCAACAAAATGAAGACATACATTGAAAGCCTGCCCAACTGTTATCGTCCTTGGCAGCTGCATCTGAGCCATTTTCGCTTGGGCCATCCAAGGACAGCATGTTGAAAAGGTCAGTAGCAAAATCAACTTTAGGAGGAGAACCAGCTGATGCAGCATCTACAGCCTTCTTTGTTGCTTCAGTTGGCTCCACAATTGATTCAGCTTTCTGACCAGCCTGTGGAGGTTTTGTAACAGGAGCAACCTGCTCATACAAGGTTAGATATTGTTTGCACGATATCTTCAAATCTATTTGTTGACCCAACAAAAAAAAGGTAAAAGGTAAACAGAAGAGATGATGTTCTAAAAAGGCAAGGGACACACAAGCCACAATGCAAAAAAATGTAAGCAACTCATACAAAAAATTCAACCAAATTATATGAACCCAGCTTTTGCCATTTTGGCTCTGGTTCTTTTACTTTTCTCAAGTTGCCTATTATTCTTTTGCCATGATATACATCTGTTCTCCAATCTTTCCACAACAATTTACTCCACGATTAAGTCCAAAACCTTGTGAATTTCTTAAAAACCAAAGCTTGGTTTGGTTCTGAAACACGGCCTCCCAAATTGTGAAGTTGGTCCTAATTCACTATGACATAATTTCACCCTGTCTTTGCAAAGTTGGCCTAACTGAAAAAGGGATATTTTAACACCAGTGTCTTTTGTTTCTTCTCTCATTTCTTGAGTTGTGCTTTCACCTTTTACACTCAGAGTTAGTGACCTAACTTTCAAAGAAAAAGGCAATTAGGAAGAAAAAAGGGGAACTAAAAAAATAAATATACCTGCTCAGGTCCCCTAGGAGGAACAGGTATACTCATCCTTGTAGCAGGAAAACTTTCTTTTGAGCTTGGAGCACGAATACTCTTTATTTCCTCAAATGAATTCTCAGAGCTGGCAGTATGTCCATATGCAGTTCTTTCACTGTATCTCTGCCAATGCATGGAAGACCTTTCTTCCTGACCACTAGGAGGTGATGCTGGGTTTCCATCTTTGGGGACCCATCTCTTCTCTTCATATCTGTACACAGATGCAGGATACAAATGCAGAGCAATCATATAAAAACCAGAGTCAACTGAAAATACACAAAAAGTGGATTGGGTGAAAGCAATTTCCATCTCTAGACACGTACTTTGCACGAATGAAATACTCAATACCAACTCTGTCGTAATTAGGGGGCAACTCTGCTTCCCAGTAACTATTTGCCCTCTCATTTCCCATTGCTGCACACAGCCAAGATGCAGGCTATTAATAATCTTAAGAGTAATATCAGCATCACTTAAGATATCTGCAATCTCGACAAATAGGAAAACTTACATTGAATAAATGCAACCTGCTCCGGAAGCCATGTGTCAAGAGTTGCAGATCGAACCTGTATCAAAAATACTAAAGATTCAATTGTGCAATTGCCTTTTCATACTATACATTCCAATAAGAACTGAACAACTGATATAAACATAATGAGTGTATTAAGCAATAGTGCAATAAGTGATCAACCATAGGCAGCAAAGTTTCCATGCCTGCACATCAGCTAAAATAAGAAGCAAAACAAACTCTTTTTCCCAGAACAGTTCTTATATGGTCCATTCAACAAACTCTTTTTCCCAGAACAGTTCTTATATGGTCCATTCAATAAATTTTTGCGCACATATGAAATGTCACCTTTGAAATGTGTACTCCAAGACTTCTGTGGATCCCTGAACATTGCATGCATATAAAAATACCTAAATTTACACTTGCCCATCTCGGACCTCTGCAACAAAAGCCAAGAAATTATATTAGCAACATCTTAGGACAGACAAACAACAAGCAAAGGACAAAATACATCCCGCTAATAATGAAGGATTTAAGAAGATCCTTGACTATAAGTTAAATGCGCAAGTCAATAACCAATTTCTGAGGTGATAATAAAATCATGTCCCTCATCACATTCAATACATACTTGGATTTGCAGTCAGCACACTCCCTATTCTCAGGCAACTTGAGAAGCCCTTCCAAGATCTACATATGCATAAATGGAGAATGTAAGGATCCAATCAGTAACATGCACTTTAAAGAAACAGAGAGAAAATTAGAAAAGAAATTCCACATCAAACCATAAAACAGCAATATATGCACAATCCTTGTTACATTTCCATGCATACAAGGACCAACGAGCATCAAGTACAGTAGTGACAAGAAACCATTCAACCCAAAAACTTAAAGTTGATGGGTGAGATCCAATAATGAATTCCACATTAAACTCTAACACGCCCTCTAATATGCAAGCACATTGGGTTTCAAGCATGAATAAGACACCAGTCCTCCTTACCTGTAGATTTTCACAATTAATTGGACAACAAGGGCAATGTGGATTGATCTCATGACCTCTCAGTCAAAAAGAATTTGATACATGTCAAGAAACTAATAAACCAAAAGATTATGATGTTGGGTATGACACAAGGACAGATTTCATATTAAACTCTAACAGGTAACATTAGCATTGGGTTTAAATAAAAGTTTAATTGAACCAGGTCTAAGAAATTACCACACAACATGTGATATAACCAAGCCGAGAGTATCAATTTGGATAACCAACTTGATCAATTGGCAGGCTATGTCTACACTACTTTGTCACAATAAAAAGTTAAACCTAATTCTGCTTTGTACAAATGACAATATGCAAGTATCTCAACAAATACAAATGAAATGCAAATACAGAACTTGGCATTAACAAGAGAAACCAATCACAAACAATAAAATTGACAGAACATCATTCTAAGTTATCACACAAAGGTAAAACCAAACATTATATTCATCAAAAATTACAAAATACAAAACTATGGGCTTTTTTTTTTTAAATAGTATTTTTTGTTTATCATCGTAATCTCCAAGAGCATCCAAACTTAATGACCTTCTAGGCTCCGATGTTCGTATAGAAATATCTGGACATGTAATTGAATCGCAGCTAAAGCCATACAGATCTCAGATCAAATCACGCAAATCCAACAAACTACGGGACGTTCGATACAGATTCCTCTAATCTCTCGGCGAGATCAGAAGGAAAATAGGATGTTTCTGTAAAAAATACGCAGAATTCTAGGGCTTAAATTCGAATTTTCAAAAAGTTGAGGGGTCACCTTTCTGTGCTTGGCATTGAGCTCTTTAGATACGTTGGCCTTCTCGTTCATGGCCATAGCACAGACAACAAATCGCAGAAGAGAGAGAAACAAACGGCGCGAAGAGGTAGCAGAAAGCCGACGAAGAAGAAGGCCAAGGACAATTTCGTCTTTCCACACAAACGCACTCTCCTCTCCCTTTCCCTCTCTCTATCTCTCTCTATATATCTTTTCTCTCTGGTTATTGCGCGAAAAGGTGCCCCCCAGAGAGATCAAGAAAAACACAGGGGCCGTCCTCGCTTCGCCTCCTGACTTCTATATTTGTTTTGTTTACTAAAATTATTTTGATTATTTATTTATTTGTATATATTATATAATTTTTAGCCTTTCTTGAATTTTATCCTTTTTTTTTTTTGTTTTTCAAATATTTTCTCCCTGTTTTTTTGGCACGTGTGAGGAGGATGTGCAGGCGGGTATTCGTACGTGCGAAGATGAATGATTAAGTACGTAAGCGTTGTATTCAATTTCGTACAGATGAGTCGAGAATCCAATGGAGGCCCCGTCAAAATTTCCGCCTCATTCCCTTTTGACGTCTCAGGCCATCCCCTACCGTTGGAAAAACAATGTAAAATCTAAAATGGATGGCACGCGCTTGCATTAAATGAAAAACACAAAAAAAGAAAAAAAAATTAACGATTTGCAACTGCAAGTTATACAAGTTTATTTCTTTTTTACACATTGTATAACAAAGTTGTAATTAGATAATTTCTTATAAATTATGCTAAAATCAAAAAAAATTATTTACTAATAATATTTTCCCTTAATAAATGTTTATAATTATGATTTTATCATATTACCTTGTAAAAGATATTTATTTCATGAATTTTATCTTTATAGTTTATAAATAATCTTATTATATATATATATATATATTATATATGTATACATTTTATTAATTAATTATATATATAAAATATTAAATATATAACAAAAATAAGAACAACAATCAAATTGTCTAATGTATTGACCATAAACTAATATATTTAGTTATGTTTTTTTTTTTCTTTTTGTTGTTTATATTCTGTCTTTCTGTAAATTCGAGGAAATTTTTAGGCACTGTGGAATTGAATTGGAGCTTGGTATCACAAACGAGGAAGGTGGTCCACGATGAGAAAGTCCATCATATTGATGATACAGACAAATGTAGTGGGAATCTATTAATTTCCACTCGAAGGAGAGTGGGTTTGGAGAAGAAATACAAAGAAAGGAAGGGAGTTTGACATCTCCATGCGATATCTCGTGTTGGATTTTTTGGATTTATTTTCCACGACGATTTGTGTCATCACTACAATTATTTTGACATAGTAAAAAATTTATGTCTCACTACATTTTAATAACAAAAAATTAAAATTTTTATGATTATTAAAATATCAAATTATAAAGATTTATGAGAATAAAGTATATTATTTTTATCATATAATTTACATTTTAACGAATATGTTAAGTTCAAAAAAATAAACAAAGAAAGAGCATGTCCCAATCTTATCAATTTGGTCTCAATGCGCATAGAGTCAAGAAGTTGGTTGATGAGAGACATAAATTAAGGGAAAAATCTCGATTTTGATTTGACTTGTGCACTTTCGCGTGTATAAAACACAAAGGAACAGCTAACAACCCAATTTTGAATCCCTTAAAATTGTTGTCATTCGATCCTTTTTATTAAATTAAATGTATTAAAATATGTCTCCAAATTGTGCAAGTTCAATTTTTTCCTTTTTTTTTTTTTTTAATAAACAAATACCCCTACGAGCTTAGGGAGAAATCACACTCCAAAACATATTTGCATGTCATAAGTATTTAGTCAACGTCAACTAATTGTAACATTTATTTAATTTTTTAAAAAATATTATTTATTTATCATCATAAATTTTATAAATTTATTTTAAATAAATTATAAAATTATGAGTAATTATATTAAAAAATTAAAATACAAATCTTTTATTTTTTAAATTTTGCATAAAACATCTTTTAGTGAATTTCAGCATTACCATCAAACAACAAAATAAAATTTATTTTTTAAAAAATTAGCAAAAAAATAATGTATATATATGTTCAACTCGTTTTGTCTTGCATACACAACACAGAAACGGTGCGTTTAACCGGAGCCAATCGCGAGCAAAGAAAAACTATATACGCTACGGTATGCCGCCAAAGACTCGGATATCGAGCCATACCCCTCTTCCAAATCTGCAGACAAAAAGCCCCACGCTCTGTAAGTTCCTCTCTCTCTCTGTCTCTCTCTCTCTCTATATATATGTGTGTGTGTGTGTTTTTATATATATATATATCCTGTCTGCTTGCAGTCTGGCTAGGTATAATTAATTATAATTTAATCGAGTCACCATTCTTGTATGTTTTTCCTGAATTCTGAAATTCGTGTTTCTGTTTGGTTGCCGAGAAGCAGCGGGAAAAGCTAGGAAAAAAATTTAAAATCTTGGGTTTCAGCTGCCTACACGGCAACCAAACGGTGCCTCGAAGGTTTGTGATACCAATGTAATTTTATGACCTTTTTTTTGAATAGTTAGCATATTAGACGATAAATAGAGATTGCCTCATGTGTTGTTGGCCGTTTAGGTTGTCGGAAAATAAACTTGTGGTTACTTGAACTCGGTGTTCACTGTTCGTTATTATTGTCGGGAATTTTGCCTTTTCATTGTCTTGTAGAAGAAGATAACTGGCAGGTGTTTTTCTTTTTTTTTGCGTGTTTGGATTATGTGTTAAAATTCACAATATAATTGAAGTAATCTTTGGATTTTGTTGATGTCGTTGTCAGCATTCAAAGGGCATTTTTTTGAATTAATGAGATTAGAAACAAAGCAAGTGATGGATACTGCTACAGGCTGTTGTTTTTAGCTACAAAATCCAAGTACAATTAAGATTCATTATTGCTAAAAGAAGAGAGCAAATTGGCGTTAGTACATATATATTTTATGCTTTAGGTAAAATTTTATAAATGGAAAAGGACTTCTAAAAGAGTAATTCTATTCTTCTTGACTTGTTTGCCTGACTAAGTTGCAAGAGTATACGAAAAAAAAGAGGAAAATGGAGTTACCAGGAAAATTTCTCTTTTAGCATATATATATATATTGTCAAATTGAATTTGTCTGCATCAGCTAAACAGCTGTTGTTGCAACTTATTCAAGTTACTAAATTGGAACAAATATCACTATTCCTTAGAACACTGGAATGATATCCAATTGTTGTAGATAGCTGCACACCAGAAGATCCTAAATGGAGTAGAAGCAACATTCTTTTTCCATGAGTGTAGTTTTACCCAAGGGAATTGTACTTGCCTGCCTCCAATTCTTGTTCTCAGGGTGAACTTTTAGCATTTATTTTGGGTTGGATTCTCAAAAAGGAATTTGCTTTTTGCCTTTGTGAGATTGGAGTTTTGCCTTGAATGCTCGAAATGGATTTTCTCCTTTTCATTTTCCCTATGATCTTTTCCAGTATTTACAAACTAGATGGGTGCATAATACAATAAAGGAAAGAGGCATTTGCTTGCATGAACTAGAGGCTGATTTTGGGGATCCTGCAATTTATTTTGATCATCTTACTTTCAATTTCTTATCATTGTCTTTTTTCCTTTGCTGCTGTTTTGTTATTTCCTATCTGTCACAAAATTTCTTCTTATCCTTTGGACAGAGTTCATTTTGAGGGCAATGTCTGGCCAGACCATGGAGAATACAGCTAGTAATATGCAGACTAACAGGAAAATGAGCAGTGAAGACAAGATGACAGCAGTTCATCAAGAAATGAACAGAATGAACCAGCTTCCTGCAACCAGCAGTTATGCAACTCATCGCTTGCGGGTTCTTAATAAGATTCTGCAACTTTTGTCCATTCAGGTACAACCATGTCTAATTTCTTGTAAGAATAGCTCACTTTTGACTCTTTTCAACAAACCTTTCTCATGTCATTCAGTGGATACCTTTCTTTATTTTTAATTTCCCTGAACAAAGGCAAGACTCAGAGTTTGCTAAGTTTGATAAAAATTGCCAATTTGACAAAAACATTTTAACAATTTTTCTCCAATAGTTTGCTAAGCACTCAAAATCGGTCTTTGATGCTTTATGAAAAAGAGTGATGTCTAACTGCTCTCTGTTCTTGTTTGTGTTATGTTACTAATCATTGTGTTCTTGCTTTCATTATGTTAGAGGACCATCTCACAGGATGAGGAGTTAGAGTTGCTTTTTGCTGGCCTGCATCTCTGACCTGATTTATATAGTCAGTGGCAAGTTACCCCCGGAAATGTTCATCAGAATGTAATTACTCTGTCAAGTTGTTGTACTTTAATGCGTCTGCCATAATATTAGATATGTTGGCTTCAAGTATAGCGCTCCTAACACCCAGTGGGGCAGTTAAAGATGTTGGCAACACTGTTCAATCTTGCTAATCAGATAAGAAAGTTGGATTGTTTGCCTTTTGGCTTAGTTTGTAATTTTGAATATAGATCCAATACTGTGATGAAATCAGTGGCTGTTTCTGTCAACAATGATATGCAATTTTGATTTTGGAAGTTGTTCAGTGTTCAATTTATTGAACTCAATTTACGGCAATGCTAACATCGCTGTTTCTCCCTCTTAAGTAGAATTTTATTTCATGATTCACCAACCACTTTTGTTACGTTAGTTCCTGTTTCTTTGTAGAAGTTGCCATTGGCACGCAGTAGACCTCACTGCAACTGACTTGAATTCTTCCCTTGATTTGTTCCAATGAAAGAAAAATATTTTGTTGATAAATTATTCCAATGGATAATCTCTGGAATTATCTAGCTTCCAGCTACAGGAGGCCTAGTCTTTTGATTTTACATGAGTCTAAATTTTCAATTATCTATCAAAGTTGCGGACGGGTCCCACGTCGCAGAAATAACTTCAAATTTGCATTGGGTTGCAATGGGAAAGGATGTTCAGTCATGGTCCGTTACGTTTGTATTTGCGAGTTTTGTCCTCAAGGTATCATATTGCATTCAGTTTGTAAAGGCCAAGCATTAGCTGTTAGACAATTCTTTCTCACAATCATGAAACCACATTGGAGAACCCAAATTCTCAGTCCAGGTTTTGAATCGCTGCTGGAAAACATTGCTGGAAAACATTGCTGGAAAACATTGCTTGTTACAGCAACAATAGACAATAGGTCCTCGAGATTGACATGTTCCTTGAAACAGAGAAAATTGCACTCATAGTATTCCGAAATGCTAAGCTGTCAAATTTGTATTAGCATTTTACTATGGAAACAGGCTGCCACCTTACAAACATGAACATTGATAAAAAATTAGGAGGAAGTCACGATCCAATTTAGTTGCCATACCCACGAGTACATGATTCCTAATGCACAATATATAGATATCAATAAAAGAGGTATAAAAGGATACATATCGCCGAGAAAGTAAGGATGTAAAAGTTGACCCCACAACTCAACAACCAAAATGCCAAAAAGATAGCATTTCTCAACCCATCCAATGCGGAATCTTCCTTTTCCATCTATGGCATCAAAAACTCCCTGCAATTCCACATGCTCACCTTGTTTCTTTGCAGAAGCATTAGGATTAGATGCTGTTTTCTTGGTGAATGGCACAGAAAATATGTACCACATGAGAAGGGAGTGCAATATTAACAACAAAACTTTTGATTGGATATTCTTGGACTTCGTATAGAAGCGGAAATAAGGAATAACAGGACACTGCAAAACATACAACCAATGCTTCCTCAATCATTAGCTAGAACAAATGGTGAGAAAAAAGAAATACAATGAATTAAAATCTTATCATCATTATCTTTATGTAATAATGCATTCACCCAATAGCTTTATTAAGAATCAAAGCTATATAGACAACCATACCAATAGAAAGCAAGAAGAAATGCCTTGCGTCCTCCAAACTGTTAACAGCAACCATAGCCAAGAGAATAACGAAGTGGAGTGAAGCTTTCTCGTGAACATGCCACCCAAACATAAAGCCACAAGTGTAGGCATAAGATAACCACCTAGCAACCAATGCGGGCTGGGGATTCTTCCAAGCTTTGATAAGAGCAGGAAACAACACAAGTAGGACCATGGTGAATGTCAACAAGGGGGTGACCTGGCATTCCATTAGTCTAAATGTAAATGAAACAACTAAGATGCTGAAAATCAATGAAAAGAAACACCCAGACCCAACTTGCGACATTATAAAAGTTATACATGACATTTCTTAATGTTTAAAATATTGGCCATTATTTGACTAAACATGTTCGACAAGATTAATTTTCCTACAGTTAGTTCAAAAAGTTAGATTAGAAATATACAAGCCGCCCTTCCACTATAAGATCATTTTGTCCAATATCAAGTAAGATAGACAACCCTTGCAATGGCAGTGAGGTGCATGGTGAATGATAAAAGCAGGGTAACAACTTGCAGAAACTTCAACAACTGAAGCGATTTGCAAGATTTAGTGCATCAGCTTAACCAGGGGAACAGCCATCAATATCTCTTGAGGCTTCATTCAGCATTGTTGTGTTATATTACCTGAGGTAGGATGGCAAACGGAGATGAATCCCCTACTAGCCCACCAGTGAATGAAGCTGCTGGTGCCTGGATGTTAAATCCAAGCTTTCTGAGCAGGAAAGCAAGCCCCTTGTCTAATGTAATATAGAATACCCAGAAATTTGGGGCCCAGTATGCATGGCAAAGTCCCCTACCGAAAGGAAACATTCGGCCAATGACTTGTTGTATCTGCAAAGTATGAATTATATGAGTGCAATATACAATATGGTATGAGAGGTAGGTGAAGCCTTCACTTGTCAGTTATTGAGCACAATGTGGATAACTAGACTAAATTTGGAACAACATCAGAGAATTCATGAAAGTATTGATGACTTCAGCTTATATATCATGGTTTCTCCCTCTTTACATGAGTGCGCGTGAAACAGCATTTTCAACACTGATTGTGCAACATTATATAATTGTTATAAAATAGTCAATACTATGCTTTGTATAAGCCTGAAACCACAGCATGGATGGCGCTAGGATACATTCCCAGCAGAAACCATGTTACAGTCCTTGACAATTGATATAAATTATAACAGGGCAGGGCAATAACCATTCTACATTCATGAACAAGACAACAAAAACTCAGTATTGTGTAACAATTAAACACAAGCCATCTATATAAGCTTCATCTTCACAAGAACTAAAAACATACCAAAGATGGATTACCTGTCCATTGTACAGAAATGGGCCATATGCAGCTGCAAAAACAGCCACAACGATGGTACCAATACTCAAAAGCCGGAAAAAACCCCAAGTCAATCCTTTCCAGCAATAATGCTTCAACAAGTACACAAAATAGACTGGTGCAGCCACTGCAAACAAGTGCTTCAAGCACAAGAGGACCGCAAAGAAAAACCACCCATCAAATCCCTGCCTTCTTGCAAGTACGAAATTGACAGCATCAACAACCCAAGCAAAAAGCCATTGTACTGAAAGTGCATGTGGTCCACAATCAAAAGACCAGGAGACCAAAGAACCAAAATCCAAATGGAAATTCTCTTCCTGAACTCCAAATTTCGGGTCATTCTGTAAATGCCATATAGAAGACACAAATCTGACACAATAACACTGGTTCTCTGGAAATATATGACCGTATCTGATTTATAATTGAGTCCTGCCTCAATATCTGTAATCTGGGGGTCAATAAAATGGGCAAAAAAGGACAAAACATATTCAAAGAAGGCAAAGAAAGGAGGGTAATCGAGAGTCCAGGGGCTGGTCTCATCCAGATACCATTGAGAGAGAGGTAGAGAATGGGTCACGGCAAGCCAGTGCCTGTGAACCTCAAAGTCGGTACTCTGGTAAGATGGGATCAGTAGTAGTTTTACGCATGTTGCTATTCCATAGAACCAGAGAATTTGCCACAAGACACAGTCCTTGCCCTGGACATGATTTTTTTGGACTTCCATGGAAATCTAGGAAACACAGAACTTCGGCAATACTATACACAGAACTACGTAACTAAGCCAACAGTATCCACTAGGCCATCCAATGTCTCCTCTAATTCATCGCCATAAAAGTTGCACCAAATTCTGCTTTGTACAAATAAACAACCTGTAAGCATCTCAACAAATGCACATGAAATGCAAATGTAAAACTCGGCATTATAGAAAAACCAACGACAAACAACAGAACTGACAGAACACCAAACTAAGTTATCGCAAAAAGGTACAACGAAACATTAGATTCATCGTAAATTACATCGAAACTTATTGATCTCCTAGCCTCCGATGTTCACACAGAAATACCTAGACATGTAATTGAATCACAGCTAAAGCAATACAAAGCACAGATCAAAATCACACTAAAGAAACAAAAAATTAAAAAAAAAAAATTCATATCGAACAAACTATGCGACGTTCCTAGAATCTCTTGGCGAGGCAAGAGGGGAAAATAAGAGATTTTTGTCAAAATAAGTGGAATTTTGGTGGTGAAGTTAGAATTTTCAAAAATTCGAGGACTCACCTTTCCGCTCTTGGCATTGAGCTCTTTATTGACGTCGGTCTTCTCGTTCATGGCTACCACAAAGACAACAAAACGCAAACGAAGAGAGTCTCCGTCAGAATCCAGTGACATAGACGAATGCCGACGAAGAAGAAGAAGCCGAGGACAATTCAGATTTACTACCATATTAATTTAAATTATAATTATGATAAATATTTTTATTATTAAATAAATTTATTATTATTTTATTTTTTATTATAATTAAATATATTATAATAATTTATTAACTTAAATTATTATTATTAAATATATTTTTAATATAAATTATATTCATATTTTCATAATAATTAAATATATTTTAATTATTTTATTATTATTTTATAATAATTATTATTAATTATTCTATTTAATATTTATATTTTTAAAAAATAAAAAAATTTTAATATAAAATTTTTTAAAAAAATAAATATAATATAATATAATATATGCATTAAATTAAAAATTTTATTCTTCTAAACAACACCGATAATCTTGTTTAGATAAATGACTTAGATTGATAAACTTAGTTGGTCATGAACCAGTGCTCATTTCAATCATAGGCAACTGCCACGTCATGATATCCGGATACATTGATTTAGTAGTAATAAAGTTACAAACGTCAACCCTTTTTTTTTTTTTTTTTTTTTTTTTTTCATTTTTACAATATAATCGACATTAAAAAATTATTAAACCTATACAAACATTTTAATTCTTTTTTTATAACTTTGTATACTTATTATGCAGTATAAAATGTTACTTATGTATAATAAAATCTTAACTTTTGAAATATTAAAATTGCATAATCAATATTAACAAATTATAAGATTTAAAGAAATTTTTTGCCCTATTTATTTATATAATGAACGCAAAAGAAGCTGCAGCTGTCTATACACATAAATGGCTGTGCGTGCTTCATGAATGAATTCCAAGAAATTGACCCTTTTAGTAATTAAATGGAATGTAGCAGAACACCAGTCCGATGCAATGGAGGTATTAAGATACCTACTACAAGAAGTGAAAAGCTCCCTGCAGCTTCTATTCTACACTACCGTCACATACCTGCCATGTGGGGTCACATCACCCTGGAAAATTTCGAGCAAGCAAGCAAACATCTGCATTTTGGTGGCATACTTCCTCTGAATCAGCAGTGTTGCAGGCAGTCTATCTAGTGAGCACATTCTATAGTTTGTCTCAGAAATTAAACATAGTCCAGTAGAACAATATTTGATACTATGGCAGAAGACTCACGAGCATGTGCTAGCTACTGTGGAAAATTATGCCCTCCATAGAATTCAAACGATGTTTATACTACAGCAACCTAATCAAATCAAAAACAATAAACCATATTCTTTGGTATCAATCACCCTGCATGCATTGGTCTTGAAAAGAGTGAAGTCACGGGTCTCAAATCGAGGTATATAGAGTGCATGTTTGTCTGCTCCAGATGCATTCCTCATTCACGCTAATCCAATTCAAGTATTAACATACATTTGAAGGGCATGCATAAGTCAGGATGTTATGGCTAATGAGCCTCGGCCTTCATCTCTTGTTTTAATCCCTCAATCTGCGTCTTTTATTTCTGCTTCAACGTCAACAACTGCTGAAGGAGAATCCTTTCCTGCACCATCCACAATAATTATTCAGAGGACATCAACCATTCAACACGACAATAATGTTGATAGCAACTGCATGTTCTGTAGTTTGGATACAAAAAATTGAGAACCAATGCATTAGAGACAAATTCTTCTTGATTAATAAAAGAGAGGAAAAAAGTTATCTTTCTGCTTACCTTAATGATTAAAATAATCATATAAGGCTCTAAGTAACAATAGGGTTCGTCAGAACATACTTGGACACCTTTTCAGTGTAGTCTCAATCATCTCTGACGAAGTCTCATGCAGGATTCCTCACATTCAAACTCTTCCGCAAACATAAATAAAGACTTTGAGAAGACTCTTTGTGATCTTTGGAATGTCTCTATTAATTTTTGTTAGAAGTTTTCTTGGCTAGTGTTTCTTCATCTATTTTTCATAATGTGTCTTGTTTTGCAGAGATTACTAATAATTAGTTCATTCATTGAAAGAAAATCTTCACCAGATTAAGAAATGAAGTCCAGTTACAAAGTTTTAAGAATCAAATAGAGAACAGCCACAAAACAACGCCAAGGACTGTATTTAGTAGGCCTTATTATACAAGAAAACAGCCAAGCATACAATATTTCAACACCCTCTTGTAAACATTATTTACAATGCAATCCATAGTTGAACTAACATATGGGAACTTAAATGGGAGACAAAAGCAGCAGGGATTGAGGTGAGTGAACCTTTATTTGAACTAGGATAGAAGTCACTGAATGCTTGTCCAAATGGTCTGGATTGTTTGGAAAACTTGATAGAGTCTCTCACAAACTCATCATTCACCACTGAAATTCAAGCAATACATAATAAAAATTAACAAGTGTGTGATCTGATGAACAAGTGGTAAACACAAGAAAGTATCTCAAAGAGAAATCTCAGTATATAGAAATAACACTTTATGACAGTCGTAGCCATAGTTCAACAAGAAACTTTGGATAAGTGCAAGGAAAAATGTTAAATCATGGATGTAATTGGAAACAACATTTTAACTGCTGTAAATACAGGGTTTAATGTTCCATAAGGCATACAATTTGCAAATCTTTAGGTTTGTGCCATTTCTAAACTCCGCATTCATTAGAGAAAGAGCTGAAGGGACTAAAGTTGAAAAAAATTGGAAAGGCCTGCATATTCCCAAATCCTTCACTTTAATTTCTTAAAAAGCACACTTAATTAATTAAAGAGACTGCTATGCATGTTAAATCCTTTCCATGAAGTAAAAGCTGGATCCTATGAACAAGAGTATCAAGGAAACAGAGTCATACTGCATGCTTTGCAGTGCACATGAAAGTTGAAGCGGGAAAAATGCAAAAAGGCATAATTAAAAAATGTCAATCATAATTCCTCGCTAGATCATATGTGTCAACATTCTGCCATATGCGCCCAGTTAGAAGAAAAATTCGATACTCTGCTGAAATTGATAATGTTCCAACCAATTTGCATAAAAAAAGTGGATACCAAATGGGATAATCCAGCCATCATGGTGATTCAACTAAATGCATCGAAAAGAACTGATTTCTTTGTAAACAATAAGTAAGGAACTCTGCAGCAAGATGAATTGCGGCAAGAGTGCGCATAGACACGAATGCAGTAGAAATTATCCACATTTTTATTCAACATTACAGTGAATTTCTACTTCCTGATTAGAACAGCATGTAAATTTGCTATTAAGAGACTGCCACTACAAGAAAGCAATCCCTAATTTTTGAAATGAAAGAAACCAAGAACGAGCTTTCACCTGAGAATGGTTGACTGCAGAAGGGGCAGAGCTGCAATTCATCATTCAAAGTCGATCTGCAAAACATAAGATTGTAGTCCAACCAAACAACAATGAATGAAAATCTCATAATAGTTTCTGTAAGGTTGGTTAAGTTGTAGTCATTACTTGAAAATTTGGAAATCATTTCCACAATTTGGGCACTGTACATACAACATAACACAGAATTAGAAATCCCTTAATGAAAGCAGATAATGATCAAGAGCTCAAATATTAGAAATCTCCAGGATGAAAAAATATATATCAGATAGGACAGGTGAACAGAGAAACCAATGAAGTCATACTGTGCCCTGAAGTATATCACGTCCTGCCCACCACAGAAAGGCCCCCAAGCCTAAAATAGGAATAAGCACTGCAAGAAGCTAGATAAAGAGAAAGAATAAATCAAAAAGACTAGTTACAAATATTTATAACCTAGCAGAAGGAGCTTCAACAAAGGACTAAAGAGACAAACAATACAAAAATATATGAATTAACAGACATATATCAATTTCACTAAAAGATATGGGTACTAGAGAATAACTGAAGAATCAAAGAGTAATTCCAGCAGCATAATCAACAATGCAGAGAAAAGAACAAATTGGCTAATCAAATATGCCCATCATTGCCTTTAAATTAATAACTATCAAAACAAAAGGAAGAAAACAACACTCCAACTTTTTGAGGTCCAGAGGCATCACTTTGAGAGTGCCCATATGAAGATACATATGGATGACATTTTAACAAAAAAGAAGGTGCAGAAAAGCATACCCAGATAGAGATGACAATGTCAAAAACCCAGCCAATAGCATCCAAAACCCAACCAAGCTGCCCAGTCACTGATAGATAAGTCAAGCCAACAGCCAAAGCAATATTTCCCAGAAGCCTAACAGTGCCACTATTATCTCTTCCACCACCGCCACCACCATTAAATCCAAAACCCTGATTAAACCTCACCAAGACCACCCTCCTCTTTCCCTTCCACCCGTCTTCTTTCCCCAAAATCCCATCTTTTCTCTTCACCACTTCCATTGAGCTCCATCTCTCCCTGAAAGCCCTCCATTTGAATCCATTTCGAGTAAAAGAAGCAACCTTTGAGCTTGGTAGAGAATTATAGTTAATGGGTCTTTTGTGTATAAGAATGTCTGGGGTGTTAAGGGGCAAAAAATTTACAGGCAATTGCAGTAACAGTGTTTTCATGGAAATAAGAATTGCTAGCTCAGACAGAATAGAACACACCCTTTATGTTTTTCCGGCAGAGGAACAGAACCTGGTTTTGGATAGAATTATGTTGGATCTCATAACTAATTAGACCAACTACGAGCTCCAGCCGAATATTTTATTTATTTATTTTTTAATATAGATTTAGAAGCAAGTTCTCGAGGAAATTCTAGACTCTATCACTTGAGAGGGTGCCACGTGTGCCTGATGGGTCCCAAGCTGAAGGTATGAATTCTCACGTGTGCGCATATTCGTCTATACGGTAAATAATGAATTTGTTTTATTTTAATTGATATTAATTTTTTTTAAAAAATTAAATTTAGTAATTAAAGATATATATTTTTTAAAGAAATTAAAAACTCATGTTATTAATTTTTAAATCTTATATAATATATAATTAAAAATTATAAGATAAATTTAACCAAAAAAAACAAAAAGACAAGATATTTGTAATTAATGATAAAGACGAAATTAAAAAAAAAAAAATTTCTAAACCAAAAATGTATGACAATGCGGGAAGTAATTCTTGTTCAGAGGATCTTGAGTTTCTTCACAAATAGGATTTGCTTGCTGCTAGTGGCAACTGATTCTTTTGTTTGGGAACTTCGTTTTCTGTGCATGTGTTTGGCTTGTAGCAGGTCTAGCCACCCCGCTAAGCTTCTCTTCTGATAAATGAACAATTTATTCATTGAAAAGGACAACAATTTTTATTGGAATGCTTTCTTCACACGGCATGAGGGCAGAAAATCATGCTTCAATGCGGAACTCAATGTCACCTATGAATGAATGGAAAGTCTCTATTTTGCAATTTGACGATCAGTATCTGTGCAGCAGAAATGAGACCTTGCTGCTGGGCCAACTACCGGCTAGTGCGGCAAGGAATCACATTGTAACTGGCTTTAGTGCAGCCAGCACAGCAATCATATCACGTATTCCCCTATAAACATTTCCGGGTACCTCATCAGTACAAGACTACAAATTTAGCAGTCGTGTGGGGGAAACGCAGTAAGACCAACCTCTACATGGGCCTATCAAGTACATCTGGTTTCTATAGCTATTCCAAAAAGTATTGATGACAAGACCAACACATTGATTTTGTATCCAAAAAAAGACTAATTAAGGTCAAAAAAATGTAAACTCCAATGCCATTGTTTCCTAATTACCTTAAAAATTGAAGGTTACAGCTGACGACCATTATTTCTGTGTAATTGTATAACACGAGTGCATGGTAACAGTTGGAAATAGGTAGTTTAAAATAATATAAATACGAGTTGGCAAAGACTCGCACATAGCATCACTAGCGGGGATAGCTCAGTTGGGAGAGCGTCAGACTGAAGATCTGAAGGTCGCGTGTTCGATCCACGCTCACCGCAAGTCGTTAATCATTTTAAAATCATTTTGCTCCTGTTACATGCGAAGCATATTCATTCGACTCCGATGGTTAATTTTATTTTAATAATTTTTTGTTGTTTTATCCTTAACTCAGTTTTCTACGTCTTTATACTTGAACTCTTTTGAAAATATATCAACTTTAACAACTTCTTCTCATTTGCGTTTTTGGAATTGTCATTGGTCATCCAGACCGGCTCTAAGCCTCCAATCGTTTTTGTTTTTCTTATCTTTAAATAAAAGAGATAAGTTCTAATTCATATACATTTGTTATTGTTGTTGTTGTTGTTTGTTGCTGTTTTTTTTTGGGGGGGGGGTTTGATCCATTTTGTGAGAATGGAAGATTAATTTCTGTCTTTAATTTTTTTTAGTTTTTTCTTGAACTTAATTTTGTTTATAATTATATAAAAATTAGTTCTCAAAATGCTTAGAATCTCCACAAAAAAAAAAAAAAAAAAAAAAGACAACCATGCAAGTCGTCTAAAAATATGAAAGTAGACAAAAGAGATTTTATTATTCGTATTGAAAGTCATATTTGTATCTATTTTTCAAATTCATATGATTGTAGATTCCGTAATGACTTTGTGAGGATTCCATCCCAATCCAATTTCTCAGGCATCCATCACAATCTAAATGTGTTGGTTAAATTCTGTTGAAGTTTTGTCTTAAATGACTTGTAATATAGTTACTTTCCAATTGCGGATGTTTCAAGTTATTGTGTCTTGAATATTCGAAATGTACATCTATGTCGGATTTTCACGCTCTGCGTTCATCACATCATTGGCATAAAAATGTTTACGGAAAGCTCCTTTTTTTTTGTTGCCAATTGATACATCCTTGGTGAATTGCTACGGAATAAGAAACCATCGTTCCCAAAATGTTTATATCACCAATATAACCAAATAAGATCGAACCTTTTCGATGTTATGAATCGTGTATTCTAGCATATAATCGTTTTCCATTTCCAATGAGAGACAACAACCTCTACATGTCTTATCTTTTGTTTTGATCGTACATATGTTCATCGTGCAAAACTTGATTGTCCACCAATCAAGTTTGAACGATTGATTCACAAAGTGAAATGTTAACAAGGTCGAAAATTTTAAAAATTCCCCATCATTTGCGAAGACTATGCTGCAAACCTGACTCATAAAAGGTGCAAAGTATCCTAAAAATGCATTCATTTATTTGCAAGATTAATCTATCCCAATGAACTGATGCCTTCCAGCTAATTTCCCTTTCAATGAGATAGCTTTCTATATAAATTTTCAAACATATCATTTGACTAGTATTGAATTCGTTTGGATTTATTTTATATAAAATTTATTATGAGTTTTTATCTGAAACACACGGTTGTATTATAATTAAAATAGACATTACATAATAAAAATAATTTAAACGTTAAAATTTATTTTCACATTTTAATTTTTTTATATATTTATTTTTTAACTATTATGATTAGGCCACGTAAGAAGAACATCTCGAATGCATTACATTCGAATAATACTAGCCTAAGGTCTACTAATTTTCAGGAGTACTTGGGAATCCAATTAGAGAAGCAAATAAATTTGAGCATATCCTTGGTAAGAGAGACCAGATAATTCAAACTCAAAATTTAGTGTTATTGAGAAAAAATCTAATATGGCTCAATATAAATAGACCCTTATCCCTCCTCTTCCTTCATATCGCGAGACCAGTGAGGAATCACAAGGATTCAAGAAAACTTTTCTCTTGCTAGTCAATAAGTAACAGTTTCGGGAGAATGAATAAATGTTAAGCCATTCGAATCAAGTTGTAAAGCTCAAGAAAGCCCTTAATTTGATCAATATCCCAAGGTAAGTTCCTTTCAGCTTCGAATGCATATGTGTTTTGCTTTCCAAAATGACATGGTTAGTATGCATACGACAACTTGAATTTAAGCAAGTTGAAAGGAGATAAAAAGTTTGTGATCTGAATCATATCCCCTTTGTACCAAATTTGTGGGCTGCAATTGTCAATTTATTTGAGATTAAAGTCATGTTGGTTTTATTTTTGTTGTTGGTGTTTGAATGAAATGAAGAATAGATTTCCATTTGCTGCCATGGTTAAGTATTTAGATCAATTGTCTGACATACGTCTTGAAATGTTAAATAAGAGTTCCTTCGATGTCTATTTATTGCTTAAACTTTTTGATGCTACCACACAAGTTAACTCATATAAACATCCATTACAATATTCTACACATTTAAAATTATACAGCTAAATGAGTGGGTTATTACTCTAACTATTTTACATAATTTTGGGTCATTTGGGAATTTATCAGCGAATCAAAAAATGTGTATCATTCAATTAGATTATGTAATCTGATGTTTCTGCTCTATTTTAGGGTTATAAATGTGCTTTGTTTACAAAAGAAAAAGGAATTCCACAGATGAATAAATAAAAATTGTAGCCTAGGAAACAGAAAATGACACAAATCCAATGCTTTAAAGTCATAAAATTTGTTTAGACTTTCATGGATTTTAGTGAGTCAGTTTGCATTCGTCTTTTCTTTTTGTTTGTTTATTACTTGTAACGCAACTTCCTAATTTAAACTGTGACAGAACTGTATGAAAAAGAACAAAATATGAAAGGGAAAAAGGGACGTAATTAGGCACAATGTGTTTATTTTATTTTATTTTTTTCCCAATAAGGAATTGACCTTATTGATGTTATAGTTGTTAACAATGAAAGCTGAGGTATATATATATATATATATTTCTTTATTTATTTAAAAAAAAAACAATACTGCACATGTATAGGTGGAGGAGGTGAGATTCCCGTTCCAATAAGAGGGAGAGAGAGCACAAACATGCCATCTGTGTCTCTCTTCTATTTGTTAAATTCTTTATCTATATTTTTTTATATGTATATATATTAATATTAGATTCATGATGTATGAATTTATAATATTTATTAATAAATATATTTTTATTTATATTTTATTTAAATTTAAAATAAAAAATAAATTTTAAAATAATTATTTAAGATAATAAAAAATATAAAAAATTAAATTATAAATATTTTACTTTTTTTTTAAAAAATAAGTAAATCAAAAAATATATTTTTTCCTTTAAAAAGAAATTACAAAATTTTAAAGATAAATTATAATAAATATTATAAAATTGAGTAAATTATATATACATTAAAATAATAATTTTATCAAAATATTAAAAAAAAAAATACAAACTAACTATTAAGAATATTAGAATTTAAATTAAATATTTAAATATTTTTTAAATTAAACAAACATTATATAAATGATGTATTAATTTTCTCTCGGTTTAGGTATTATATATATATATGTGGATGGGAGAGGACTTGATGTAACCTGACTCGGTACAAGTATTGATCCCTAATGTATGTATATATATATATATATATATATGTCTGTATGTATGTAAAATAACATTAGTTACTCTCAACGATAAACGTTAGGGATCTATATATATATATATATATATATATATATATATAGCTTTTGTTGTTTGTGGACATAAACCTAATCATCTGGAAAATTTTTTGAGCCGTCACTGAAAATGAGGCAATAGGATAGTAGCGTAGGATGAGGTTATTGAATATAATTTAACATAATAGAGCTAATTAAATGTTAACCAAGAAAAAAAAAAACATAAGGGAACTTGAGTACAAGTTAGATGTATGAACATAAGCAAAAGAATTATTGGCAAGAAGAAGAAAACGACGAGTGGATACAAGACGAGAAATGCTTGAAAGAAAAAGATAAAAGATCAATTAATGTGCTGTATATGCATTCACTATTCATTTGTAATAACTTTCAAACTCCCGATATGGACATGGTTAAGCAAATGATCAGGGCCAAAAATAACAATAATATGGTACATTTGAAAAAATAAAAGAGAGAGAAAAGAAAAAAAAAAAAGAAAAAATGAAAAAACTCGATGTCTTCTATAATGGTTTTTTTTTTTCTCTACCTAAGCTAGAATCCTGAAAGACATTTGTCTGTCAAGTTTTGGCCTTGATTCTTTTTGTGTCTATCTCTCCTTTTTCCAACTTTTGGCCACCACTGCATGCTTTTCTTGGCATCCCCTTTCAAAAGTGTGTTTCAGTTTCTCCTAAACAAACACCCCCAGGGGTTTGATATCCCTAGGCCTATTCCCTTCTACACAGTCAAGGTTAATTACTTAATTTTTGCCAAAACTTATTCAAGTCTTTTGAGTTTCTAGTGTCTATATATATGCTTGTAACATCGCAGTTGTATTTATATCCTTAGTTTTTTGGGCCACTGATGCTTTGATTTATGACTTTGCATTTGTTTTAGTTGCAGGAATGGAAATTGAGGTCCACCTTAGCGAAACCCTATTCCCTGAGAAAGAGTTGAAGGACATGGAAGGGTTTAAGAGAGGGTATGATTATGTTGAAATGAAATGTGGGTGCACAAGCAGGAGGTATGGAGATGCCCATGGAATCCTAAGAGTTTATTCAACTGGCCAGTTTGTTATAAGATGTGAATGCATTCCAGGATGCAGCCAAGGTAAGCATCTTCATGAACCTGATGAATTCTAATTAACAGATCTTTCCCTACTTTAACTTCTTGCATCAATGCATCGATTTTTGGGTATTTCTATTCTCCAGTCCCATTTTATGACTCGTTAATTGCCTTCTGCCCCCCATGTCCACATGTGTCTGTTCTCTTTGAATGGTTTGCTAGCTACAACTTTCAAGTCACAAATTTAAATTGCAGTTAGGATGATTAATGTCTGAATACATTTTATTGCCTATGTTTGGCTTAATTAGAGCTATATTAGCAGCAATGATTGCAAATACTTTTGACTGTAACCAGTTGCAACGAGCAATTTTAAAATCCTGGATGCAAGCAGTAAATGAATTTTGTATAGTTGTTAAGAAAAGCAGCAGTATATGTAACATATGTGCACCAAAGTTTTGCTGGTCTGGTAAATGATTGCATGCATATATATACGCATGTGTGTGTGTGTGTGTGTGTGAATCCTTCTTTATTCGTGACTCTTACATATCCTTAGTTCCATCTGACCAATAAAATTTCATACGGAACAGAGAAGCTGACTCCTTTCGAGTTTGAGAAGCATGCTGTCAAGGAGGGGACTAGTGACTGGCCTAGGCACGTCTGGGTGCTTAAAGATGGCAAGAAATTGCCATTGTGGAGGACCCCTTTGCTCCAATACTACAAGCATTCTGCCAATGGTGCTAGCGGGTCCAAGAGAAGGATTTTCCATCGCGATGAGTTCATCAAGTGCACAAAATGCAAGAAGGATCGCAGGTTTCGCCTGCGTACCAAAGAGGATTGCAGAATTTATCATGATGCTTTGGCCAAGAAGAGATGGAAGTGCGCGGATAGACCCTATGACAAGTAAGCATATAATCTTCCTGATGTAGGTGTAACGTGGATTGAAAACAAATTGAAAGTGTGAACATTTACGTAGGTTTGGATATGTCTAATGCATCCTTAAAAATATTTCAATTAGGAGGATGACTAAATCGGTTGATGACGAGAGAAGATGGAAAGCTTCACATAGATTAACTTGAGAATATTTGGTTATAAACGTTTTGAAATGATTAAATTCTACCCAAAACTATGTTCCTCATATAATGGAATATTCAAAAAAATTATCCTTGTCCCCTAGTCCAGTTAAATTTGGGATTAAGATTTTTTTTTGTTGTAGACTTAAAAATGTCACCTACCAATCACTGTGAAATGCTAATCTGTGCTTTCAGAATAACCTGTGATGACGATGAGGAGCGCAGCAGCCGGAAAATCTGCAGAGGATGTCCTAGAAGATCCCATTGCAAGGGTTGCACTTCTTGTGTCTGTTTTGGGTGCCTCATGTGCCGGTTTGTGGACTGCGATTGCCGCACCTGCGTTGACTTCATGCAGAATGCACCACCTTAGGGTTCTCCAATGTTCATGCTTCTCTTCATGTGCTTTACAAAGTAGCCAAAAGAAAAGAAGAAAACTTAAGCCAGAGACAATCTAAATGAAACTTTGAGCATTGAAATTTTTTAGTTGTGACAAATTTTGTGGGGTTAGTTTTCAATCTGTTTCCTTCTTGTTATTCGGTAAACAAATGCCCTGTTGTGGATTTTGCATGTGCTTAGCAAGCAAGTTTCTTATGGCTACATGCTCTATGCGACTTTGGGTCATTTCTATGATAATTTTGAGTTGGACCAGCAGTTCTATATCCCAATATCATAGTTCAGCCCAGCAGCAAGTCAAGTTTGTCACAGAGTTTGGAGAGCAACCATAGATTGGGAATGTTATTATAATTTCCTAGGTTACATTTCCAATCAAGGCCTTCAATTGAAAATCATGAAGGGCTTGTTAAATGTACCAATGAACCAACTAATCTTTTTAGAATGTCTCATTGGTCTCATCTTTATAACGCAATCTTCTGCATACAGAAACTGCTAAGAGTCACCAGAATTTTAGGTTCAGAACTCGGCGGATGGACCAGAAGGTCCTCCTTTACCCTCGGTGCAGCAACTCGTCAAGTTTTGAAATCCTATCACGGTGATGCCTAGGACTTGTACACGTGAAAGGATTTCTTTTGATTCCATCAAGGTAACCAAACCAAGTTTATTTAGAAATTAGATTGCACGTTTAGGTTCAGCCTGAGTTTAACCATAATTTAGTGCTTGATCAAAGCAAAAAGAAAAAAAAAAAAAAAGTAATGAAATGATAAGGTGTCCATATTAATGAGTGAAATTAAGCCATGATGGTGTCTTTTCGTCAATTCCCTTAAAGAGAAGGTGTTCATATTAATGAGTCAAGCCGTCAATTCCTTTGTGTTTCACCTCACGATAAAGAGGATGTTTGTTTTTATTGTTGGGAAGTGTTGTTTCTTTCCGGTTTGAAAAAATGGGTGTTAAGGCGTTTGGTTAAATTTTTCTAAGACTTACTAGTTACAATTCTCTCAAAAGTAACCGATAGAAAAAGTTACTTTGAGTTATTATGTTAGATTGCATGTATTTAGATTCATGAAACATGTTTTTTTTTTTTTTTTTTTTTTTTTTTTTATAAAAACCTCTTTTGAGAAAAGAAAAGCAACAACATCTCCATTAAGGGATAATGGACAGTATCACGAAAGATACAAGTTGCAACGATAGTTGAATATTACAATGAATAATCAAATCAGAATTTTCTGAATCAATAACAACACAAAAAAAATAAAGACTGAAATCCCAATAATGTTCCGGCTCTGATGTAATCACGAATGAGCTAAAAGTTGTGGGTTTTCTCCAGTTAGAGCACTAAATCGAAACTAAACTCATGTTCTTGAAATTTAGAGGCCAGAGCCAACAAAGAGGTTGAGAAAGATGTAGAAAGGTGGCAAGCATAAAGGGAAAGTGAGAGCATGCGAAATGGACAGAGAGTAAAAAAAAAAAAAAAAAGATTTTGAAACATGGTTATTAATGATAATAAATGACCTATTAAAAAATTTTACACTTTAAAATTAAGGAGATACAAATAGGAAAAAAAAAAAAAAGATAGAAACTTTAAGAAAACGAAAAGATATTGAAATGGCAATAATCCAAACTCTTGACTTTTGGATTAAGAACCCAAAAAATTAGGGGTCTAGCTTGTTCAATTCAACCTCAAGTAAAGAGGGGGAAAAAAAATAGTTGAAATAAATAATCTATGTGGCAACAAAAGTTCTCCAACTCCAGTCGTCTAAATAATAATGTACAAAAATAAAAATAAATAAATAAACATATAAATAAATATTAGTCATCATTATTATTTAAAAAACAAAGAAAAAGACAGAATTGAATAGACCCCTTTGTTAGCAGCTGTAGAACTAAACCTAAATATGGTTATCTGGTCTAGTTTCTGTTGCGGAACTCTTCTAGTTACTAATTTGGCTCTTGAACTTTCCAACATTTCAAATAGTAAACAATTACAAAAAAAAAAAATTGAGTAATCACTTAAAAAAAAATAAAAATGAAGAGGCTTATAGAGAAGATGAAAATGTCTTTATTGTATGTAACATAATATTTAAACGACTACATACATTACATACAGTGTTGGTGTCATTTAGTTTTCTTGAAATAGTAAGGCCTAATAAAGGATGAACACAATCAACAGAGACCAGCATTGAGCAATTAAAATGAAACTTTTGGTTCTCATTTCTTCAAGGCCTATGATCCGTGAGGAGATAATTATACATTAATTAATTGTATAAATTGGTGGGCTGCAATTCTCCCCCCCCCCCCTTTTTTTTTTATTGACCGGCTGAATCACTCAAAATGGGTTTGAATTGTTTTGTTTTATCTTGATGGGTTTTTGTTTTGGGCTCCTTCTCTCTATTGTTTTTCTTCATCTGGATGGCTATTGGCTCATGAACTTGCCAATTTAGTTTCCAAGTGTTTCTAGGATGCTTAGTAATTTCTTTTTTTTTTAGATTCTCCATGGTGGGTTGTCACTATATAGTAATTGAAAACATTGAATAGGAAAATCATTCAAATTAGCATATATTGTTACCAATCTAATTTGATGTAAATTTATACCAAGAGAAAACCCCTCCTTAAACCTAGCTAATTCCTTAACAATCCATCTATTAAAATTGATAACAATCTTGTCAATCATTTTCTGTTAAAATTTCACTTTTAGGATTATTGCTTTCTTAATAACAGAGAGAGAGAGAGAGACTCTCTTCTATAGAAATGAAAACGGCCAGGCTTCTAAACCGACATCTCCCCCATGATTTTCCCCCAAGTTTGATTGCAATAATCATTATCATAATTTGTTAATATTTCGGAACCCCTTTTCCAATACATTACAAATCGTGTACATCTTGTTATTCTCTTCAGGACACTACCATCCTTATAGCTAGGCGGAGAAAACTGTAGCTTATCTTTCTCGTCCTTCTCATAATTCTTATTTCTAAAATGTTACTGAAACGTTTACAGTCATTTTTTTATGGACATGTTTGGGTATAACCAGACATCACGAACTGGTTGTCATGCAGAACATAAGCGAGCCCCTGCCTTATATAAACAAGCATGGCAAGTCTATCAGGTTTTGAAGAGTCTAAAAAGCAAGCGCCTGCCTTATGCTCCAATCATTCGAAGAATGTCAGGTCTAGGAACCCCAACTAGATATCCCAGGTTTGTAGTTTAAGCAGATTATAAGAGAGAAGTTGCACTGACAAGAAGAATTTAGACCAAGAGAATAAGGTTCCCAACACAGTTTTTAAGCAGCTGCAAAAAAAATATAGCATCATACAAGGTATACAAGACAATAGTGCAGAAAGGTGGCTAGTAAATCAGAAACAACAACGCGTGCCTTGTTCCTATTCTCAATCAGTGAACAGAAGTTCTCAAACACAGTACATATATCTAATTATGATGTAAAATAAATACCGTGGGGCAAATGGTACCCAGAAGAATTTCAAATCAACACAATTATGGATCCTTGCAGTATCTTTCTTGCAACTTTCTGCTGGATTGCTATACAAACTCAATACTGTATGGGTGAAAATTGAGGTGAGAGAACGAAATCATGCAATGCAAAATAAGATATTTCATCCACACGGCATTTTCCTGAAGCATCCACTGGAAAAGACGACCTAGGCCTTGACAGAAGGCTAGGGTCTATGTTTCTCATCTACCGCGAGGATTTACTAGTTGGGAAAACACAGCACTAGTGGCAGCATCTTCTGCATCATCATCTGTTGCTGAGTTGCCCCCATCAATTACGCTTACACTGTTATCAAATGGCTCAAGGGGTGCCAAAGGGATGCCTGGGATATGGCTTGTGCTATTATCTTCAGGTTCTCTGAGAGCAGAAGTTGTCTCTTCAAGCTGAAGTGCATATTCGAGATTCCACAAGACATCTCCCATTGATGGCCTGTCAACCCCCTGCTCAGCAAGGCACTTCTCAGCTGTCTCCCCATATTTTTTGAGAGAAGCCGGATTCACCTTTCCAATCAGATTGGAGTCCATAATTTGATCTAGCATGCCCTTCTTTTGCCAGGTCATTGCCCACTCTGCTATATTAACTTGCTCCCTCGGGAGAACCGGATTCAGAGCCGGTCTAGTACAGAGAACTTCCATTAGAACCACACCAAAAGAATATACATCAGATTTCTCCGTGAGTTGTTGCCTTCTAAAGTATTCAGGATCAAGATAACCAAAGCTACCCTTAACAGCAGTACTCACATGCGTTTGATCAAGAGCTGGGCCTGTTTTTGAAAGGCCAAAATCAGCAACTTTGGCTACAAAATTCTCATCCAAGAGAATGTTTGTTGTCTTGACATCTCGGTGAATGATGCTTTGAGCTGCTCCTGTGTGCAGATAATGAAGCCCCCTTGCAGCCCCAATGCATATTTCGAGTCGTTGCTTCCATGTCAGTGGCGGTAGATCTGTTCCATAGAGATGGCTCCTTAGGGGTCCATTAGCCATGTACTCGTACACGAGAATCATTTCTGACCGTTCATCACAATAGCCAATGAGAGAGACAAGGTGCCGATGGCGGAGCTTAGACAACATTTCAATCTCCGTACGAAATTCAGCAAGGCCTTGCTCAGATCTGGGATTTCCTCTTTTGACAGCAACTTTTGTCCCATCTTCAAGAGTTCCTTTGTAGACTCTGCCAAATCCACCCACCCCAAGAAGCAGGCTCTCATCAAACTTATTGGTACAATCAAGGATTTCTTGGAATGTAAAGAGCCGACCAAGGTTGGAGGAAGCCAATGAGATGCAGCTTGCAGTTCCACTCTTTTGAGAGGTTGTGGAAACCTTCGTCATGGTCTGCGAGTTTCCATACAATGGCAAAGGAAGCCATGGATGCCCCTGGTGAGTGGTCTTTGATTTGCGGGCAGCACAGAAACAGAAACATAATCCAATTAATGCCAATGCAACTACAACTCCAACCACTGAACCAATTATGATTCTGGTCTTGCTTTTACTTGAAGCTGACTCAGGGAGCAGGCCATTAACAGAAGAGAGCCCATCTAAGCTTTTAGCTTCATTGCTTATCTTCAAAATTTCCAAGCCATTCATAGTTGCATTGGTGATGTCGGCTGTTGTATCTGGACCAACACTGACAGTCAAAGTACCTAACTCTGCAGATGAATTGGAGACAAAGTCTCTGTAGTAAGGTACATCTAGGCCATTAGTGAACATGGACAAATCAAGACTCTCTATGGCCATATCATCATTTATGTATAGATTGAACACAAGACTGTTCATAGCCTTGCTGATGACATCGCAGAAGTGAACCCGAACAAGGTACCTGAAATTCGGATTGACAGGAAAAACCCAAGTGATGTTGAAATTCATATTAGCAACATTTGCATCCCCCATAGCCTCAGCAGTAGCATAAACCCAATTTGGTGCTATTTCAGGCGAGACTGTAGCTGGATATTTTACCGATTCAGGGTTTACTGATATGTTGAGAGCAGAGCTGTTGACATGGAGATACTTGGAATCATTCTCCCAAGTTCTTCCAATTGTATCATTTTCAGATGATATAAATGGACCACCTATGTTTAACCTGTAAATAGTTTCGAAGGCCAACTTGGAAAGACCATTCAAAGTAGTAGATGGATTTAGAGCAAGTGCCTGGTCCTGAAGGACTCCATCAGGGACAGAAACAACTTCAATTGCATTGACAAACGCAACTGAATTGTTGGGAGGAATGAAAGAAAGGGTCAAGCTATCAGATGTCACATTGATTGCATACTCTTTGAACAAATAAGGACCTTTGTGGTTCTTGAATGTGAAATTGCTCAAGAGCACAAAATCATCTGTAACGACACTGATCGAGGCGGATGTCAAGTTGTAGCCTGGAATAGGGAAAAAATAAAGGCGGATCCAATGCCTGCCTTCTTGCTTAATATCGAATTTGTAAGAAGCTATGTTGGAAAAGATTCGAGCAGATTGATAGATCGGAGATGGGGGGCTAGAATTGGAGCTAGCAACAGAAGAAGCTCCAAATTTTAGCGTGAGTGAAGAATGCACAGAATCAGGAACAAAAGTTCTACCACGAAATGTGACATTTTGTGAAGAACCACAAACAATAAAGTAGCTATCAGGAGGAGTGTAAGTGGCAAAAGATCGATTATAAGAAAAAAACTCCAGCAAAATAAGAACGAGAACTAAATGTAACCAATTCACTATCTTCATCTTCACTTTTTGCAGTAAGCAGCGCCTCAAACTCTTAACAAAGCAATGAATCACCACTTCCTAACCCAACCAGCCATGATCTGATGTATATACTCCCAGCTCCCAAATGCCAAAATCGCCAACAACAATATACCTTCTTCCGCTCCACAAATGAAAATTGCAAACTCCAATTTTTTTTTTTTTTTATTTACCAACAATCTCTCCAAATCCCAAACACACAAAATTCTAATGCTCCTAAAACCAGATCTAACTGAACAAACGTCAGACGAACTTTTCCCTGCATAGAAACAGAACAAAATTACTGCATTCTAAAATTTGCAAAACAGTTCAAAGACAAAACTTTGCCCAAGTATGCACACTTACCTCAACAAAGAAGCAGAACAAGGATCAAATGCGCTAAAGAGAGACCCCTTTTTTTTTGGTCTGATGAGAAGAAGAACGAAAACCCAGTTGAGATTGGCTGTCTGCTACCATGGAACCCCCCACCAAGGAGAGAGCTTTCTAATGGGCAACTACAGAGTTATGACAGCCCTTTCCAGGCTGGTGATTAGGCTGTCCTTTGCAGCTTAAAAATAATGATAAAAAGAACCAAGAAGAAGACCCCACAAAACAAAAAAAAAAAAAATTGGAGAAAAGTCCGTATGAAACGTCTCGCTGCTTCCGTCAAGACCATAACTAGCTAGAACCCACCACCAGCTGTTATTTTAAGGAAATTGACTCTGGACTGTTTAGTGGGTATGGCGCTGACCCTCATTATCTTTACAAAGATTGTATCTTTGCAGGACAAAACTCCATGGAACATGAATGTCCCAGTCTACAAGTTAACCACTTTAATAATAATAATAATAATAATAATAATAATAATAATAATAATAATAATAATAATAATAAATTTATGAATTAGTAACACTGCTTTATATCAATTTATTTTATAAATGCATTTTTATTTATCTGCTGTGCATCTGATTTAACAAAGGCTTTAGTCGGACAATGACTTTGCTGGGAGACCATGAGCTATGATCTGGCATCCGCTTTGGACGCGGCTTTGAGATTGAGAGGAGGGGACAGAGCTGGCTGTGTGAAGTAACTTTGTCTAGTTGGCTTTGAAGTGGCTTCGTAGGTCTTTAATTCTTCCGTATTATTCTACGACATAAGAATCTCATTTATTTCACATTTAGAGCGAAGGACCTCTTCCTTCCTCTTTTTTTTTTTTTTTTTTTTTTTGCCTTTTTCTGAACCATATGAGCTCTATTATTAAAATTTAAGAGGCCATTACATTAGGAATGATCTCTAATTACGTAAGTAAGTGATTGTTTGTTGCATCTTTTTCTTGCACATGTTGCTGTTAATTGGGGCCCAATGATGCCTAATCCCCAATGTACACAACTTTCCTTATTGATGATTCGGTATGAGTATAAAATCAAAAGTCTTCATTTCATATCACATGCATAATGAAAGTGACATGTAAATTAAACCCAAGTCCCAAAATGTCGCTGTAATTCTAAAACCGTCACCTTTTCAAGAAATTAATCTTTTTATTATTATTATTATTTTTTGTTTCTGAGTATATCTTGCTCGATTAATGCTTATGTTGAATACGGTTCCCCTTTGTTTGTGTAACACTAAGCGTGCACGCTTATTGATGATCAACTCCTTCTCGAAGTTTTGACTCAACGTTACCATTTGTATACGGATTGTGTACCTCTGAATTATGGTACAATACAGAGCATTTCCAATCATGACTAAACTCATTTATAATAATTAATTACAAGGATTAATTAATTAACAAACACAATATGATTCATTGTAATAATAATAAGGATAAATTTATACTTAAGATTTGAGAGAACATTCATATTAATGTACCCAAAAAGAAAGGAACATTAATTTGTAATAACAATTAAATGTTTGATCTAAAATTGAGCCATAAACGTCTCTAAATATTCTAAAAATGATAGAAGAAAACGATATATTTAATAATTAATCTTCCTATTAATTCTTAAACATTCATTTATTGTTCTCTCCTGCTTCCACGTGGAGTGCAAGGCTTGCAAGCAACCCCTGTATAAGTGTAATGATGAATCCTTTTTTAAAGGGCCATTTCATTTACATTAGTTGAGTGTGACAAATAAAAATTACAAATTGTCACATTCAAATGACGGAATTATTACCTCCAGAGTCAATACCGTTATAGCCGACGTCAAATAGTAGCCATTTGCCTTTTCCTTCTTTTGTTTTTTTAGCCACGAACCGCCGCACAACTGCACATGGGCACCAACCCCAACGTCTCTGTCCGTTTCCCCCCGTCATTTTTTAATGTTTTATTTAATGCTAAATAATTTAATTTTAACATATTTGATTCAATTCAAGCAAGACTGAAAAATTCATTCTTATCCTCAACCACCTAGACCTACTGAAATAGCAATCAACGTTTTGTGTTTTGAGAGAGATTCAGAAATTAAATCTCCTTCACTCTTTTTTTAGTTCTTCACATTATGTAAAATTTAATTGGGTGTAAATTAAAATATTTTTTTGTTGTCTCTTTAAACTTTTGATTTTTTTTTCTTCTAACGTCTAACAATTAATTATTAATTATTAGCGTGTCATAAAATATTCTCTGAAAATTTATTAATAATTACAAGCTGGACAATTATAGTTTATCACTGAAGAACAAGAAATATGCTAGAAAAAAAATATGATTTTGTGTCTTTTTTTTTTTTTCACCGTAATTGATTGGTACAGCTGGGCACCTTAGAGAGCTTTTACCATATTCAAATCTCGATGCATGAATTTGAGATCAAATGTGAACATAATTAATTTAATTTAACATGTATTTATATTATAATATTATAATTATTACATAAATATATATATATATATATATATATATATATTTAAAATTTTAATTTTGTATTAAAAAAGTTTAAAAAAAAATTACTGGACTCTAATTTTTATCCCTAAAATTCAGTCTTTGGTTTCGAAAAACCACCAAAACAAAAGTAGTTCGGCTTGAAGAATTGAGTTAGCGTGAGATTAACTGCCTCTAAATTATATAATAAATAAATAATTAATTAATTCTCTACCTCGATATAAATCTCAAACTCAGTATGTATTTATTTATAGGATTAAAATTTAAAATTTTAAAAAAAATATATAAAATTTTAATTATTATTAAAATATCTCCTAAGAGATTTTGTCGCAGTTAGATCATCTTCCGCGAATCTTCCATGATTATGTTGCGCTCCAGAAGCGCACTCTCTCTCTCCATCTGTGTCTCTCCCCGCCATTCACGTTCATTCCGGGGATAAAGGCGGACAACGCGTCTTTACAGCAACGTGTCAATCCTACTAGCCTGACAGGTACCGAAGGTGTTTTGTCACCAAGTCAACCAAAGCAGTAATTTTTTTTTTTTTATATCTTTTCATTAGGTGGTTATCTGCTACATGGTATGCAAAATGGAAGTTGACTCTTTTCCATAAATGGCAATTCCCTCTCTCACAATGCGAATCCAAAGCTTCTAATACGAATGTTTAAGTTGTTAATAGCCAAAACGTCTCGTTATAGACAAAAAAAAAAAAAAAAAAAAAAAAAAAACACAGTTGAATCCTTTGAAAAATGTTTTCTTTGTAACTTTTATATGTTCATTGGAATGTCCATAAAAATTATTTTGGTACATGGGAAAAAGATTCCTAAGTTGGACTAAGGGATTAAAGTCATTAAATTAACTTTTTTCCATCTCATAAATCTCCAACCATAATGAATTCAACTTTAAATTTTTGGATTTAGAAACTCAATTTTCCTTTTTTTTTTTTTTTTTTAATCATGAGAGTGTCCATGTCAAATTCTCAAGAGTTCATTTGTGTCAAAATGAGCCTTTGGAACCCAACAAACTACTACAACGAAAATAGAAATCAGATTTTATTTTTGAAGAACTCATGCTTCTCATATTAGGCCGTTCTTGTTCCGCGTATAATTCTCTTGGGTTGCATCATGAAGACAACCAATTGAAAACTAAGGCAAGTTGGCATTATTCGTTATTTGATTTTTTTTTTCTTTTTTCTTTTTTTTTTTTTGGGTACTGGGGACTTAACAAAATTGACTGCATGAATTCAAAAGCACACATGGGTGACATCATCCTTTCGATAGCTAAATTCCACTTTGCCGGCTCCCATCACCTTCCGCATCGTGTGGCTCTTTAATTTTTTTTAAGAATTAGGATCTTAGTTTAAATTTAAAATTAAAAATGTATATAATTTTATCACTAAATTTTACTAATAATAGCACGGCTATTTCTTTAATTCTTTGAAATTCTTAATTGTCGACTCTTAACACGATGATCGGACGAACGCTTTGGAGGAGCGCCGCGTGTTGGGCTTTCAAGTATGGGCTGGCTACGGTAGCAAGCTCGACTGCCTGAAAGAGCATACTTGCGCCATTAGCCTTTCTCGAGATATGAATCAGTAATCTTGTGTGTTGACACTTAAGTAGTTCACAGTAATATATCACATCAATTGGCCCCTCGATTGAATTTTCAATGCTACCTTAATCTGTAAGCACAAGGGGATGAAGATTTGAGTTATAGTTTGACTAATTTTTAGGGGTTAATTTGAATTAGTACTTAGGGTTTAACGTTGTTTTGATCATTGTCAAGTAATTTGAAGCAATATCTGTTGTGAAATTTCATGATAACTGAAAAAAAAAAAAAAAAGAGCTTTTAGGTAATCAAAGCATATGCACATTGGTATTAATTTTTATCCAACCCCCAAATGGCATTTGCCAACCTACCAAAATGCAATTGCTGACACTTTCTAGAATTTCATTGCACTTTTTTTTCCCAAGTTGCCAATAATTCATACGCATGCCATAAGATAATAAGGACTAAGTATCCCAGATTCTCTGTTCCACCCAATACAACCTCATTCTATTGTTTCTAAATCCACCAGCTGGCCACTGGAAAATGACTCCCCAGTCCTTGCTTCCGTAGTGCTTTAGCCTTTTTGCAATCTCAAATAAGATATATAAAGTTTTTGATGAAGTTATTGTTAGACAGTTGGCCAACATTGGACTCACCTAATTCCATACAGCCACCTCTCCAAATTAGTGAGTAGACGCCCATGACAATTTCCACATGAAACAATGAATTTTTTCAGACACCTGAACTTTTTAAACAGCTTGAGATAATGGCTTATTGACGTCGTGAGACTTTTCTCGAATGACATTGTAAGCTAACTTTACCATGGATCTCCCATCTGGCGTAGAGTGCCAACTTTGAATATCATTAGTCCCTTCTTCTTCACTAATATAAGAGGCAGTCGTTTGATGAAGGATCATGCAATCAAGAAATTTGTCTTCAAGAGCACTTCAATCCCATCCTAAGCTTCTTCGAGTATGAGAAGCAAAGCATGAATACTTAGGATCTGTAATTTCTCCATCTATGTTACAGTTTTTTGATTATAAGACCTTAACCCACAAACTAAGAGGTTCTTGCAAAACCCTCTAACCAGCTTTGCAGACCATGACTCATTTCATTAATCTCCTGTTACACATGCTTAACCTTCTTTCTTCTTTTGGACGACATATATATATATATATATATATATATATATTTTCAGTCAATTAGATGCACTTCCAACCCACAAGATTTGATTGCACTCTTTTAATAATGGATTCATTGGATGATGTTGTGACTATGCCTTGGAGAACCTGCACTTCTATGTATTTACCAAGGTCCTTAGTAAGAGTAATTCTAGTATACCTACTTAGTCTGTGGGCTGGGACAAAAATATTATTGGACACACACATGAGAGATTCAAGCGAATTAACTCGCGAGCTTTCACAAAATAAAGTTAGGCAATCCTTAACATATATAGATTTGCTTAGTGTTTGCTTCTGTAAATAAAATCACATCATCTATAAGAAGTAAATGAGATAGGGATTGACTTGATTTAAGCAACAAATATGTTGACATACTCAGTCGTGCGTGCATATAAATATACACTCATTCTCCACCGATTTTTATATAACATAACTAGCTTATGGGCTGGCGATATTGTTATTGGGGTGACAAATGGCAGAAAACAACGCAGAAGTCAAAGCATGGGATACAATTTGGGAGCTGCTATACATTGATTTTGTGGCTTGTTGCCAATAATTTCTTCGTGCCTGTGAATGTGTGATACATTGATTACTTTACAAGGCAGTGGTATGGATGCAGTGTCTCTGATTTTGCCCATATTGGAGACGAGAAAAATGATATAAAACTTCCTTGCTGCTGGCAGTGGTATTGATTCAGTGTCTCTGATTTTTTCCCATAATGCAGAGAAGGAAAATGATATAAACTTTCCTTGATGTTGTGTTCACTGTATCTACTTCGACAATGTCTGTCATTTTTCAGATTGCCGATCTCAAGTATACCATTGAGTTTTTCTGTATCATATATCAACGTCATACGTAGGACAGGTCTGCACGACTTTCATGTCGGCACGCGCGCGCGCGCGCCTGCCTTAGAAAAGCTATTTACGATATTTGCAGTAAATTTCATCAGGTTGCATACAAAAACCAGGAAAAGGAATTACAATAGTGCATGATGCCTCTAAATAATCTTGGGGTTCTAAAATTGAGATTTGAAGCAGAAAGGAAGGAGACAATCAAATATACCCACGTTATATTGTAGCCACATTGCAACGAGCATTTCATTAGAGGAAAAGATTTTTTTTTTTTTTTTTTTTTTCATTAAGGTGGATTTTTTACATCAAATATTAAAGAAATTTATACAGAACTACTTCCTTCTAGGTTGACTGTTTCAAAATACGACTTCATCTTTCGTAAGTTGCCTGAAACCTTGGCTATTACGAAGTTCAAATATTTTGGCCAAAAGTCAAGTATAGCGGAAAGTGATTCCGATGCCCCATGCGCAAGATTGGGACCGCAGAGTAAAGTTGAACGGCCATGTGCTTCAAAGTCGAAGTCCTATGTAATTTCAAAATGTTAGAAATGTACGACGACATGTAGAACTCAGACTAAAACACCATAAGATAGGCATAAAAAGACAGTTGTCTTAGCAAACAGGTCAGTTTGAACAAGCTTCTTTCCTTTTACCAATTCGTGATCCATTTCTCTTCGAAAGCACGATTTAATGTGATTAAGCTATTGAAGAAAATTTTCATTATTTCAAGGTACCCTTTAATGAGATTAAGCTGTTAAATACAGATTTTATTGAAGGAAAGATCATTGTCAAAACAACAATTTTAGGTTGCAGTCTTGTCTCTCCAGCTTCACGGGTCACATAAACTAAATGTGTGAGGTTGACATTTTGTCGTTTTCAGTTCTTAGAAACACCAAAGTCTCGAGTGCGGGGCTACTTTTAAGTCGAAGACGCAATTAGGACATGCAGACGTTTCAAAGTTCAAACTTCATGGAAACCTGCGCACCAAGCAGTGGTTGTAAAAATCAGAGAGCATTTAAAACAAGGGGTCTTAGCCCGCGTCCAATCAAACAAAGAGATCATCCATGTTGTATAGCTCGTGGCTCATTGAATCTCCAATCAAGCGAAAAAGAGAAGTTGCTCTTGCAACTTGAATTTTCTCAATGTCATAATACTATTTTTCTCCTCCTTAAAGTGGGCTGTGAAATCTTTCAACTACGGTACTTCTACCCTAAACTGAAAGGTCTTTAATACGCTTTCAAGTGGAAATGCTCATTCTCAGGCATCCCATCAGAACAAGCTTTGTTAGCTATTCCTACATATAATTCCATATTGGATAAGTATCCATTTTAATGGACGGCAAGCTCCGAGATGAGAACAAAATTCCACCCAATCCGTCCAACAGAATGAAAATACGTGGCACTGCCGTGGAAATAACAAAGACAGCGAGGGCAGGTGATTGCATGTGGCTTTGGACAAAGAACCATACCCATCTCGTAAGCAGACAAAAATGCTAAGCACTTAGAAATTTAAATAAATATATAAAGAAAAAATAAAAAGAAAAAGATGTTAGCAATCACAGACTAGCTCTAGAAATGTCACACTCACACTGTACAACAAAAAAAAAAAAATCTCATTTACAAAAAATGGGCAGTCATTCTCTCCCTTAAATCCCTCTAAGTTTATGAGTAAGCAAGAATAGAATACAATTATCTTGAGACAAAGGCCAAAAGACAAAGTTTGGTTAAGCTAATTAATACTGAGGGGAAAAGAAGCTAAACTACAGCAAAAGGACTCCTATTGTAGAAACAAAACGTCATGTCGGTCAGCCTCTAAGAAAGGGACCAGTGCTGCAGGGAAAGAGGAAGAACAACATCCGTAGTAGCCATAGTGGCTCCCAATTTCGCAAGAAGATCAGCACATGAGTTCCCTTGGCGCAAGGGGTGTTGTAACCGCAAATGCCAACTATTCCCACCAAGGCTGCGAATATCAGCAACGAGTGCAGCTAGTGGATGGGCAAGAGGAGGGGGCTAAAATGCCAATGGAGGGACTCAAGAGAGTCAGTTTCCAGGAGGACTTGTCTATGACCCAAAGCCCAAGTTAACTCCAGCCCGCGACGAATAGCCCAGAGCTCTGCGACCGTATTGGTGCTATAACCTGCCGGTGCGGTGCCATAAAACCCACGAGCCATACACCATTACTGTCACGTAGAACCCCACCATAGCCAGCGCGCCCAGGATTTCAATGCGAACTACCATCAGTATTGATCTTGACCCAAACATACTGAGGAGCGGCCCAGCCAAGCAGACGCATAGAAGGCGAGGGTAGAGTCGAAGGTGAAGGGCAAGCCCGCAAGACAATCTGGAAGCAAGTAAAGAGCCTACCGCTTTTTAGGAAGACACATAGTTCTGATGCCGCGTATGGCCTCTTGATTCCGAAATTTCCACATGGAAAAACAAGCACACAGAGAAGAACATACCCTTGGGGTTCAAGCAGCCCGAACTGACTTGGTTCTTCACAAAACTAAGGAGCCAGTTCTCAAGAGATGATGTGAAAAAATGGGAGAGGGGGGCCTTCCAGAAATAAAGCATTTCATAACCCATGGGGTTCATGTTGACTATAATATATGAATATGATCTAACTTTGAAGCACTTGTTCTTTGTATGCACTTTTGTGCCTCAATTCCCCATATTTTCCATAGGGAAATGAAACCGCATACAATAAAATAATCAGACGCTGCCCCCCCACCAAAAAAAAAAAAAAAGGAAAAAACTAAAAGCATAATCACTATCTAATTTGTGCTTAAAAAAAAAAAAAAAAGGAGAATATTGTTAAAGTAGATAGGTGCAGGAGAATGAATCTTGTATGAAGCTAAAAGGAAGAAAAAGAAATGAAGGCTAGCTACAAGAGAGAGCAGCCGAAACAGCTTCAATTCAGTGCGGTACATTAGTGCTATCTATAAGATTTAAGGATGGCCGCAGAAGGTGCAGATGATAGCTTTCCAAGATTTCCAATAGAATGGAACGTAACAGAATCTTGTTGAGGTTCTCATATCGGCCACGCTAGCACCACTGCCGCAGCGCGAACACGATCCCGCCACCGGCTTGCTGCTTCTGACTTTCCTCGTTTGATCCACCAGGAAACAGAAGCAAACCATCGAAACACAAAGTTGAAAGTTCAGAGAATTTTTCCAAGTTTGGTTCTGGGGGTTAGAGCGGCAAGGTCAACATAGGTATGTATTTATCGGGAGTCTGGCATGGGACTATATGTTAAAAAACAAGAGGCTGTTCAATGGCTTGGCACGTGGAAGATTATGTAGAACTAGCTCGATGTATATTGTTCATGTATTTGTGGACTGAAACCTGCCTAAAGTATCACGACAATAGCGTGGCGTTGGAAATTCTCCTGGCCATCGCATAGCATTAATATCTGTCTGCTACCAAACTTATTTGGTATTCTTAATTGCACATTTGAGAAGTATTGTGAATTGAATTGCAACATTTGGATTGCTTCTCGATTAAGGTTCAATTCCTAGGTTAGGTGTGCAAATAAGCTTTCTTGCATTCTCTCTTAATTCTGGTACATATGATCATTCCCTAAATCTCATATTGTGAAAGTGTTGTGCACATGTGCACCTTTTATGTAAATCTCTCACTTCTGATTCGGATGATTTACATTGAACATTTTGCCTTCTTTTATTTTTCTTTTTTTTTTTTTCCCATATTATTGTAGCCGGATCATATAGTATATGAGTTAGTCTAATGGAAAATAAGCAATTAACAGTAGGAGAGATTTAAAGAGAATAACTTTCTCGTAACATACCAAGCATTATGTTGAGATTATGCTCTTGTTAAACCAAATTGGAAAAGTGAAGTCTGATTCTTGGTAAATAACCAATGGCAAACCTAATGGCAACACCAATAGAACCAATAATTGTTGCTCTAGTTGAAGTTTGAGTTATGTGCATGGACATTAACAACTTCCACTCCCCCTTCTTCGTCTGTTAAAATACTAATGGAATTGTTATCAATTTTTCCAGTGGTTAGAAAGATTGAAAATGAATGGGTTACAATTTGATGGAAAGATGTGCAAGATGCCGTGGAACTCCCACGCTACACGGAATCATTTATTAGCAGCGTGTAAGGGGGCAGGTGAGAGATAGGAATAAATGCAACATACACAGCTGCACAAAACTCTTGCGGTCCATTTTTCTGCTTTTTGGACTCGTGGGGCATCGAGTGAATGGTTTTCTGTTGGGAAGTAAATGTGTACTCTGCATTTATACCGGCCGTTTGTCAGCTTAGGCCACCCAAAATCAGTCGGCAGGGAATTGGATCCGAAGTTTCTGTTTGCTGAACTCGAGGGCACTTCTTTGTCTTGTACGGCTGTCTATTGTTGTAAAATTGGACCAGTCTATGAGGCCTATCGTTTAATGGTCTAGAAACCTAAGTACTTGAGCCGACAGTCGTATCGCATTTGAATTGAATTTTGTATTTAACTCGTATTTGACTTTTGCTAGCCATTGTGTTTATTTTATATCGTGCTAAGATATATATGTATTTTGTTAAAAAATAATAATTACTCTTTGTATTTTAAAATAACAAAGTGAGATGATACAAGACAAATAAAAACAAAGATAAAATTTAATAAAAGAACTAAAAAAAGAAAAACTTAAATCTTTGTTGTTAAATTTGATATTTGAAATAGAATACAAATGTAAAATTTTTGATTTAATAAAAAAAATATAAATAAAGGGTTATTTACATAAAATTTAAAATTTATATTATTTATTAGTAATGTAACTAATTTATTTGAGATAAAAAATTTTAGGAGAAAAAAAATTAAGATATATAATATTTATAATTTATGTTAAATAGTATAATAATATAGTGATAAATAAAATGCACATAACATCATCTTGAGTACAAGACTCAACCCCTTCACATTTTTATTTTATTTTATTAATATATACTAATGTTTTTTTATTTTGTTTGATACTTAAACTTGAGACCTTCTAAAACGGATTGCGAACGGCCCATGGGGCTCTAAGCATGGCCCAGGCCTTAAAAGTAGGGCGTGCTTAGCACCGCCATTCATGGGTTGGGGAGATCCCAATTATCCATTTTGAGGGTCATAACGACGTCGTTCTTGGAGAGCCCAGCCGAACCTACTTCCCAGTTGTGTTGTGTGCGGCTCACTCAGGCTCCTTCTTAGTTTATACTATTTACGGGTCGGATCTCCGATCAGGTAACCCTAATTCCTTAAATCTATCCTCTTTTTTGTCTCTTCCTGTCCGTACCGGCAAACAGCTTCCGTTGCTCAATTCAGAACAGCCGAAGGCTGCAGCGGACATGTCGCCAGGTCCTGTCGTCGAGTTCGCCGCCACCGGCGGTGACGAGCAGCTTTCCTTACTAGAGGAGTCGAAGCAAAAGCCTCAGGTCTTTTTTTCGATCATACAATCGATTCGATTTAATCGTCCTCTTTTCTATGCATTTCATTTCTGTTTTCTTTCTGGTCAATAAAATTTTTAGCAGACGGAAGATGAGTCTGTGGTGGTGGTGGAGGACGTGAAGGAAGAGGAGAACGATGAGGAGGAGGAGAACGATGACGACGACGACGATGATGAGCAGGAAGATGGCACCACAGGTTTCTTTTTATTCCTGTGTTTCCTTTCTCTCTGTCTCTCCTTTTTTTTTTTTTAATTTTAAGTTTATTTTGTTTTGAAGATTTTTTCTTCAGCTGGGTTTTTAGTCTATATACATAGATTCTTGTTTTCGTTTCACCGCGAATGTTGTCTATGTTGTTTGTTTGAACAATTATTTTGTTGGGACTTGGTTACCTTAGCTAAGTAGAGTGCCATTGTATTTCCTGCAATTTTATTGTCAAATCGTTTCTTGGGAATTCAATGTTAAAAGGAGATGCAATTGCCTCAAAGGCATTTTTTTTTAACGTTTTATTAATTGTATATATTTATGCAATCTTAAGCTATCTTTTCCTTTTGTTAGAATTAAGGTGGCAGGGTAATTCGATGTCAGTACACTAGCCATGGTTGTTAAACTGCTTGACCAGTTTTGCTCTGAGTGTTTTTGTTTGTTCTTCAAATCTAAATTCAACGTATTGATGATAATCTTCCTTTCTACTTGGAAATGGCATAAAAGTTCAGAAGTGCGTCAACTTCACTTTCCCTGCTTCCCCCTTCCCGACCCTTTGAGAGGAAAAAAAACAAAAGATGGAAAAGATCAGTCATATTCCACTCTGAAATGTTTTCATTTTCATGTAGTTAATTTCTTAGCAATAATATTTTGAGGGGATTTGTGGTTTTATCTTTTTGCCACTCTATTTGTCGTGTTTACCTTTTTCTGTTGCATCATATGCATCTTGGGTTACTGTTGCTTCTCTGTGGTTTTTTGTGAGGATGGCAAGCTTTTGTTTGTTTAAAACATAGTTGCAGTAGTGTGCTTCCCAATTCAATTCTTCTTTTTTCAGTTTTGGGAAAATATGGGATTATTGCCTCATTATTTATTGGGGGATTTGAGGTGCAGGTGCAAATGGGAGTTCAAAGCAGAGCAGAAGTGAAAAGAAGAGTCGCAAAGCAATGTTGAAGTTGGGTATGAAGCCTGTTACTGGCGTCAGTAGAGTCACAATCAAGAGAACAAAAAACGTAGGCTTTTTTTTGTTTCACTGATTTTTTTGCTTGTGGTTGATCTGCCTCTGTGATTCATGATGAGTTACCAAAATGTTTTTTGGCATTGCAGGTACTGTTTTTCATCTCAAAACCAGATGTGTTCAAGAGTCCAAACTCCGAAACCTACATCATATTTGGAGAGGCTAAGATAGAGGATTTAAGCTCTCAGCTGCAAACACAGGCTGCACAGCAGTTTAAGATGCCAGATATGACATCTGTGATACCAAAATCTGAGACATCTGATGCAGCTGCTGTGGCTCCAGCAGATGAAGAGGAGGAGGAGGAGGAGGACGAGGTTGATGAGACTGGGGTTGAGCCTCGAGACATTGATCTGGTTATGACGCAGGCAGGGGTGTCAAGGAGCAAAGCTGTCAAGGCTCTTAAGACGCACAGTGGGGACATTGTCAGTGCCATCATGGAGCTTACTACTTAAAGTGGTTTCTTTTAGCAGTATTTATTTTCGAGTTCAAATTTTCCTTTTGTAGTGGAATTATCAGTGTTGGTGGCTTATTAAGCCTTTTTCTCCTTTCAGACTTGAAAATACTTTTGTTGCAATTTCCATTTTTTTGAGTAGTAAAATCTTGGTGCCACCACCTCCTGTTTTATGATGGGAAATGCAAACTTGTTACCTAAGGCTGGGACTTTTAACTCACCCTGCCTCGACCATTTGTCCTTGCATTTGTAAGCGAAGCCCGGGGAGCTACAAATGGCAGCCATGTTCAACCATCTCGTTTGTAAATTTGAACTATAGGCCTTGGTTGGTCTCTGTACCTGCCGCTATATCCTCGTCCATTGGCCAGAGTCACGGAACCAATCCAATATTGGCTACATCAACCTCTTCTGGTTGTTGTGACCTCCATCCTTGGCGCTATGATCAAGATTTGATCATGCATAATATTTGTCCATGCACATTCGACGCAGGTGAGGTTTTTAGTGATTGTTTTCAAAAGGACTAAAATAATGGCATAGAAAAGAAGAATTTCTAAAATCCTCATGTCCAAAGCATTGAGGTTTTGCATGTGAAGAAAAAATTCCTTAATGAACTCAAACAGCCTGTAATTGTGTTGCACCAGCAAGGTCTTCAGCATGGGATAATTGGGTGAAAAGCAAAAGGAACGCCCTGCTAAGCTATTGTTCACTAAGGAAACACGCTCCAAGTTCTCTGACCCTCACTCTTTCTTGGAAGTACTCTGAGTTGGATGCCAGCTTTCACCATAAACGTTGAATTTGCTCTTGTTATAGTGAGGGCCATGTCCCTAATCACATCATGCATTTTCACACAGCTTTCACCTCGCATGTTTCTAGCGCTTTCCCGCAAGCAGGCATCTTTGAGTCTGCTTATCATAGAATTGCCCTGTCAAACTCTGCTTGTCTAGAATTGCCCTCCACAATCCAGTATACGATCAGATCATGTATTGGTATCTTAAAGTCCTGAGGGAACAATGAACAACAATACAGGAGACATTGCCTAGTGCTCTGCCTCTTCCAAGCAATCATAACTGAATTCCAGTGGTCTAAACACCTCTGGATTCATGTCAATTATGCCCTTCCCAGGTTTCTTAAGTTCATTTAAAGCATCCTCCACCCACTGATTTAATCCAATCCCCTCATGCTTGTAGCCGTAGAGATAAGTGCTAGGGGTAGACCTGCTCATTCTTTGGCCACAGACATCATAATTTCCTCTAATTCTGGGGAATCCTTTCAGAGAGAAGCTTTTTTAAGAATCAGTCCCATGATTCTGTGGCTGACAGAGGTTTGGCTTTAACAACTTCCTGACAAACCCATTCCCTGACATACCTTTAGTATACAAGTAGTGAGCAATAATTTCCCTCCATTAACATGAAGAGGAATTCCCACCTTCTCTAGTGGAAAAGGCTTCCAGACATTATGTAAAATAAGAACAAATTCCTTTCTTCTTCTCTTAGCAGCCCTTTTCTTTTCATCTTCCTCTCCCGATAGATCTATTTGAGTTTCCTTTGGGATATCATTCAGCAACTTGTAAATGCTTGATTCTTGTGATATGGCCACCCAAAAACCACAATCAAAGGAACCTGCATCTTCTATATATAATTCGATTGTGAATGTGAGTGGCACTGGCAGTTTTACCAACTCCACCCATTCCATGAATTCCAACGCTAAAAGTTTCATCATTCATCAGGCTTTTCCACCTCAGTTCCAAATTTCTTTGTGCAGTCGCCCTACTAACTGAAAGCCCTTCAGGGAATCTGCCCTGTGTGATCAAACCGATTGCCATTAAAGAGCTCAAAAAACCAATTACAGTAAAATAAATTATGTTAGTTCCAATATAATTAATTCATTTTGTGGTTTCCCATTCCCTTATCTTTCTCTTTTTTCCTTTTTCTTTTAATTTTTTCATTTAATTAACGTTGAGAGACTCCACTCTCAAGATGACTTTAATATCATTCAACTAAAACTTGATGGTTTCCTATTTGGAATTTGGAATCCCATGAAATGCCTATGATCTAATGGATGTATGTTCACAGGTAAATTTTAGACGTAAAACTGTAAAAGTCAAAACCATCGCCAGTCAAAGTATTTATAATCCCATTTTCTTCACCGAAGTTGCAACTTTGCAAACGTTAACTATTTATAATCCTGTTTTCCTGACTGCACATTTTTTTATTTACTTTGGGCCAATAAGACCATAAAAAGGCTGAATTGCGTTTTGGGTCTTTAGAGTATTGGTTACTGATGGGGTGGGGACACTGGATATTTGGCTTTAGAATGCATTGCTCAAGCCAGTCTATGTTGCCAAGGTCAAGTGTTGCTAGCATTCATTTGAACTAAAAACTTGCAAGCCAAGAATGCTTGTACTCCTAGGCTTGTTGTGACCCATGTGACGTTTTTGCAGAAGGGAAATGGCAAGTGATTGATATTATCTAGGGAAGAAGTGTGCTCAATTTGGTGCTCTTGAACTTGATTTGTCTCAATTGTTGTAGGGGGTTAATTGCCAATTAGTCACAGATGTGTTTTCAAGCCGATTTCAACTAATTGACTTATTAGTGTGCTGATTAACATTGAAAAATTTTGTGGCAGGTTGAAAATGAACTTCCCTGGTGGGTGTGGAAGAACCCTGTAATGGTTAAAAATATATGGAAATCTGGTAGTGAGTGGCTAGCCTGCAACAAAAAGATCAATGAAAATTTGACAATTCTTGATGGCAAGGTAGAAGATTTAAGGACATAAACACAGAGTTGGCAGGCACAGAGCTTCAGCGTGGGAAGAAGCGGAGAAGAGAAGTTGAAAGAAGCGGTGCAGGAGATAAATCAAGTAAGTCCAAGAAAGCAGCTTCATTTTTTCACGATCGCGCCTGGGATCTCAAACGGTTTAACCCCAAAGGGGTAAACTATTTGAGGGGAACAAATTCTACAAACTTAATGATAGACGTGAAACAGAAAATATTTTGTGGAAATCTTTTTTTGTTTTTTGGAAATTTAATATCAACTTTAACAAACGAGTGAATTCTCTTTACAATAATCAAATGTTATTCTTACATCAGACGCACTTTGAAAGCATTACTGAACTTCATTAATTCTTAAATTGGTGGGTGTGTCATTAAAATAACAGGAATATTGGTAACCCCATCATGCTACATTGAATTACAAAACCTAGACAACATATTTAGAACATATCTGGCCACTACGTGAAGTTGAATCCGACAACTTCATGCTGTTGGATTTGGGTGACACAAATGATTCGTTTCTTAATTGGGTTGTCAGTCTACCCACCGTTTGGAGGCCACCAATGGGTTCCCTCTGAAGCCAATGGTCACAAAAATTTAAAAGAAAGAAACAGCCTGCTTGCATTGGGTAATCCGCAATGATTGACTCCGCGACACTTCATTGCAAAACAGTAGGGGCCTAAAAGCACCCAAACCGGAATCATCTCATTCTGATTCTGACTTCTTCTACCATAATCCACACCAAAATGTTGGTTGAAAGCCACAGCTAGCAAGCATATCATTAATTGAGTTCTCTATCTAAATCAGTATGCTTGTTTGACTGAAGTCCCATTCGCTAGCGCGTGATGCTCTGTCGAACGTAGGCGGGAACGTTTGGACGGTGTTTAGCTTAACCCATGTTTTCTCCCTGATGTACACAACTTTTTTGAATGAATAAATTTTTTCCCTCTTTCTTAAAAAAAATAAAAAAAAACAGAGACAACAAAGGTTACCTATCACCAATCTTCCATTCGGTTTAGTGTTAAAATTATTCTAAGTAGAATTTAAATAATTAAATAAAATTAATATTAAATGTTATTAGTGTTTAGCATATCAAAATTTAAGTGTTTTGAATTGTTATATAGTTAATGAGTATAAATTAATGTTTATATTAATAATTTATATATGTTTATGAGTTATTATGCGACGTTATTAATTTAATAAAATTAAATATTTATGTAATTGTATGGTACTAGAATTAGAGTACGCTCGATTCAAAAATTAAAAGAGAAAAGTAGCCACCAACTTTATTGACTATTAGAGCATGTTCGATCCACGAGCCACAGGTAGAGCGATATTAAATCAAAGAGTTATATAAAAACTTGTTTGATTCGAGAAACAGACCAAAAAGAAAACACAGAGAGAGCTGCCACGAGCTTCTGCCAACAACCATTGGAGAATTATTAAAGCCAATAACTCATCCCGTAATTATATTATAGCAGATATCTGATCCAGGTTGAGAGGAAGTATATACGTTTTGTTGGGGCAGCCACACAAGTTGTTGAAGCCCCACAACCAACCGTCGGACAACCTCTTTTCGTCACCGGCACCCACATCCACTGTCATCCATCCGTTCCTATGAGTTTGAAGGTTTTTTTAGTTAGTGCAGCTGCTATGAATAAGATATTAATATATAAAAATTCGAGTATTTTAATTTATTATATAACTAATAAACATAATTTTATTTTTACTTTATACTTCTATATATATTTTTTTAATTATTGTATAATATCGTTACGTATTCTTACAATTATTTAACATACGAAATACGAAACATTAGAAAATAAGAATCATATTAGTTGAAGAAATTGCTAACAACAATATGCTTAAAGTTACGAGAAGAGTAAAACGATTGGCATGCTTTGACACAATACGTTGTGGCATTAGTAAAGCTTGGCGGCTCAATTTGTTGTTATGAGCACGTTTTTAGGGATTAGATAATTTCTTTTTGGTGCACTTATTGACAAGAATTTAAAAATGATACGATTATGGGGCGCTGGGGGGACAACAAAAGATTCTTAAATAGAACTACAAGAATATTGGTTGAATGCTCAAGAATCATCCCCAAATTCTCTTTAAAATATTTTGAGGTCAATTAAACCCATAATTAATCTATTCTATTTATCACTATTTCTGTTGACGTGGCACGTGGTCCCCATATTATGTGGCAATCAAATATTTAAAAAATTATATTTAAAAAAAAAATAAAAAAAGAACCGTTTGAACACATTTGGATAAAAAAAATTTCCTTTTGATGAACCGCCAAGAGATTAGTCCACTTCCATTAAGGGGTATAAAAAACAAAAAAAAAAAAAAAAAGAAAAAAGCAAAATTCTCAATATTATATAAGTGACAATTTGAAACGCATAATTATTTAATTTTGTTTAAGAAAATTTAAAAAAAAAAAAAAAGGGTAAGAATTTTATAAGTGTCCCTATCATTTCCTCTACTCTCCACCAATCTTTTTAATAATCTCCTCTATGGAAAATCACTGGCACTATAATATTTATGAATACTCAAACTTTTTAAAGCAAAGCAGGAAAGAGCATTTTCATTCACGTCTTCGCATGCATAATTTAAATCTTACTTTAATTAAAGGATGGACCACATCTTTATCAAAATGCCTTTTGAAGCAAGGAACAGTAGAACTTATATTATTTGGTCCCAGATGGTCCCAATTATTCATGCCATATCCCATCTAGGGCAAACATTATTATGGCAAAAGGCAACTGTTACGTGCCATCTGCCCATCTAGCGGAGCATTATTGTCCCATGCAGCATGTGCATTATCATTATTATTTTTTCTAACTGCTTGAAGGGTCTAATTCTGAGAGAGGAAGAGATAAAAATGAAAGATTCGAACCCTGTCCCGTTTGCATTATTCAAACATATGGTTGAGGATGGGCTGGTCTCTCCCCTAGACCAGGCCTCGTTCTAGCTACTAGCTACATGGGGTTGATGAAGGTGGAACTGGGGATTCGATAATTGCAAGAATCTACCATTTTTTAAACTACTTTGTCCCGTTAATCGTTCAAATTTTTAGTTTGGATAATGCGAGCAATTGCTCTGCTGAGATTCGCATGTTTGTGGATGACACAGATTACAATACAAATATAACAAAAGTCAAAGCCTATTGATGTGGCTACTCCTCTTTGCATTACATTGGTTTGTGAGACAAGAGTGGACTTGTGTATAATTAATTTTTACCCTCACGCCGACATTAATTTTAGAAAATGTTACCGGAACGCGGTTTAACGTTGCAGTCAATTTTACCAAAATCCCACGAAACTTGAACGATTCGTACCACTGAGCAAACTCTCCGTACCGAAATTGATTGCAATCTTTTCCGGGATTCCTCCCAGGATTTTAATGTGGTTCTATCGTAATTTCAGTATTTAGTAACATAATTATCATTATTATTTTTTTTTTTATATCAAAAGGATAAACGCGTTATGAGCCAAAATACGATTAGCCTTAATCGCTAGACATTGTCTAATAGCTATAAAGCTATGCTCCTGAGGCCCGTGTTTCGAAATGTTTTAGCTCCATTCATATAAATATACTCTCCTCCGAACTCAATTAAAAGAGAAAAAGTTCTTTAGCCCTTCGAACACACTCCGATGAAAAGAAAGACAAAACTATGTTGGCATGTCTTAAACCACACGGACGTCTTGTTATTACAATGGATTCCGTTGAAAGTTTACTCATTCGAGCTAGTAGTTTGGTTAGAAATTGAATATACTCTTTTTTTTTTTTTTTTTATAGTGATTCATATTTTAATTTTTTTTATTAACATTATTTTAAAAAACTTAAAAATTATACGTGGATATAATAGTGAGGTCTAAACTCATTGTTATTAAGATTAAGTATGAGAGAGATTCATTTATATTTAACAATTTTTGAGTAATAAGTTTTTAAATGAGAGAAGAAGAAGGGATTAATTTTAATTAATTTATATTTTTTAATTAAAAAAATAAAAAATAGTTGAAATTTTTAATTAAATAAAAATATTAATAAATAATTTTAAATTTTAATCAATAGATATAATTGTTGATATATTTGAATAATTTTTTTTGAAAAAACAAAAACAAAAAGGATAAAGGAAAAAGAATTCCATTGAAAGTTTGGGTTGCTGTCGGTGGGAACTTTCTTTGCGCAAAATCGTCAGAGAGGATACAGAGCCAGCAGGAAAGAAATTTTGGATTTCGTAAAGGGCATCATATTCATACACGTAGCAAACAGTCACCCTTGTGGCTTCTGGCCTGATGCGTTTGTTCTTACTATTGAGAGGGTACTTTTGCTATTTAATTTAGAAGATTAAGATGTTACGTGTTTGCTATATATATATATATTTTTTTAAAAAAACTATTATTTATTGATAAATTTGTTATAAGGTAACTGATAAAAAATAATTTTGAACTAATTAAGTTACTTTTTATATGAAACAAAAATTAATGCACCATATTTGACTTTATTATTCTTAACAATAATATTTTAATTATTTAAAAATTTTCTCTTTTTTTATATTAAATAAATATCTTAATTAATTATTTTAATAATTATAATAATAAAAATATTAAGTTTTATTAATTATTATTATTATTTTATTAACAAATAATGTAATAATATTTTGAGAATAATATAATAATAAAATATAAATTAATTATATTTCATTTAACTTTATAAATAAATAAATAAAATTTTAAAATTATTTTATTATTTTCTTTTATTTATCGTATGATTTAATAAATATTATTATTATATTATATTATTTATTAACCGTAATAATTTATAACAATAATTATCAACGAGCAAAAATAAACGGGAACCTCAATCGGGCATAGATCTCACCGTTGCTTTTGCTTGCAATGTGTCACTCCCGCGTTTCCCTGACCTTGGGGCCCAACTTTATTTTGCTTTCAGAATCCGGGACCCACCCACATTTAATTTGCCGTGACTTTGGATGTCTGATGTCTCGGTCTCATGTCATCTCATTTTGTTACCTTTTGGTATTTTTCTTTTTTGTTTTTTTTTTTTGGGGGGGGGGAGGGGGGGGGGTGGCGGGGGTAAAAGTCAAAGGTGCTTTATCCTAAATTCTCATCTCACCAAGAAATTCGTTATCCGGTATCAATTTCGCCATATTTCATGGCGAAATAATTCTCTCCTTATTGCACATAGTATTCATAAAAGGCCCTCTTTGTGAATAATTTATAATAAAATATTATAAGAACCTAGCAAAGCTTTTTTTTTTTTTTTTGGCTTTTTAAACTTGGAAATACATGAACAAGTTAATTTGAGAATTTGGCCCCAACAAAAAGTATAATCTAATTGTACTTTCTTTCTTTTCTTTTTATTTTTTTATTTTTGGTTTTTGGGCGAGACAGATGATCAAAGAACGCGGTGCCAGAAATGCAGCACCATGAGAAAGGGCTCTAAAAGTCAAGGGCAGGAGAGACAATGGCTGAGTAGCACTGCTGCGGAGGGTTTTGATGGTTGATAACAGTCTGGATTTGTCATCCATTTCAATAATTTATTGAATATTAATTCAATGGAATCGACACTCAGTCGCACACTTTCTCTAAACTGAAATTTTAGTTACTGTGTCATCTTTGGTCGGTGTGTTTCAAAATCATCGGTCATTAGCCTATGGTTTTTGCTTTTTAAGTTTTTAAAAGTTCTTATTTTATATAAAAGAGTAACGTCTCAATTAACCAAAAGAAATCTTCCTATCTTTCCTATTTTTAATATTTTTTGAAATATTTTAATGATGGGTGTGTCATTTTATGACTTTTAGCATTTTTCAGATAACATGGGATCAACGTTAACCCCTTTTGTTAGAGTTTGAGAGTTCATGTACTGGCTTTTCGTATCAAAGAAAATGCAATTTGCTTCAATATGATTCGGTGTGAACTCTACGCATATATGTCTGATTGAAGAATAAGGAATTCCGACTATAGTTTATTGAAAAGCTTCGAGTATATTTTGCTTGAGCATCCGCCAATTAGGTCAGGTTGCCACAGTGTTTGATACTTCCCGCAGTTGACTGTAGTTTTGTATTGCGCCCGGATTACCGATGAAATTAAACAACAATCTTTTTCAAAAATCAACCAGAAAGGTACAATAGTTCCACCGTCAATTTTGTTTTTTTTTTTTTTTTTTTTTTTAAACCCAATTTGCCCTTCACTCTTTTCATATCATTGTTCACACCAAAAACACACAAAATCCAAGTGACTCCCCCAGCTCCCTTTGTATATGATCCGTACACAGCCACCATCCATCCACCATCCGTCCCGTTCAAAACCAGTGAAAAAACAAGAACAAAGGCCTTATCTTTCCTCTGCAAAAGAAGCTCCAAAATCCCCAAGACCCCATTTTTAGAGAATTATTGTGAATTACAATTGATTATCTCTCGATCAGTCTTTCTTTTTGATGATCTGAAGAGAGATAGAGAGAGAGAGAGTGTGTGTGCTTTGGGGTTGTGGGGGGAGGGGGCGGGGGGCGCATTCTGTCATTAAAGGTACTTGAGCTCCAGTTTGTTTGCAGTGTTAATTCTCTTCTTTCTCCAACGAGTGGATCTGCTGGATTTCTATTGGTAACTGCGCTTTTTACAGCTTCTCCATTTCTGGGTTCTGCTTGATTTCCTTAATTCAAAGAAAGGAAACACAGAGAGTTGAAAGCTGAAAGGAAACTGTATTTTTGCACCCATCACTACCACCTCCTCCTGGAAAAGCAAAGATACACTCAAAAAGTTCCAATCTTTTCCTTTTTCTTTTTTTTCCTTTCATTTAGGTAACTAAAACACTCCACTTTTACTTGGCCAATTAAGTATTTGTACATTGCTCCAATTCTGTTTTCCTTCTCTATCTTCATTGCAATCAAGATTTTTCTAAGTTCTCTGGTTTCCTTAACAAATAACTCATAAAAACCCCAGATTTTTTTTTTCCCTTAAAATGAATTTATTGATCTCCTCCAAATCTTTACCTTTTCTTACAGTTTCTTTCCTTTTTTTTTAAAAATCCCAAATCCTCCTTTTCGATATACTTTTCTTTCGCAATTTCCTCTCGGTGATTCTTTCTAGTTTTCACTTCAAGACAAGATCTTTTTCATCTGTTTTACTTTCTTTCGAAGATTTAACCTGAGTTGTCTTCTTGTAATGATTGATTTCTCTACAGAGGCAACCGACAACATCCCACCAATGTCAATGACCATAAGGCCGCACCTCCACCATCACAGTCCAAGAACAGGCAAGTCCACCTCCACAAGCAGAGACTGGACGCAGATCTACTCCATCTACGGCATGGACCAGTGGCACACTCTGCTTTTCCTACTATTCCACGCCGTCTTCTTTTCAATCCTATCCTTCATTTTCCTGTTGTACTTCGACTCCATTTGCTTTTTCTTGGAGAGTTTCTTCGGCCCCGGTGGAGCCGCGCGATTCGCCGCCGGGTTCACCGGCTGCGTGATGGCCTTATCGGCCGTTTGCCTGCTTTTCGCTGCCGGGAACTTCTTCTACAGTTCGCTGGCTTTGCATCACGACATGGCACAGAGAATGGTGAGCTACGTGGGTGACTGGTCGACCGTGAAGTTGGCTCTTGATATTGGGTGCGGCCGTGGGATTCTGTTGAATACGGTGGCGACCCAGTTGAAGAAGACTGGCAGCTCCGGCCGGGTCGTCGGATTGGACCGCTCCACACGGACCACCCTGTCTACTCTCAGGACCGCCAACATGGAAGGTGGGTGTGCTAAGTTTGTTAAAAAGTTTTATATAAATTCAATTTGGTGTTCATAAAATCGTTTTTAAAAGGAATTTTTTTATTTTTTTTAAATTCTTTTCCTTCTTTTTGGGTTTTACTGATACCGAAGACCCAAAATTTTGCCTACATAAAGCTATTGTTAAGGTGGGGAAAGATGGCAAGTAATTTAAAGCAAATCAAAATTACCCAATTTATAATTCAATTTAAAACTTCATTATATTTAAATCTCCGACTTCAATTCAATTAAATAAAAGAAAAAAAAAGTTATATGAATGTGACCCTAAAGTCAGAATTCAAAGATAATGATAGTCAAATTAGTCAAATTAATTGTTTAGGTGTAATTAAATTTGTTTGTGATTTGCGTTGTCTAAGCTTTTTATTCCCTTGCTGGCTGGCCGGCTGTGTCTGTCTGGTTTTTGAAAACTTTTGAAGCTGACGTTTGGTTAAACTCGCAATTGTTTCTAATCAAATGTTACTTGCTTGTAATTTTGTTGTTCTCGTAATTGTTCAGCTAATTAACTGAAGAAGGAAATTCTAGTTAATTATGAAAGAATATGTTTTATATGATAGATTTATTGTGATTTTTTTTTTTTTTTTTTTTTAATGGTAACAGGTGTAGGAGAGTATGTCACATGCAAGGAGGGCGATGTGAGGAGCTTGCCATTTGGGGATAACTATTTCGATGTGGTGGTATCGGCTGTGTTTGTCCACACGGTCGGAAAAGAGTATGGTCACCGGACGGTGGAGGCTGCGGCGGAGAGAATGAGAGCGTTGGGTGAGATGGTCAGGGTTTTGAAGGCCGGTGGTGTTGGAGTCGTATGGGACATAGTTCACGTGCCGGAATATGTCCGGCGACTGCAGGAGCTGAAGATGGAGGATATCATGGTTTCTGAGCGCGTAACTGCCTTCATGGTTAGCAGCCACATTGTGTCGTTCCGGAAGCCTAGTCAGCACGTGATGGGGCCCGATGAGGTCCGACTGGATTGGAGATGCTGAGGTGGAAGTATGAGTCATACTAATTCACCCAAGTCATATATGAAAAAAAAAAAGAAATAACAAAAAAAAAAAAATATATATATATATATATATAAGTGATAAACATGAAGAATAAGAGAAGAATTAGAGGAAATATAGTTAAGTATGTTAAGGGTTTTACTCTTCAATTGTCTGGGGAGACGAAGCCGATCCAGATACCCTTGTTAATACAGTGTAGTTTGTCTAAATGGTTATCAATGAATTATTGATGGCTTTAACTTGTTCTTCCTCTCTCTTTCTTTTTTTTTTTTTATTTTTTTTTTTTGTGGTGTCAATAAAGAGTCATGGCCACTATTTGAAATTGATGGCTAGTGTGAAATTTAATACTTAAATAATTTTTTTTAATTAAAAAATAAATTAATGATGAGACAACTTGAACTCAATATATCTTTGATAATTTTGAATAATAAATTGGCCAAGGGAGAATGTGTGGATGCAAGGAATGAATAGCCAATGACCAATGCATTAGGTCAAATGCCTGCCGGAAAATGACATCTACTCGTCGGAATGGGATTCTGGTGGGGCGCCCTATCCGACTACGAGTGGATGAGGAGTTGCCGTCGAGTCACAGTCCGGGATTTTTGAAAGGGAACATTGAATGATTTTGTGGGTAAATGGAAACGAGTTTGGGTGGACATTAAATTCCTTGGGGCCACAGTTTTGCCGAGAAAGTTGCATGGCTTGTAGTAATTTTCAAAAAAGTGGACTTGTCAGCTGTCAGCCAGAGCTTGGTGTTACACTGTGACTCTCTCCAGTTTTGCCCTTCCGGAATTGGGGCTTTGATGGGACGACAAGTCTGACATTGGAAATTCCAGTCTTAGTTGCTTTTGAATTTAAGACGATGGCAGGGTTCGTTTATTAGTCACAGCTACCGACACAACAGGCGGCCTCCCATATATTTTTTTCTTTTTCCAACGAAAAATATTATATATGGGATAAGAGAAAAGGAATTTAAATCTCAATTGACATGAAAAATGAGGAGAAAAATATATTTTTTTTCCATAAAGACCATTAAATAGAAGATTGTATTTCTGTTACCTCCACGAGAGGGAAATATCAATGAATACAGAAAACGAAACAAAGAATTAGGGAAGGCAAATAATAATAATTTTTGTGAATTTAAGTAAAAGGTGAGTTTTAGTAATAGTAAATTAATTATTTTGCTTTAAAAGTCAAAAACTTGACCCGACGTGGGAGTCGTGGGCTAAGAAATTTTTTTATTTGCTGTTAATAGAAAATTGTTTTTTTTTTGTTTTTTGTTTTCAATGTCAATCAATAAAAAAAAAATAAAAAAATTAAAGGTTTAGACTTAAACGCACACAATGAATATGCTTGGAAAATGAAAAAGTCAGAGACCGCACCACGGAATAATAACGAAAACGCCGATTTCGATGAAGCCACTTTTCGGTCAAGTTCCATAACGTTCAAAAAGACAGGACCGCAACTCTCATCTTTCTCTTTTATAAGTTTTTCAAGCGAGAACACTTTTCTTTTTAACTCATCTTTTAAGGAAATAATATTTATTTATTTATTTACAAAAAATAAAAATATAAATTTTACTTTAGATATAAATGATCGCTATAATTTTGCATGAACAAAAAAATTTATTCTTGAGGATACTTGGAATTGTTAACGTATTGTAAATTATATTACATTTATTAAAAAATATACTCAAAATAATATTTCTTTTAAGGTCAAATAATTATTTGATTCACACTTGATTGGGTTTTGTTCATATTAATTTAGAAACCCACTATTATGAGATAAGTCTTTTGTTCTTATCCGCTTTATAGATTTTTTTTTTTTTTATCAAAATAAATCTTAGACAATAAGATATGAGCCTTTTTTATCAATTTAAGTTTTTATAGTTTATCTTTTTATTAATTTTTCATAGAATAATGATTTATTATTTAATATCATATTACAAATTTGTTATATGGACAAACATTTAAATAATTTGTATAATAATATATTAAGAAACAATAAGAATATTTACCGTCATAGCTATTTGATTAACGATTTATTAAATACTTTTGAAAATTGTTTTTATAGACTGCATTTTTTTTTTTTTTAATTATCAAACAAGCAATCACGGTTGCTAATAACAGCAAAAGTCAACGACAATTCCAAATATACTCTAAGAGTCCATGCATTCACTCAACATCCGGGCATGATTCAAATCAAAGTAGCTGAGTTTTTTTTTTTTTTTTACCTCTAATATCAGAATTTCTCTCTCTCTCTCTCTCTCTCTCTCTCTCTCTCTTTTTGTTTTAATTTAATCACCCAAATGGTAATTCATTGAATCTTTTATTTTCATCACCTAATTAAATAAAATCTTGGAATACTTAGTAACAAAGCAAATATAATTAGTAATACGATCTAGATGTGGCCCCAACAAGCTCTGTCCTCCTGACCGGAAGATCCCAAAACAGTTTTATTACAACATGCGTGCAGTGATTCTCAGTTCATATGCACCATCTGCTAAACCATCTTCAAAATGGCAAGCTTAAAACCCTAATTGCAATAAATATTGGTGCCATGTGAGGCAACGCATGCAGATAATTTAATGAGAAATATAGGCACCAGATATTCTGAAAACAAAGCTGAATTTCTAGATTTCTACCCTAATTTTTCCCCCTTTTGGATTTCATAGCAAATCTATCCAGGTTATCAATGAGCTTTAATTTAATAAAACTGGGGACAGTAGATCTCAAGTTCGAGTCCATGTTGGTTGCTTGGATTGCAAAAGATTGATGGTTGTAACAAAGGTCTAATTTCGACAAAAAAGAATAATGATATTTTTGTAAGAATTTAAGCTTAGTTTGGAGTACTAGGGGATAAAGTTAATGGTCGGTTGGAAGTCGTTGTGTGGTCACCATCCCCAGGCCTTGGCGAGAAGGAAAACAAACGTACAGAACGTTAGTTGGAGAGAGCAGACAGTGGTTATGAGATTTGGTTAGTTGGGAACTAAATCCTCTGCAATTCCAAATTTTCTTTATGATTTCTACACAATTGTGGTGACCTACCGTGAAGACACTCTGATTTTCTTCGAGTAACACCAGCAAATGCACTGTTCCTAATGTGATATTTCTTTTTTTTTTTTGTGTTTGGCACACAGAAATTCATGGGGCTCCAAGAAAATAGATTTCTAAGGTGTGGAAAAGCAAGTTGAAAGACACAGAGTTTGGGAATATGTAATGGCAAATGCCTAAGTTGTATTACAAGCCGAAGCCATGAGTTGCAATTAGAACTAGTGAAATCAGAACAGATCCAACATCCGAAAACAGTAATCAAAGTCTGAAATGGCAAACCATGGATATATAATATCTAGCTGTATAACCTCGGCAAACTCGGCTTTAAGATAATTTATGGTCTCCTTAACAATAGGTAGGGCTTTTTTTACGTAAACACTAGCTATTTTGATGCGGGACGGATGTGGATGGGAAATGTAGAGCAATTATTAAGAACACGAACTTTCCAAAAAGTTGAGGAAGCACAAATAATGTCAAAACAGTCAAAGAAAAGAAGTATCTATTTTTAAAAAATAATAATAAAAAAGTGAAATTTAATTATTTAGCTAGCATCTTACATTTAGAGTATTTTCAAACTGGAAAAAAAAATTCGTCAAAATAGAAAAATAGACAAAAGATGAGCCAGAGACGAAGTGGCAATGTGAGCTCGGCACATGAAAAAAGTTTGTCCTTAAATTGTAAAGTTTCTTGCTCAAAAGCACGGAACGTGCAACAAATATGACAGTACATGCAATGCAACAAGTTGTCGAAAAGTGAATTTGCAACTGGTTGCCCATTATTTCAAGTTTGTTATACATTTTACATTTTTATTGCACATTACATTTTATTCTTCAAAGGGTCTTTACACTTTAGCCCATTGTTACATGAGAAAGACTCCATTTACTAGGCTCGGTGCCATGATCTTCAGCCTCCAAGCTCAGTTTAGCACAATCTTACTAGCTGGACTATTCAAAAATCTCAAATTTTGTAGCTCTTTTCCTTTTTTTTTCAAAAAATCAAAACCTAGATATGCTCAGGAATGGCTTGACTCTCTTATAGCCTCTCATCTTTCAGCCCTTAGCTTGGAATAACTTTGTTTTAACATCCTTGATTTCTTGAAATGTTTTCCGAGCTTATTTCTTAAAATGATCCTTAATGATCCCATCGCTTTTTGTTGAAATAGCTAAAGGCATGGCTGCACAGGGTTCCAAATACATTTTCCAATGAGTGAAAGGGGGAAAATTGCCTTGGCAGTCTCCACTCTCAGTGTTGTGTATAAAGTGTACATAATTCCACCATACAAGAAACAAGAACCCTGTATGGGACTGACAGCCAACATCCTTTAACACCCAAAAGCTACCCAATCCCAACTAAATTTGCTATTGAATCTGTCGCTAGGTTCTCTAACTCTAATAAACACACAATTATACATCTCTACGCAATGATGGAAACATGCTCCCATGTGCAGAAATTGGTTTAAATTGTAAAAGCAAAAGAAAAAACTTCCACCCAACTTGACTGCAAAATGATGACCCTAGAATCCGTGGAATGCAGAAGACAAAAATATTTTATGCTGGAACACAGAAGGAGGAGCTGAGAGGTGGAGGCATGACACAAACCAGATGGGGTCCAGGAGGATTGCAGCTTATATTAGACTCATCAACATCTGGGAGACTGAGTTGTGGAGGACGAACATAACCAGCTACCAGCGGCACACATAATATGGAGATAACAATCCTTGAACCTGTCAGAGTAAAGTATTGTAGATCAGAATTTTGTGGAATTGACATGTAAAAGGTTTTTCTAACAAACATTGAATGGCATATATATCATCTAAAGGAGATTCACAAAGAGAATACATAATTAATAACCTGGCTTTTTTGAGAGAGAAACATGGCCTCTCTTCCTTCCAGCGATCATCCAATTTTCACAATTTGCACTTACTTCATATAGCACCTCTCCCTGTTGCATAGGACAGAAAAATTCAATCTATAAATTTCTGCCATATGAAGACTGCAACATGAAATTTTTATGTCATTCAGGGAATTGTTAAAGAATTCCAAGGCCAGATTTGAAGAGCTAAAATGCTAGAATTCTAGAACCATGAGGTGAAGTTGCCTTTTTAATCGTTTATCAAGACTTACATTGTGTCTGGTAATTTCATCGTCCTCTGAACCCTTCAACATCTCCACCCTCCATTGCATGGTAACAAGTTGCCCAACTCTAAGGCCACTAGAAGGAAGTGGGAGAAAACCAACAGCCAGGCATGGATCAAGTACAGGCCTCTGCAATACGAGAGCACTCTTAAAGATCAAATCCTGCCTTGCAACATGTTGTCCTATGGGCTCCACAACAATAGGAGGATGTGCTCCAACTGATCTCTCACCAGAAATTCCATATCTGATATGTAATATGCTTCCTGGTTGCATTGCCTGGACATCATCTGACCATGAACAGGAATTTTGTGCATAGTGTTTATTTTAGAAATGCACCAAAAAGGGGCACAAGCCCATAGTTCATAGTTCATACGCACACCAAAACCGGCAACAGAGTGTAAAGAGGACCACAAAAAACTGAAGTTTATCATACCTGTATCAGTTTGCTTCCCTAAGCATATACTGAACAAGATTCCTGCTCTAGACATTGGTGAAACTATGAGTGGAAAGAAGCTTGAGGCTGGTCTTCCATCATCTTTCCCTGTATGGATGAAACCATCCTGAAGTTGAAGCCAAGCATCATATATGGTCAATGTGGCCTTCACCTGGGAGTGTAGTGTCACCTGAAAGAAATACATACCAATCTAGACTTTGAAAACAATTCCACAAGAATTGCTGTAACAGTATTTCAAACAATTTCAATCACACAGGTATTGAATTGTCAACCTCAACAAAACCCATAAACTTGCTTTGTCTTGAAATGTGTCGTCAATTTTTGAATGCTTTATGTAGGTCATAAACTATCTAAACCCAGAAAAATTGAGAACTACCTGAAGAAGCAGTGTACCATCATTGCATCTGTCAGAAGCACGTGTGATCACCTGGAAAGGATCAGTGAAGTGAACAGCTATTGTCCTGCACACCAAAGCCTGGGAATTATAATGGAAACCTTAACAAATGGATGACTTAATAACTTAAAAAAGGCGTCCTAATATATGAGGCTCCCCACACTATGGAATTTGGGATGAGAGGAAGAAATAAAAAAACAGGAAAAGCGGGCTTTGGCAGGGAAGGACATAGGAGAATAGAAACCTTAATGGGTAGAAACTGATGAAACACTGAAGTACCTTTCAAATATCTGGTTATGAGATACTCCAAATTCAAGTTTCAAAGCTATTGTCCTCATACCATCTACAATGCTTGATCTATAGGGGGTGACTGCCAGAGGAACACAACATGTTATAGACAGTGACATTATTCAATAAAACAAAGGCATAACAACAATACACACAAGGACATACTACCAAACATTTACATATTCCGGTTACAACCTGATGATGATCCCCGCGGAAGCCCATCCCTGATAGCACAAATTGGAATCCAAAGAATTGAATTCACATCACTAGCCCAATCTGGAAATGTTATTCTATCATCTTGAAGATTCAATTGCTCAAAATTATTAGTAGCAGGAGAAGAATGGTCTCTTTGGGTGTCATTGTGGCTGGCAATGTCCAAAACACTCTGTGATGTGTTGTCAAAGTTCTGCATCTCAATGGCATTTGAGCCCACAATCTTCAAACCAGGACCAGTGTCAATGTGAAGGACAGCACCTTTGAGGGAGTATTCCATTGGCCGTACTGTGATCCCAACCCACTGAGTTTCATTTACTAGAAATGGAGATGAAACAGCTGCAGCAAGCTCAACCAAGGGCCTTGGCTTGAAAACCTAAGAATGGAAAAGATATATCAGATGAACATAAAAGAACAAATAAATAAAATATACATTGGCAAAAAATTAATAACCAGTGCTTGATCTCTACACAATATCCTAAAGCACAGCAGAAAAGTTTGACTAGATATAAACAGGACTTGCAGATATCAACACCCAAGGGATAAGACATACCTCTCCCATTAGATCAACATAAAGTGTGACTTTCAAAAGCTAAAATTTAATAAATTCAATAACCTCAAATACAATGGCAAATATTTTGGTGTGATACAAGATTTACCTTCAAGATAGGTCTTGTTGGCTTTTCATAACTCATAAAATCATCACTGTCTGCTGGGCCACCCTTGGAAAAACTATGGGATCCAAATCTCAACTGACCAATATGCCCAGTAAGAACCCCCAAGACATATGAACCCGGCTTCTGTGGGGGTAAAGCAAAGGTAATAGCATTCTTGCCAGGTACTAATACAATAGCAGTGGAGCTCCTTAATGCCTGAAATATCAGATGAGATTCTTGGAGTCATGACTAATGCTATGAAACGCATACAACTGCTCCACACATTAAAAGGAAAGACAATTGTTTCACCAAGGTAAAGCATACCTTAGCTCCTTCATCAACATTACTTGTAGCTGTCAAAGTGAGGCTAAGGGAATCAAGAGTTATGTCATCAGGAAAGCCACTCCAAACAGTAACAGAAAGAGTACCGGGATCCCCATCACATAATTCCAACGGAGGACCAGGATTTCCAGAAAATGTAATCAATGATGAAACATCTAAGTGCACAGGATCCTTCATCTCACTGTGTGCCAGACGAACAACATCTGCTTGAAAGGCCTGGCGCTCCTTGGTCAAGAACAAACCTTTATCTAGAGACAGAAGCCTTACACAAGATGATAAGTAACTGGCTTGATCATCCAACATCTTCTGACACTCAGCTAAATCTGGCAGGACATCAGCCAATAACTCTTGCCAGCCTTCTCCTGCATATAAGGCACAAACTTTCTCATAGGACTTTGCAGCCTGATCAAAGTTTCCATGCCTGAAGCAAACAGCTGCTATTTCACCATCAAGGACAACACCATGTCTTTTCCACCAGGAGCGATGGTAATTTTCAGCAGCACCTTTGGTTAGCTCAAGATATTTTTGCTGTTAATGACATAATATAAACTTGGTAAATGCTTGAGAAACAGAGAAAACAGGAACCAGAGATAGGCACAATTACCTGGGGATCAAAATGCATTCAGTTTTCCAACAAGTTTCACACAATAACCTGAGCCTATTAAAGCATTTGAACCTCAAAGAGAAGTGGAAGTTGAATGTTGGAAAATAATATATGATCATATCCTGAATCTCATATAACTTAAACTTTTAGCTGAAATGGTTTCTTAACATAGTATCATAGCCTTTATGACCAAATGATCATGAGTTTAAATCCTACTATTCTCACATTTAATTATGAATTAATTATGAATTTCTAGTTTGTTCATGCTTTAGGTCAAAATGAGTATGACTTGTTTATGCTTCCAGCCCAAGTGAGCTGAAATTTCCCGTGAGAGAGTGTGTTGGAATATAATATATAATCCATATTCTAAACCTCACTTAAAAGCTTAAATTTTTTGGTAGAATGATTTCTTGACATTAAACTTTTATAAAAGCCACTCATGATGGTAGGACATTCAATTACCTTCCATGACTGTCTCTAACAATTAACAATCTTCAAGTTGATTGCTCAATAATTACCATTTTTGGGTTCAAATGTACATGGAAAAAAGTGTTACTTTATGGTATTCTTTCATCAGCCATATTGCATTCTTTCAACAACAAAAAGATGAATACTATAGACACCAATTAAAACATTTTGTTTCTGCTCATCATGTCTTCTTTAATGATTGTTCTTTTTTACTTCTTTCCATCTTGACAACTTGCTTGAAGTCTGAACATAACCATGCTCCACATGGTACCTGAAACCAGCCTCAGAACAATCTCTATCTATATCCATATCCCTACACATTGAACCATCAGTGCGACTCCAATTAAGCCATTGGAGCTGGGATTTTAAAGCTTTCTACCATAAAAAACATTTAATCAGATTTGCACTCAACATTTGATGCCAAGTGTGAGCAGCATAGTTTGCTACTTGTGGAATATGAGATTGATTATAGCACCAATACACATGTAAACCAGAGAGGCAAGTTTTCTCTTTTCAGGTATGGGGAGGAGATGGCAAATGTAAGCAGTCAGGGCTCTCATACCTCAAACTCCTCAATTGATGACAAAGATTTCCAAAAATTGGCATCAGAAATTGTATCCTTCAAAGCATTCTCAGCAGCAACATATATCTCAGTAAGTCTCATAGGCCGATCTATTGAGCCTTCAAAACCTGGCAAAGAGTTGGTTCGCATCATAGAAATTGCATTTTTATGGGGTGAAGACAACCTTGTCGAAGCATCGAAAGCTGAACTGTCAAAATACATACATAATAAACTAATAAGAACCTAAAACAACCCTTAGAAAGATAAAGAAATACTTGCTCAGAAAGAACCAAAACAAAAACAGAGAGAAAATCACTGGGGAATTGATTTCATGACATGTGCTTCAAGCCTTGGATTCATTACCCATCAATCAAGCTTGGGCGACCCTCAAACATTTCAGACATATTTCCAGCAGAAAGGGAAGCTCTCCGTCGATTAGCTTCACGAAAGAGTACAGAAGGTTCAAGAGGCAATGGCTTCCTCTGAATGCCAAAGTGCTTGATTCTTGGGTTAGCTTGAAGCATCACCTGCCAAAGCATCAAACTGTCCATTAATGTTCTGGCATGTAACATGAAGGAAGCCACAATTCACTAATATTCAGAAAATGAATGCTCCATCTTGAAAAGTGGAATATTTATATGGCCACAATTAAGTCATCCTGCAGGCAAGCCATTAAGTATATATTGCTTTTAATGGACCAGGAGCTTACAACTGGAAGAAACTAACTAGTTTTCATCCCTGATGATCTGCAGAATATTTGGATTATGTATGATACAAAGCAAATTTTAATAAAATTCACCAATTCAGAGGAAATAATTTATGTCCTTGTGCTTATGTTTGGCTTTGGAATCCATCCTTTCAAAACTCACCTTTTCTTTCGCAACCACCTCAGAGGAAGCATCAGATGGAACTGCAGGCCAAACGGCTGGTTTGGGCCAAGGTAGCATGCTCAGTGAGGCACTTGTCACAAGAAAAATATACTTTAGAACATTGAGAAATTAGCAAGGGTTGATATTTCAACAACAATTTATCAAGAACAGAATAATTCAGCAATATTTTACCATGAACATCATAATTCAACAACAATTTATTAAGAACATCATTATCCTGTCTACATGAGCACAAAACCAAAGTAAAGAAGAGGCAGTTTAGGACTTCAAAGTGGATATTCACCTGTTGACAGGACTTCTTTCTATATCTTTCCCATATCCAATCAAATATGCAAGCCTCATGAACTGCCACAAGTATGATTACATTTCATCAGTAGCCTTATCTAGAGCAAACTAGGAAAAAAAATCCAACATTGATTACCCTGCAGAGCTATCTGCTACAAATTGCTCAATGCAACCAGTATTCCTTTTTCCTATTTAATACACAGTTTACTTAGAATTCGGTTCCTTCCATTCAAAATGTGAAAAATGTGCATCACTGACACAGTGTAAAATTGTCAAATAAAGAAAAGGATGCAACTCTTCCTTTAATTCAAGAATAGAAATAATGAAGGAAAATTTCACCTTCACTCTGCATAAAGAATAAAGATCTCCCTGAAGGCGGTAGAACTCCTTTTCTATGTCAGGTGCAACAAGCCCTTCTTTAAAGTGGGATGCAGTTGCATTGATCAAAGCCAAGCAAGCAGTTATTACCCAGACCTCTCGCATAGAAAAAGGCACCTTATTCTAGGGGAATTTGAACAGGAGACAAGGAGAAAAAAAGGCACATACAAAGAGAGATCAGAAACAACACCCTCAACACAAAAGATATACAATTTGCTAGAAAGCTACTGGAATGGATAGACAGTCAAATACCTCATGCAATGTGAGGGCCTTTGAGAAGCTGATAACAAATGAATAACCCCTTGATGCAACTTCAAAGGGACGATTTAGCTTAAATAAAAGCTGTGACAGAAACAATACTTCAGGAAAAATACAAATTAATGATCTTCCACTAAATAAGGACAAAGCAGCATTTAACAGTGATAGAGAGGGCTGCAGGACTGTGGCATATATACTGGTCAAAGGTATCCCATTGCATCGCGTGAATACATGCATGCATGCGTGCATTTCTGAGTATGCTACCTAAATTTTGCAACAGCAATGTTTCGAAGAATAAATTTCTATCACATTGGAGGGGTATAAACTGTCAAGCAGAGAAACAACAACATTGCTCTTTATAACAAAATAAACACCTATCAAAGTTCCTTTATTTGAATCATGAATAAATACAGCCAAATATTAAAGGTTCACCTAAATAATGGCCAAACAAAACCAAAATCAAGTTACTTACAACAAACAAAACAACCATTGACTAGCATAATTGATGAAAGAGCAAGTGTAACTGAGCCAACTTGAAATGCAAAACACAAGCAAATGAACAGAAATAGAAATACATTGTTGTTACAGCAAAAGATAAGGAATATTTTGCTTTCTTACAAACTCAATGATCCCATTGAATGTGCTTTATGTATAATAGATTTTAGGAACTAAAGTTTCTTGTTGTTTCCAACCTTTGATTGACAAGCAAAGAGATATTGTCTAAACTCAAATTCTCTAAATGTGTCATCTTGAACAATTTGCATCAACGGTTTGTGTCCAGGATTCAGAACTGCTGCCTGATCATCACCATGATCTACTCCCCCAAAGTCTCTCTGTTTACCAGCCATCTTTACTGCATTACATAGGAATGTTTTATACACATACAAAAAGACAAGCCTGAATTGCAAATAACAAAAGCATTCGGTCTAGAAGATAACAATGGTCACAACTACTGAATAAAACTCTATTTCAAAACTTACAAGGTGAATCTAATCGAGAATTAAGAAGAAGGTATGAGGCCAATTTTACAAGAAAGTACAAAAATAAAGGCATTAAATAAGTACACCAGCAAATTGAATAAGCTTTGTGACAAAGAGATAACCTCCTTGAACAAAAGCTCAGAAGTATCAATCAATCTGGGATATCCACATGCAACAATTTGAAAATTTCATGCAAGGCCATCTCACTAGTCTTACTTGAAAGGAACATAACAACATTTTCAAAGCTACAATGGTCCAACACATTGAGGCAATCAAATTTTATATAGTTGTTTTACCAAATTATGCACATCATAAATTGATTTGACAAAGTATCACACAATCGCTAAGCAAAATTAAGTTTGTATACTTCCGCCTTAGGTGATTACAAGGAAAGGGTAACTTAAAATTATTCCCGATAGAGGCAAAACATACTTGTATGCAATCAACCATATGGAAAAATTATAGGCCATGTGAAAAAGCCAAACACAAAAAACAAATAGAATAAGTAAGACTAAGTTGCAAGATCTGAAGTAGAAATGAGACAGATGCTACACAAAAGACTAGAGGAATTAACATTGAAAACCACAATATCCATCCAGAATATGCGTAATTGTAAGCGGCTGCTCTAATCACTAAATGAAAAGGATAAAAATAACAAGTTTGCAGCATTAACAGTTACACTACATAAATCATAGACATATTAGGCTTGTCAGACCCTTAAAGGGAAAAGCATTCTTCAAAATATTAGAGTATAAAGCTACTCTTTTTTAAATACACAATTGAAGCAGAGCAAGTGTTTTAGCAGCCAAATTGTTCAATAATGCAAAATAGTATCCTCATAACCATATGCACTGGTTACCTGTTTCCAAATAGCAGAGTTCTAATTCGTCATATTCTCGTAACGCATCTTCATGAAGATGGGTCATTTCAAACATAAAGGCTAAGCTTTCCTGGGAAAGGAAGCAGAATTAAAATTTGCAGCAGTATTTAAACCTAGATAAGAAATGTAAGTGACTGGGGTGCATTACTATAAAAAAGAAAATGGTTTGTGTTCACTGATTCACCCATTTAGTGTCAAGTTCCCTGCTATTTTATGGACATTTATAGACTGTAAAAGGGTTAAGGTTTTCAAAATAGATGAAATCTACTTGAAAAAGACTATACAAGGACTTGAGACACAATTTTTGTTCTGTTTTGAACTCTGCACAACAAGAGTAACCAAAACTTAATATTCCACAATTTTTACTCCAGCAAAAACTTTTCTCCTTTAGCCATAGAACCTTTTTATTTCATTAGCTTGGACAAAAGAATTCAAGAAATGGAACAACCTTCAATATAAAGAAATTACAAAAGTTCCAAACTGGCATGAGGCGCTGCTCACTGAGCTTACGTATCTCATCCTCATAAACCTGTACACGCCTATCCAATGTATTTCTTACACACTCCATAATCTTGGACTCCAAATCTTCCCAAAAACTTGCTTCAGGACCATGAATATCAAATTTGCAGCACCTGGTTAAAGCACATGTTCAGAACAATAAATGAGAAGTAACTTATCAAAGAAACCCAAAAAAAAAAAAAAAACTGATCACAAGTAATAAAAAGATTGCCTAAATATGCTGTGTGCCTTGAAAACTTTTAAAGATAAAGAAACAGGTAAATGAATTATGACAAAATTACTATTTGCTTCCAAAACAAGAACTCTATCACAGGCAACCCCATAAACAACCAAGTGCCCTAGATAGCCAACTTAAGAAGAGCATGTTGAAGAATTGATCAGTGATCACTGATCAGTATTTGATGCTTGTCTGAACAGCACATCCTAATGCTTTATTTTTGCCCTCTTGTTATCTGGCCAATGGTATGAAAGGAAGAAAAACTGATGCTCAAGTGACAAACATAGTTTCTGCTAAGAATGCTAGTCTTGATTCTGACATTTCACATTTAGCTTTGATGACATCTAAAGCATACATCAGTAATTTTGAGAAAGTACATATATTAAGATGAAGTGCAGTTTTACCGATGACTGTTCCATGGAGCATACAGGCGCAAAGAGATCTTATAAACGAACACACAAAATCTAGCAAAAAGCACATTAATATCTATAATTTGATAGAAATTGATAAGAAAAAAAATAAAAAACGAGACAAAAAAGTTGCATGTTTACCGACCATACTTGACTTATCAACAGGATAAAAAATGTCTTCTAGGTTGCTGCAACATACCTATCTCGTTTCCTTGAATTGAAATCAACTTCAAGCTTTGCAAAAACTTTTTTTGCCATTTTGGTGGCATTATCATTACTCGGGTGGGCTCTAGATACAAAAACAATAAACCATTCCCGCTCGTCATTTTGTACAATTAACTTCAGGCGCGGTTTAACAATGGTTTTGAACTCATCAAGATCCTACACATAATATCAACGAAGCAGAACAAAGAGTTCAGTGCATTTTACACAAAATTCATATCTCCGCACGCACTAACAATGCGAGTGAATGAGGTCAAAATTCAACAACAGTTGCAACAAGCTACCTCGCACGTAACGAGAACCACAGTTGCATATGGCTCGCGAAACCAGAAAATATACTGGTCCCGTGGAAGCCGACTGCGAAGCCTCAAATCTGTTGTCTGTATAAATTCTGCTGAGAGATTCTCCACGAACACCTGATTCCGCGTCTTGTTGTTCAACCATGCTCTTCTCAATGGCAGCCTCCTCTCAAATGAATCCTTTATGCTCTGCCACAAATCGCTCACATCCTCAACTGTACAACGCCATTAATTCCACACAAACAAGAAATTTAATAATAATAATAATTAAAGATTGAAAATATTTTGAAAGAATTTAGAGATCGACATAGGAATTTAACCTGCAATTACGATGTGATCACAAGAGTTCTTGATTGTTTGGAACTGAGCTAGATAGTTCGCCATCTTCGATCTACCTTATACTACAGATACTCCTTACAATCCATAGATCGATACATACAGCGGTCTTGAGTGCGTATAGAGAGCGAGCGAGAGAGAGAGAGAGAGAGAGAGAGAGAGAGAGAGAGCGTGAGTCTTTTGCTTCTCTGAGTGTGTGAATCAATGTAGTTGTTGCTCTGCAGTGCGTGGGTGGGATCTGCAGCGGGTGGGTGGGATCTGCAGCGCGGTGATCTAGTGCGGCACGATGTACAATTCTCGATGCTTGGGGACTTCTAATCGGACCGTTGGATCTTTTCCTTTTTTTTTTTTTTTTTTGTTTGGTTAAATTTTCTTCTTTCTGTGTTGGCTTACATAGGCGGTTTTCGGTTGTCTTCTAATTTTGCAATTTTATAACAAATTGCTCCAGAACATAATTTCGCGAGAGGCTTCAGTTATTTAACTTAATAAAAACTTATTTAAAGTTTGCTATCTAGACTTATTTAAAAAATTAATTAAATTTAAATTAAATTAAATTAAATTTATTAAAATTTATAAATAAATTATTTAACAATTATTTTAAATTTATTAAAAATTTTATTTAATATATCATTAAAATATATTTGAAAGATGAATATTTAATTTTTCATGAATTTTGTAAATACAAATACACTGAAATATTTTGTTATATTTATAATTATTTATTAAAAATAAATAATTATTTTTAATTAATTAATTTTATTAAAATAAACATTTTTATCAATTTAATTTTATTTATAAGAATAATTTTTATAATTTTAATTATCTTCATTAATACTACAAAATTTTAAAAAAAAATCCCTTCATAAAAAATTTAATTTGATAAAAAAAAATAAATTTGACTTGACTTGATTTATAAATTAAATAAATTAAATTTAAACATATTAAAATTCAACTACGTTAAACTCGTTTGTACTTCTAACTGAAACACTGGCAACAGAGCCCCAAACCGTATGTAAATACCATGAATGCAGAAGGAATCAATCAGCAAATAATTGCTTGCTCACGAAAACAGTCAACAGAAGTTTGCCGTGTTATGAAAAAAGACGCGAGCCCAGGTGACCACTGACGCGACTACAATAAACAACAGAAACATTTAAAAAAGGCGTAACAAGAATTCAACCCAGGTGACCCATTTGGTGGGTGGATGGGTGCACCTGCCAATGGCACAAAGGACAGAGCAGCATTTAGTTATTTATATATCATTCAGAATAAATGAATAAAAAAAAAATTATCTCTGTCATTTATAATTAGTTAAATTTTTAATCATTAAAATAAAAATATTAATTAATTTTTTTTTTTAGTTATTTGTTGTATTAATGATTTTTTTATTTATAATATTATTATAAAAATATTTTAAATAATAATTTTGAAAATATATCAAATTTTTGATAACTTAATTTTAATAATATAATTTATAATTAATTACATTTTATCGAAACAATTACAAAAATTTTTATTATAAATTATTGATAACAAATTTTAATTTAAAAAGAATAATATCGTATATACAACTTAAAATATACATTCATCGGTCTCCCATTTGTCTACTCCGAACTGGCTGCTAACCTTTTCGTTGCTAGAAACTAACCCACAACCAGCAAGCCAGGAGATGGAATGGTCTATTCCTGTAGCCTCATCATCCAAATGAAGCCAGACACTCAGATGAGTAAGAAAACCATCAAATACCAATTATAGTTAGTCAGGAAAACAGAATGACTCAGTAGAGATTCAGTCTTTTTCCTAATTGTTTAGTAAAATAATAACAATAATTGATATAAAGTCAAATTAGTTTGACTGAGACTAAACTTATGTCTTAATTGTGGGAGTGACAACTTTGTTAGATTTATAGACTATGTTTAATAAGTCAATGTAGTGTGCATTTGATAAAGTGCAATGCTACATAGCCGAGTCTTCAGGATATCACCTCCTCCTACTTAACCCATTTTTTTATAACAAAAACATAATAATAATTTGGAAAATAAATATTTTCCAAAAATATTATGGTACATCATACTTAGTGATTATATATTTATAGTAATTTAGTACATAATTATAATTAATAATGAGAATTACAAATACAATAAAAGATCATACTATTGTGTGTCGAAAAATCTTGTATTTATATAATGAAATAGATAATTAAGTTTCATATAGTATATGATTAAATATTACAAATATATTTTAATATTAATATTTTAATGATTAATTTAATAAAAAGAATTAATATATAAAGAGAAAGTTATTAATTTAATTGAAATGAGTGAAATTTAACATGAATAAGATAAGTATGAGTTTTATTTTTACTAAATACAATGAACACATACCTTTGAAGTAAGGTTTTAAAAATCAAAATGAATTAATTGGTCAGATTAATAAAATTAAAAATTAGATTATGATTTAATATAATTCATTATAAAAATTATTAATTTTAATAATTAATAATTAAATTAATAAATTAATTAGTTAAATTATAAATTAATAAAATGATTATAATTTTTAATTTAGTTAATTTATAAAATTTATAAAATATTAATTTTTTTTAATATTTTAATTTTTTTATAAATAAAAATTATAATATTAAAATTTTTACATATTTATTATTAATTTTATTAAAATAATTAAAATATTAAAATATTTAAGTTTTAAATTTTAAATTTTTAAATTTAATAATGAGCTGAACAGAGGGTCATTTGGGCCCACGAAAATATAGGTGTTTGTGGGTCGGTGATGGACCTCCTTACCAATGCTAATTTGTTTTGCATACAATTGGGTCAATCTCTGATCATGGATAGAGAAGACAAGAGGGCGGTCCAGTAATTCCGTTTCACGGCTGAACAGAACCAATGAAAAGCATGCACGTAAGCTCTCTGTGCAGATGAGGGGCGCCAAGTAGTAGAGCCTTTGATTGTGAAGCACTCCAAAAGCCCCATATCAATGGCTCTGACCCTCTCCTCCGCTTCCACTTTCATCTCTCACAAAAAGCTCTTCTCTTTCAATGTCTGCTTCACCTCTTCCTCCATTCAAAACCGTCGTGTTCTCTCTACCCATTGTTTCGGTTGGCGATTCAATGGAGGCAGTGGCCGAGTCACAACCAGAGGAGCCCACCTCAAGACTCAGTGCTGCAGGTCCGCTGAAAGCAATGCAAAGGTTGAGCCTTTAAATTTGCTTTTGGAACATCTTTGTGATTTACATGGTTTTATATTTTGTGTCCTGTGATGTTAGATTTTATTCTGCAACTTCTCTTGGTGTTTTTTTTTTAAATTTTTTTTAAATGGTTAGCTTGTATGTCAGGTGATTTCTTAATATCCAGCTTTTAAATATTCTTAATTAATATCCGGATTAGTTGTGAAATTTTTTTTTCCCTTTTTTATTACAATTACAGCAGCAAGAATTGTGTTCTGGCGAATGCTAAAGAATATATGGCGAAGTGTATTTGATGATATGAGGCTTCACTTATTCAGGAAGGTGCTGTGGGCTGGTGGGGGGGGGGGGCATCAGTAATATTTGGAAATGGTGCTAGCTGTGATTCTTAATAGAAATCGTCCCAGCATTGCCATTTTTTGGTGGTGGTGGTGGGGCATTTTCTGATGGTTTTGGCAAAATAAGCATTTTGCCCTTTAGATTTGAAGTACTTATTGCAATGCCTTTTCTCAATTTGGTCTCCGATTATTCAGGGTATGTCCAATGGACACGGTTTAGCTGATATGCAAATGTCAACTATTGGACATGGATGGAAGAAATTTCAGAGTTTGATTGCTGCGATCCTTGTTTTTGTGGAAATTTCTTCACCTTTAACTTGGAAGAGTTGGAACTTTTGGTCCATTTCTCCAGCAAAAGCAGTACTTTATTCTCCGGACACCAAGGTCCCGAGAACTGGGGAACTTGCTTTAAGAAGAGCTATCCCTGCTAACACAAACATGAAGAAAATACAGGTAGCTTTTAATAATCAAGTTGAGCCTTATATCTCTTCCTTTACCTGCAAAGTGATTAGTTTGCAGACCATCTTGCTTCGTGCTGTTAGACTTCTCTGGAGGACATCTCATACTTGCTAAGGATTCCCCAAAGAAAGCCTTACGGAACCATGGAGGGCAATGTGAAGAAAGCACTTAAGGTATGCACCTTTTCTTTTGATACAGCAAGGTAGTATTTCAAGAGGTTGTTACTTTGTTTCTCAATTAGTTTTGTTATACATTTGAGCATTTTGTTGATGGTATAAACTTAGATCTTTATTGTTTATTGATGAAACTTCTCCTCCTCTATGTGTATCTAATAATTCCACATCGTGACCATTAAATCATGCTGGCATTTATTGGATAGTGATAGTTCCGAAAACAATGCATTTTCACTTGGAATTGTCATCCTTCCCCATGATTTTAGATAGCAACAGATGAGAAGGATGCTATTTTGGCAAGTATACCTGCAGAATTGAAGGAAAAGGGGTCAACATTGTATGCATCTCTAATTGATGAAAAGGTATGGTACCATAATGGCCTTGTCTTTTGCATAAATTAGGCAGACTGACTAGAGAGACAGTGTCCATTGGATGAGAAGAGGATATATATAAATCTGTACAATTATGTACATGCACGTGCCTTAAATTTATTGTAAACTAGTATATTTTATCTTACAGAAGATAAAGTCCATTGGTCATGCTTTTTGTGATTTGGATAAAATACAGGAGCATGATCAGAAATAAAGAGCCTGTGTGGACGATGAGTTAATAGTTGTGCAGTCAAATATAAAGACTGCAGTACTGCATCTGGTCTCTTAGTGAATATATTTGTGATGATTTGTGTTGAAAGCCAATCAAGAAGCTCATTTTACTGGGATGTTGTATGGATTTGTTGGAATGACACTAAAGTGGCATTGGCTTGATAGGATGGTTTGCAAGTGCTCCTTCAATGCATTAAGGATCAGGACCCAGATAAAGTCTCTGGTGCCCTTGCATCTTCACTTGATACAGTTGCAGAACTGGAATTGCTTCAGGTAAAAATGACTGTCCAGTAATATTGGAATGAACTATATGCATCACTAAGGTTTACACTAGAATCAGTCACCAAAAGAACTTACCAAGTTCAGTGATGTTTTCCTAAATTTAATCTACTAACTGCAACATTATACTGCCAACTTGAGCTTTCAAAGAGCATGAACTCAATTCCCTTTTGCAACAGGCACCTGGTTTATCTTTTTTGTTGCCTGAGCAATACTTGAAATATCCAAGGTTAGTTCTCTACAAAATCATTTAAACGTATTTCATTTCTATTTTGACTGGGCTTGCTCTACACATTTTATGTGGAACAATACTTGCAGTAATTTGATTTTTAGTAATGACTTCATGGGAATAAACAAAAGCAGAACCCTGGACCATGTGATTGTGTAGGATTGGAGGTCACCTACTCTGAATTTTTGATCAAATATTGTTTTTCTTTTTTCCCTCAGAAATGAATTGGCACTTCAAGTGACATAAAGGTCCAAAACTTGAATGTTTGAGGCAAAGAGGAAAATGTCATAAGTCATTACAGTTCATCTCTGTTATATATGAAATCTCCAAATAAGAAACTGCCAACGAAACAGAATTTGATACAACATCAATGAATCTGTTCCTAATTAACAATGTTTACATGTTCCAAAATAATGCATGTCAAATATTTACATGGACATCCACAATACTTGTTGGTTTCATAATACAGTGTATTAATCGATCTAGTTCTCTGCCTTATGCAAGGTTACCTATCTGATTCACTTCCAATGGATTTCATTATATGTGATAAATTTTCTTTGCATGGATATATTTATTTGGTGGATTATATGTTATCTGTAGGCTAAAGGGCAGAGGAACTGTTGAATTCACCATTGAAAAAGGAGATGGTTCAATGTTTTCCCCTGAAGCTGGTGGGGAACCGAGGAAGACTGCCAAAATTCAGGTGGGATGAATTTATCAAAATTCAGAATTAACCCACATTTTTGTTTTGATCACTGTATTTTAACAAAAGCATAGACATATTGGATATCAAGATTGGTCCAAAGTCCTATGATGGCAACTTTGATTTTACGTTGCTAATGGGTCTGAAGCTGATTGTACTTATATTTTATTTATGCAAACTGATCATTAGCTCATGGATTCAGGTTGTTATAGATGGATATTCAGCACCATTAACTGCTGGAAATTTTGCGAAACTGGTAAGGTAGTTGACCCTCACTTCATCCTCAGGGAAACTTTTGCTTCCCCTGCTCTCTCATCTGCATTTTATTTCATCCCCAGTTGAGTTCTTTCTGTATCCAACAACAACGAGCCAATGTGCCTTTTAGAAAAATAAAAAGGCTAATTAGTGCTGCCTTATTCTCTTGTTTCTTTTTATTTTGAATCCTTTTTTTGTTGAATACCATTTCGATAATATCTTGATGTTTGAATTTTTGAAAAATGTCATTGCTCTCCTAATGAAATGAATAATCTAGCTACTATTGTTGCAGATAGTTGATGGAGCATACGATGGGGCAAATCTCAGCTGTGCTAACCAAGCTGTTCTAACTGACAATGGGACTGATAAGAATACTGGTTTCAGTGTTCCCCTAGAGATCATGCCATCAGGCCAATTTGAGCCCTTATACCGAACACCGTTAAGTGTGCAAGTACAAAGATCATATTTGTAATTATTAATTAAAGTTCTTGCTGTTACAGTAACCTAATTGTTCAATGTCTGTTTTTATTTTCCCCGTATTACACCTTTCAAGGATGGAGAACTGCCTGTGCTTCCACTATCTGTTTATGGAGCAGTTGCAATGGCACACAATGAGGATTCTGAAGAATACTCAGCACCATATCAGTTTTTCTTCTATCTTTATGATAAAAGAAATGTAAGTCAAATCCAGCAATATTAGTTTCCCAGATGCAAAGATTATAGATGTCTGAATTTCTTTCACATCACATGTGATTGCATTTTGATGTACCTTTCTTGTAGGCCGGCTTAGGAGGGCTTTCTTTTGATGAAGGACAATTTTCAGTTTTTGGGTATGTCTTTAGAGAGTTAGTTTTCTCGCTAATAACACATTTAAGCCTGCTTGCATGCAGAAATGCAGATAGTTTGTTGACTTTGTTCTCTTTGGTCATTGATAACATTTTCAACACACAGATACACAACAACCGGGAGAGACATTCTTTCACAGATAAAAACTGGGGATATAATTCGATCTGCAAAGCTAGCGGAGGGTCGAGATCGCCTCATATTGCCAACTGAAAGTTGAGGCTGTTTCTTTTTCCAGAAGTCCCAAGTCAGTTTGATGCAGCCTCTTTTCACAAAAATATTATCGAGTTTATTCATTGTTGTTGCATTTCCATTTTCATGGGAGCAGCCTGACCTTCTTTCTGGGTGCACCGTTCAGAAAATCTGTATTAGTAATATTGTTTTAGTTGCACCCCAAGTAAAATCAGATTGCATTTTGCTTCATATCCTTTTAACGTGTGTGCTACTTAACACTGATCAGCTTTGGAGCTACAGATATTTGCTTTATAGTGTTCAACCAGCTAGTCATGTCACTGATAATGTAAGGCCTAGGAACTTCCTCTGCAAATCGTTGTCATTTTCTCTTCATGTGGTGATCAACAACAACATTATAAGATGTTTGCTTTCATCTATCAATGGTCTTTTGGTCGCCGGGGCAGCCGTAGAAGCCCCTCAAAATCCTCAAACCTTTGTTCTATGTTTTTTTTTTTTTTTTCGTTTCCTGTGAGTTGCTGCTTTCAATAAACTTACGTTGAGTTTTTCCACTGTATCTAAGTCCCTTGTTTCCTCTTGTTGGTGAGAGCTTTTTGTTTAAATTTACTCTGGAAAAGAAGGGTGTCTTTTGCTCTGAACAAGCAAGTCGGATATGGAGTTTTCCGGGAGATTTTTGGCTCCGCTTATGTGATGATCAGAATACCTTGGCTATTTCTTTTATTTTATTGTAATTTCAAGATTATAACTTTATCTTCAGAAAATGACCTCTCCGTGAAGAGTATCAGTTTAGATTCTCTACTTGAGAAACATCCATTTTTTTTCAATTGTTGTTCAAACCAATAAAAAATGTGAGGAGAACATTAGTGGATTTTATTGATGTGCAACCTTCGGCCAAGAACAATTGTGCGTTTCGTTGGCCACGAAAATGAAAGAAAATCCTAGAACAAGGTGGTAAAAAGAGTATATCTCTAATCTCTCCTTGTGAGCCACAAAAATGCAAATAATCTACAGATGTGGTCTAGAAAATGTACATGTTTCAGACATGATCTAGAATCACCACTCACAAGATATTTTTCACAACCGCAGCTTTCTTGTCCATGTGGTATGGCTGCCATGGATCCGTACGTCCAAAAAAAAATTCATGTGGATGACCTTTGAACAGGTAGGCCTGCCAGTTTGGACCCATTGATTGTTTGGAGACTGTTTCAACCACGAATACCTTCCAATCTCTTCCTCATCAAATTGGACACTGCTTCTGTTTCACAAAAAATAGTCATCACGTAAATGCATATTTCAAAAAAATGGATCTATAATCCTGTTTTGTTGAAACTGTGCAATTTTAGGTTTTTTTCGCTTCATGGGTCAATTTGTGATGCATAAAAAAAAAAAAGAATCTTTTTGTATTTTAGCCATACAAATGAAACCTCATGAACATAGCGGTGATGTGAGTACTTGCGATGATTCACATGGAGTTTCCTTGCAGCATCAGCGGGTTTGTCTTTTAATACAATGCAGTCTATTTATACATCTAGTATGGTCCAGAAAATTTTTTATGTGGACCTATATTTAAGCCCCATAATATAATTTTAAGCTTGCTGTAAATTTTTTTTAAAAAATTAAATGAATACAATAACAAGTATAATAATCAAAATTTTAAAAAAAAATTATTAAATTAAAAATATTAATATTTTATGTATTTTTTAAAAATATAAATAAATATATTATATAAATAATTGTTTTTAATTAATATTTTTAAAATAAAATAAAATAAATAATAATTTAATTTTTAATTTTATGATATAAATAATAGGCAAATACATAATTTTCCTTAAAAAAAAAAAAAAAAACCATCTTGTGTGTGGACAGCATTCATGGCGCCGAGAGTCCAAACTGGAGGAGATTCTCTACATTCAATCTGACAATCGTGCACGAACTCCCAACCATACTGAATTATCCTAATCAATTTTTGAATCTCATGTCCCACCTTAAAAATCATCACGACCGACGATCATCCAGTGATCTTAATAAAAGAAATACGAAAACGTGTATCCATGTTGCCCGCAATCATTGAGGCCACCAAATAAATGCAGCTTTCTCTGACATCTTCCGACTTGGAGAAACAAGCATTTAGATTGATAGGCGTGCCAACTCAACTAAGTTCCTCCCAACCACAGGCCTCGATTCAGTGAAGCTAGCAATGGCTTCTCTGCACGCCATTTCTCCTCATGGCCTTCTTTCTCTATCCAAACCCAGAAAACCCACCTCGAAATCCCTCCAAAATGCTCACTATCTCGGATCAAAGCTGCCCCAGATTTCTGTTTTCTTTAAAATCAGGCAGAAAACTGATAAAAATTGGATCTTGAAATCGGTTGCTCGAGAAGAGGTTGATTTTATCCCAGTTCAGAGTGGAGACAGCACGGACCAGCAAGAGGGAGTGGTTGTGAGTCAGGTGGAGAGAGAAGGGACCGAGTTGGGGGGGTCGGCGACTCAGGTGAGTGGGTTTGGTGGCAATGAGGGTCAGCTGTCTTTTGAAGGGTTCTCTTCAGCTTCTTCCAGCTCTGGTGGTGTTGGAGAGAGAGAAGAAGCTGAAGTGGAGAGGTTAATTGATAGAACTATTAATGCTACGATTGTTCTTGCTGCGGGTACTTATGCTGTCACCAAGTTGCTTACCATTGATCATGATTACTGGCATGTGAGTATTTTAATTTATCATCTTTATTCTTGTTCTACATGCCTTGTATCTTTTTTTTTTTTCTTTGGTTGAAAATTTGTGATTTTGGTGTGTTAATTCTCATTCCTTTTGTGGGTTTTTTATTTATGTATTAGTAGCTTAATTGGTCTTAAACTTGTTTTTGTTACATAACAATTCAAAAATATTTTGTTTATGACAATCTCTTTTTCCAAAGATGTTACTGATTGTGGACAGCTTGTTCAAGAATAAAAATTTGCTCATTCACTTGTTATTTGGCAGTTTAAAGATCTGATTTTGTTTTTTGGCACCTGGGTTTTGGTCAGAGTTATTATGTTTTTTTTTCTGGCTCTGGTTTTCGACCTTTTTTGAAGTGGATGCTATTGTAGTGGCTTAATTTATTGAATTCTACTAGAGCTATGCTTGGTCTGTGGAGTGAATGTGATTTTGCTCCAGTTTGTTCAGAAATAGATTGTTAGATCCATTGTAGATGTATTGGGACTTGGTGCCCAGAGAGTGTAATATGTTGTCAAGATCATATTCATCTTGTGTTGGTAATCTATAATGACTTGTGAGGAAGTTTCGAATGATTGAAGGTCAAAATTACTTTTTGAGGGATACTAATTGAGGTGAAAGAAATCATGATCTGCATTTGTTACATACAAAGGAAGAAATCACAAAACAACAAGGACAATAGTCCTTGCTTTTCCTTCAATGTGGCATGCTGAGACGTTTGAAATGTTGTAGAAATGGGTGAACTGGTGTTGCTAGAATGAGCTTCATGATGTTGTTGAGTTGCTGTTAAAGATGAGTTAGAGAAGGAGGGAGAAGAAATCTTAACACTTATTTTTCAGATTTGCTATGTAAAAGAACTTCCCCGACATTCTAGGACACCTTTTATTGTATGTAACATAACTTCAGGTGAGATGTGTCAGGCTGTGATTGAGGAATTACTGGATGTTTTGGCAAGAAGACAATAATTGATATGTAGTTAGGATCTGATTAGAAAATTCCTCAAAAATGTGGCTGAGGTAATTAGAAAAGATTGAACACTTATTGCTTGACCTTTGCATCTTAAGATTTAGAGGCTGAGTGAATTCACTGTTCCTTGTGTGTAAGATGCATTTTGTTTTTCTTTTTCTCCCTTTTGCCCTTTTGTGTTCTGCTAAATGATTTTTTTTGTAGTATTACTAACTTTCTTTCACAATTGGTTGTGTGTAACTTGTCTCTGATTTGTTTGTAAATTACTAAACTTCTATTGATTTTAATTTACTCAATCTTCGATAAATTTCATTTCTTCTTTTTCCCATTAGGGCTGGACCCTTTATGAAATTCTAAGATACGCACCTCAACACAACTGGACTGCTTATGAGGAAGCTCTCAATACAAACCCAGTTTTCGCAAAAATGGTCATTAGTGGAGTGGTTTACTCTATAGGGGATTGGATTGCTCAGGTCAGTGAGTTGGGAAGTAAATCATTGTATCTTGTATATTTTGCTAATTGTTCCTAATTCTTTTTTGGCCATATTTTGCTAATTGTTCCTAATTCTTTTTTGGTTCTTTCATAGTGCTTTGAAGGCAAACCACTCTTTGAGTTTGACCGTGCCCGAATGTTTAGATCAGGCCTTGTTGGCTTTACATTACATGGATCCCTTTCACATTACTATTATCAGTTTTGTGAGGTGACCCCTTATGTCCAAGTTTTTTTTTTTTGTGGGTTCATTGGATTTATTGTGGGTTCGTTGGATTTAACTGAATTAATGTTCAATGAGTGAATTTCTCTTTTCTCAAGGTGCTTTTCCCATTTAAAGAATGGTGGGTGGTTCCTGTGAAAGTGGCCTTTGATCAAACTGCATGGTCAGCAGTTTGGAACAGCATCTATTATGCTGTTGTTGGATTCTTGCGTCTGGATTCCCCTGCCACTATTTTCAGTGAATTGAAGGCTACGTTTTGGCCAATGCTAACTGTAAGAGAACTTTTTATTATATCTGTAACTTTGCTTTCATCAATTATCTAAAATTGAACTTTGAACTAATTGTTCCTTTTATTTCCTCTAACTGCAATGGGAATGGGAAGAGCTAGATCACCTGAACTCTGCACTTTGCAGATACACTACTGTTTCCAAGATTTTCCATTTCATATTTATGGTTGGTTGTTTGAAACTAAGTCCCATAAAGCTAAATTCTTCTTCACATGGCTTGATTTCATGTGTAAGCTATTTCCTGTTCATCACTTTTGCGGTCTATTTGTGGAAATTGCAAACAGGCTTATGTGCCTGGAAGATATTTGTTTAATTGAAGCCTATCTAGCTTGCATTTCACAGTTCTTGAGAGTTTTTAGTTTCACTTTCATTTTAGAGTTGATGAAGTACTAATTTCAGTTGGTTTGGTTGCTTTTGTGTTCAAAGTAATCAAATACTTGGCTTGATTTTGTGCTTGATCTCCTGTTTTGGTTGTCATGTCATCCTTTGCTGGAAATTTATGGACTCTTAGTTGATGATTTTGCCTTGTTTACAACTCAGCTTAACTTCTTACTGTTATGATGTGGTTTGCTATGATGAAGGCGGGCTGGAAACTTTGGCCATTTGCTCACCTGATTACATACGGGGTGATACCAGTACAGCAAAGGCTCCTTTGGGTGGACTCTATAGAACTCATTTGGGTGACGATACTCTCAACGTAAGCGTGAATTCTTACATATTGTCTTATCAAGGGTTGGGATAGTTAAAGGCTAGATGACTCACCCTGGGATATTCTAGGAGAAATTTAAATATTCTAGACAACAAATTCAAAAAGAAGAAGAAAAATAAGGAGTCAAATAATAGGTGCTGCTCATGATACTGGCTGATAAGCAGATGCATACGTGGTGTAGGTTACTCTGACATGAAAGCTTAGGAATCTATGGTCTTGTCTGAATTCTATATAGTTTTATATTGTCCAGCTCTTCCTTTATTCAATATTTCTGGTTTTGAAGAATTTAAAGCTGCCTACTCTAGTCATTTGATGGTCCCACTCATAACAAATGATTTAGAATCTTTAGTTTTACTTCTCAATTTTATGGTGTACGCCATGCCAATAGGTGTGGATATAATTTGTTGGAAACTTGAGGTCCTTTGGTAGAATGAAGCCAAACCATCCTTTTTGTTCTCATTTTGTTTTGTCATTTTCTCTTCATAACCATTCAAAATATACTGCATATTCTCTAAGGTTTTTGCCTTTTTAAACTTTTTATTTTTTTTTTGACAAAAAGGGTGAAATAATGACTCTTGATCAATGAATACTTAAATGAGCCTCAACTCCTGCCCTCCTCTTGTTTAAATTTAGCATCATTTGGTTTTTGACATGGTTCTAACACTGCTATCTCTTTTAACTTCTTCAGTTATTCAAATGAAAAATCAGAAGCAAGAATGTGTGAGGCATCATCTGAAGCTGGTTCCAATTCTCTTCCTAAAGGTCCTACTGAGGTACATGAAGGAACTGTTATATATATATATATATAATCATCAGCCAAAGATCACATCAAATGCTTGGATAATCCCATGTATTTTCTTTTCTAATATCAGGAGTAGATGAAGAAAAAATTAAGCAAGTTTAAGGAGAAGAACAACAAAAGGATAGTACTGCTCTGCTCGATTGTGAGAGACGAGAAATGAGTCTAGGTTGCAATGGTTGGGGACTAACACGAAACCGGGAAATGCATAAAGATGTGAGGGGGAGCTGGTTATCAAGTATATTGCAGACATATCCACTCATGTATGTATGGAATTCTCATGTTCTTTTACATGGTGTGGCTGCTACCTGACAAAATCTTGTTATTCAGTGCTAAAAAATTGTATATAGAAGTAAAAATATACTTGGGGTTCTTGTATAGATCAACCTCTTCCACGGACCGTGTTGCTATTTATAATAAAAACTGCTCCGTATTGTCCAAGCGAATGATATTGCAGATTCTTGGTTTCTTGGCTCTGTCTTTGCCCCACCAGAGGATCTCGAGTCTGCAGGTCCACCGATAGAAGCAGAGCGCAGAGCTGTAGTCACTGCTGCATCAAGCCGTTCTACTCTTGCACTTTCTTTGATGTAGTTGTTGCCGTTTAAGTTTAACCACTCCATTTCTCGGGAAGCCTGGCGAGACAACATCGTACGACAGGGTTAGATTGAAAAAACACAAAAACCTGAACTCTACCTAGCTTGGAGCTGAGCGGCTAAACCCTCGCTCACTGAAATTAGCTTGCAAATCCACAAGTAATGTAATCTTATGCTAAAATACAACGAGGGTTTAGCGGTGAAGTCTTGAATTTTAGATTTTGAAGCATCATTTCACCTGAGTTCATATAAAACTCATATGTAAAATTAATAATCCCTTGGGGAAGATCATAAGTAGGAATGTGAAGGAATACAACATCGATTTCATACAAGAAAAAAATACAAACCCACAACTAAATCTTTAAAATGTGCATTAAAAACACCAATTGTGTATACGAAAAAATCAATTACATTAGAAAATCCCAAATTCACAAAGTTAATCCAAAAACACAAATCCCAACAGCCTAAACTTCAAGAAATCAAGAAAGGGGAATTATTTGAAATTTATTTAGTTTTATTTATTAATAACATGATTAGCTTTTAATTTAATATTATTTTTATGATAATTATACTGAATTTAACCCACAAATTCACGTAATCATTTTTTATTTATTGTACACATCAATAAATTAAATTAATATGCCGCATCATCAATATTAGTAAAATTTATTATTTTTAAGATAAAAATATTTTAAGAATCATGAGTTGTGCCATCTTGAAGTAGTGCGTTAAGATCTCGACTTGTGGGGTATAATAACGGACTCACACTGCCTCCGCCGATCTACGCACAACGGATGGAACCAAAAATGGATGCCGACGGGACTGACCCGAAACCCGAAACGATGCCGGCTTCCACCGACCCGCTTGCCAACAAATTCGTCACTCTCAACGACCTCGCCCACGAGCTGGCATCTCTGCAGGAGCTAGCGAACCGCGGCGGCTGGCGGTCGATCCTCGACAAGGTGGCGAAGGCTCGATCACTCGCTCTCCTGACCACCCCTCACGACCACCTCACCTACCTCGCCTACAACGTCCTTGCCATGGTCAAGCTCCGCCGCTTCAAGGACGCCCTCGCCGAGCTCGATTCCATCGAGGATTTCGATAGCCACCACTACCGCTACGAGACCTACCCCAAAATCTACCGGAGCCGGTCTGGCTCTATGGTCCCATTCTCGCTGCGGTGGCTCCACGCGCTTATCCCTATCAAGTTAGGTAATCGCCAAGAGGGACTGGACAGGTATTATTTGTTACTCGATTTTGTTCGTAGGAAAATACAGGAAAAACAAGCTCAAAGCAATTGCAATGAAATTTCGATTCAGGTTTGGAAGAAGAGAGAGGCTTTTGTTGTGAATTGTATCATTACTGAGCATTTGAGTAAAAAAGAGTTTACTGTGTGTTTGGATTTGATCAAAGATTTGATCTTTTGTGGGAATTCGGACCCGGTTCTGTTGTCAAAATTAGGGTATGTGCAAATGCAAATTGGGGATTTGGAGGGGGCGAAGGGGTCGTTTGATCGGGTTGAGAAGTTACTGAATCAGAGTAATGGCAGTGGGGATGATGGGCCGTTGAGTGAGGTTGAGTTTAGGAATTTGGTTAGTAGGAACAAGGCTTTGGTGTATTTGGTTGGGAAGGATTATGTGTCCGCGGTCAGGGTGTATGAGGAGTGCATTGAGAGGGATCATACAGATGTTGTTGCAATTAACAATAAGGCGCTTTGCTTGATGTACCTCAGGGATTTGTCTGATTCGATTAAGGTGTTGGAGAACTCACTCGAGAGAATCCCTACCTTGGCATTAAACGAGACTGTTGTGGTTAATTTGTGTAGCATGTATGAGTTGGCTTATGTTAATCACTCTGATGTTAAGCGGACGCTTAGTAATTGGATCGCTCGAGTTGCTCCCGATGATTTTGATTCCTCTTGTACAAGGATTTAAGGTGGTCTCCTCTGCTTCAACACGGTTTTTTTTTTCTTTTTTTTAATCTTTATTTTTTTAAGGGATTGATAATGTTTTCTGACATTCAAATTGATCAATATTAGCTTTGTCACTACTGGTCTCACTCCTCATGTTATTGATGAGGCCAAAGATATTCTTCTGTATCTTGTAAGTTGAGTTTAATGTCCACCGAACAAAGTTGTCTTTATGGTCTTCTTGAACGATGACTCATCCTGGCCAGGATAAAATTGACTTGCTTTTCTGATTTATGTTGTTGTGGCACAGAAGTTCTCAGGACGCTGTTCTAATGAAGTATCTGCTTAAGAATGCTTGATCTTTGGGCTTGCTCATTATCGTGTCTCTTTGGCAAAGTTCATAGTTGTGGAAGTTATAATAGCTGCACAACTGGGAAATATTGAAGGCCATGAGAAAGCAATCGACAACAGGTTGGACATCAAGCTAAGATTAAGTAAGCTGATTACTATTCTCTAGCAACATTGTGTCCTGATTAAATGCCGTGGCTTCTTTCTTGGCAGAATGGAGATTAGCTTTGTGGTAATGTAAAGACTTTGGCTTTCTGGTTATATTCCTGTATTGGTTGTTCTGGGATGTTAGAAGTTGATGCTTTGACTTGCCCGGTGGGAAATGGGATAACCTTGATTTGTCAAGCTAAGATCAATCACTTTTTGAAAATTTTACTTTAACTGAAAATCAAGAGGCCTGTTTTACTTTATGTGCAAAGACTTGATTGAAAGCAAAAGGTTAATTTATTGTTAAAACCAATTAAAGAAAAGAAGTCCATTATAAGGCGGAAGGCTTCATCAGCAATATCAAACTCAATCTGGCGGAAGACTTCATTGGCAATATCAAACTGCAAAACCAAAGGGGAAAGCACACCACCGACCATCCTGCAACCAACACAACACGTTCCAGAAACCCATCAGGGAAAACAAGAGGACGATCATCCGTTAGAAACTCAAACATATGGCGGGCCATGGCGATGCTAACGTTTTCTACGTATTTTTTCCAAGAACCTACATCACAGGAGTAAACATCAACCCAGTATTCTCGTACCTCGTGATAATCTATAAACCCAACCAAGTGGGCATTCCTTAACAATTTGAAATCATCAGTATTAGCATCGAAACCAAAACCGTCAATAACATTTAAGTTCCAGTCTTGATAGGAATATACAAAACCATGATTTAGAACATCCCCTTGGCCATGAGTGACCCCCTCTTCACTTTAATTGTTTGAAGAAAAGTTTTAAAAGAAAGCAAGCACCTACGTATAATAGCATTGGAACCATGCCAATGAAAATGTACGGTACAAAGGGGGAGGACCGGGGAGCCGGGACACTGAAAAATAAGACGAGATCAGGTAGATTACTGTGAAAAAAAAAAAAAAAAAAAAAAATCTTAGAAGCGGATAATGTATACACTTAACAGTAATAAATTAAGGGTAGTGATAAGAACCATGTTTGGCTCAGTGGGGCTCAGAATTTAGTTCTCCTCCTGCCTATTTTCTTAATGGGTCTACTTTGGACTCTACGCAAACTAGAATCTTTCATGGGACCTTTGATTCTCATGTCAACACTCAAGGGGAGTTAACAGTGGAGTTTACCACGTTAGCATTCCACTAGACTCTATAAATAGGAGGACGCTGACCCTTTACACGGTAAACTTCTCAAAAGTCTTATGTAAATTTCCTATATGCCTGCCTCCCATCTACACAAAGCATCTCTTTCTTTATTCTTGTGATCTCTCTTTACTGACACACTGGATTCTCTCTTTTCATTCTTATTTTATCTTTATATTGATTTAAATATTAAAATGTTAATGTTAGACTCACTCGTTCCAGATTACATAATCTCTTTTTATTTTGCAAAGTGTCGATCTCGACTTTTGACAGATTTAAGATCCACAACTTTGATGTTCATCACGACTAGCATACCAATGAGCGTGAAAGCATGGTGGCGTGGAAAAGCTCGCTAGTAGAAGTGCAGCTGATCCGAAATTTGATATGTTAAAATTTTAGCTCGTATAATAAATGGGAGCATTTTATAAACAATTTGTTTAACTTTGAAATAACAACACATATAAACAATTAAAATTATAAAATAATTATTATTATAGATAATATTTATAATTTTTGATGTTTTTTATATTAAAAAAATAATTCTGATTGAAAAAATATTATAATTTTATTAATATGATAAAACGAATATATAATTGAAATATTCTAATAATAATTTAAAAATATATATATAATAATTTTAAAATATTGAAATAATATAAATTATATATTTTTATATATAAATAAATATTTAAATTTATATAAAATTTTAAATCGAATTTAATTTAAAATTTTATTATAATAAATTTGTAATTTAAATTAATTTTTAATATAAATTAATATCAACATTTTAATTTTTTGATGTCTTATAATAAGAATATAAAAAAAAATGGTGTAAGTAGTGTTATGCTACCTATTTAGATCACATCCATCAATTAATGTCTTGAGGTCAACAAATGAATCATCTTTATTAATTCGTACCCTATTGTCCATCTCGAAGCTTTTCTTCCTTTTATAATGTCCACTACTGTGTAATTAAGTAACCTGCAAGTGACAGAAAACAACTCGTATTATCCAAGCTTAGTCTTATCTGCTCCTGATTCGCATTTTATTTACGTTGAATTGCCAATTCAAAGTGTAAGTTAAAATTCTGAGCACATTCACCATCTTATCGCTTGTGCATCAGTGGATGGTTAATGTTTAAGCTTCTACGGTGTCCATTACTGGGGTGTCAGAAAAGTAGGATTTCAGTACAAGAGGCAGAAAAAGGAGATTTGGCCACACACTCGAAGAAAAATGCCCCCAAAAAGGGGAAAAGAGAAGGAGTTGTGCAGCACATTGACTGGTCTCACACGAACATCATTTTTTTCTCTGTATACTTGCTCAACAAGGTTCATCATCACCATTGCAATAATTCTTTTGGTATGGATACAACAATGGTCTTCTATTATTTAGGCATGTATGTATGCATAGGAAAAGCTCAGAATTTAACGTTTGAGTGAAAGGAGAAAAAAAAAAGGGAGAAAAATCATGCGTGTGTGTTTAGGATACAAAGCTATAAACAACTGAATTGAACCTTTAGTACAAGAAATGAAACTCAAATCAGCTAAGTGAGAAGGCATATTGATGCAGAGTTTCCAAGTAGTCACATTTATGTCATATGACCAGATGGTATCACTTTAACCATGCTCATTTGTAGGTTCCCATTCCCACACCAGTGTCTCTGCCATATGGCTGCTGGAAGCTGTCCCTGGCTTTGGAGTAGTTGATGTAGTAAAACTGGGAGATTATGGAAGTAAAGAAGGTAAAAGCTGCCCCTGCTGCAAAAACTCCCTTTCTCACAGTCTGGCAACTGGGAGGGTTTTGGGCACCGAAAATAGTCCTGTACTTGGTGTGGTAAGCATTCCTGACAGAACCCGCCAATAGGCATGCCTCGGCGATGAGGAAAAACACCCTGACAGAAGGTCAAAGAAGTCCAATTAGGTATATGGAAAATGCTATAGATATTGGTGGATGGATCGGTGGTTCAAGGTCACGTACGTACCAGCAAATTATGAAGAGAATAATTGCCCAGGCTCTAGAACCACCAGGACTCAAAGGCTTGCCGCAGCAGAAGCACCGACTTGCTGCCATGATGAGGACTTGGCTAGCCATGAGGAACAAGAACGCCCCAACACCAAAGCCAGTTGAAATGTCAGAATCGTAGACACAGAAATTGTAATTTTTATCATTGTCCTGTTGGATCACAGCCTGCAAAGCAACATTTGGTTAATATGCTAATCAGAAAACAGGAATCTGCCTTGGCAGGTCTGCTAGCCTCCACTACAGTTCTTCACCTTGAACTTTTCATAATTTTCTTAAACAATGATCTAGTTTTAGTGTGATGGTTGGTCAAAGGTAGAGAAATCAAAGAACCATATCAAGAATTAGATGCAAACCAGATGTGCCTTGAGAAAAGGAAATCCCCTCTTCAGCTTTGCCCAGAACAAATATTTTACTCACTATCTCAGTGTTTTGTTGTTTATTTGGTGTGATGTAAAGGTCAATCTAGATCAAGTCTAGTTACAAAAGGAGGAAATGTGAAAAAGGCTTCTGCTTCTGCAGAATTGGTAGCTAATAATAACGAATTTTACCAGCTATTGACACCTGATAGGTGACTTCAATTGATGCGTTTACCATATAGAGAAAACAGATAACTAATATACTTACTGATGCAAATAAAATCCACCATGACTAGCCTTTTTCAATGGAAATTATCATCTTTCATATGGTTTAATTCTAACATTTAAGGGGTTGAATGTCAACCAAAAATATTTAGCTTGGTTGCTCCCAGGGAGGTTGTTTGGAGGTTCAAGCGTCAACTTCCTCAAATTCTTACATAACGTAGGCTTTAATTCCGATGAATCAAAGAAGAAAAGATCGGATGTTATGTAAGGAGAAAAGAATTGTTGTTTTTGTTACTAAAGTAACATTGACACCACTGGATCTGGAATTTAGTTTCGTTTCAACCATATACCAATTGCTTCACCATTGAAAATTTTCTTCTCTTCAAGCAAGAAGCCAAAAATAAATAACAATAAATAAAAAAATCTGTTCCCTCTGTGGATCTGGTAGTGAATCAAAACTACCAACCTCACGTCCATCCCATTTGGTTAACTCTTAGACTGAAATAAATCAAATCTGCATCGCTACGTTTGGTATTCGATTGAGATCAATAATAAGTCGGTCCTTAATCCTTACTCTAAAGAAATACAAGATCCATTTTCCAATTATTTAAGTTCAACTTCTCAGCTAGCAAACAAGAAGAACAACTCAGAGACCAAGTTTCTTTCGTGAAATCCGAGAACAGCATCTTCCATTTTACTATTTCTTTATGTGTTATTCTCATCATAAGCCAAGCAAACCCATTGATTCATTAATATAATATCGAGAACATTGAATAACTAGTTGCGTAGAACAAAGGAAAAGAACAAGAAAAAGAAGGGGGACTACTCACAGTGCTTCTTCTCTGCTCAGCAGCAACAGCCAAAGCAAAGGCAATTAGATCAAGGATGAAGACAGTGATTAGAACTAGCTTTGAGGCCATGGCTTTTCACCTTCACTGACCAGAAAGATCTTGTCTTTTCTCTCTCTCTCTCTCTCTCTCTCTCTCGCTTCAACCCTCAATGTATCAACCTTCTCTCTTCTCTAAATACACCCAGAAAGGCAGCTGTTGTTATGTAAAGAACTGGGCAGACACTAATATTCAGCTTTGTGTAGAAGACAAGGAAGAATTTACCTAAAGAAAAGGACAGTATACCAGTTTTCAAAAGATCGAAAATTGGCGTTTCACCTTCTGCACAATGACTTGTAAACCAACACCATGTGTTATATAGCAGCAAGCTTGATCCTTTACAGTTTTGATGACAAAAGATGGACTAGGCCACCACTACTTTAGGGTCTTTATTACTTAGTTGGTTAAGTAAGTTAATTGCAAGGGCTTTCTCGGTATTTCACAAATCAGAGTTGATGCAGTTTTAACTGATGAAAGAAAGAAGTGAATCGGTGGATTCACAGCTGCAATGCTAAGAACAGAAAACAGTGGTTGTTGGCCAAAATTGGCTTATGTCAACTCCAAGCAGGCTAAAAGAAAATTTCATTGTAAAAAAAAAAAGCAAGGATTTGGTTGTACTAGGGTCACTTCCTGTTTATAATTCTTCCTCTGCCTTTTTTTTGTTTTTTGTGTAGACAAATATGTATAAATATATAATACAATATTTGAGAATTTACAGTCCTCCGGTCAGTGATCTTTATTCCTGAACATATTATGAAACAGAGACCCTTTTAACTTGATTGTATATCATTGAAAAAAAATTAAATTTTGTCTCCATTTGTTGCATATATATTACCTACGCTAACCTAGGTGACCACCAACACTATGAGCGGGGAGGAATGATAGTGTTGAGACCGTAGGGTTTTGGGACTAGGAGATTTGAAGGTAGAAATTGAAATTTGAGGATTTGAAATAAGATAAAAGGGATAGTTCAACTTCCAATGACTATAATATTTCCAAAAAAATGAGGGTTTGGTTGGGGTGCTTTGCAGTCCTGCTGTATCTTTAGATCTGTTTTCTCTTTCTCTCTAACCCCTAATAAAGTAGTTACTAATTATTATTGTGTTAAAAAGAAAAAAAAGGAAAAAAGAGCTTGCATATATATTAAGAAAAGATTCACCTTATATACACTTCACATAAAAAATAGAATAAATTAATAAGCAAGGGACGAAGCAATAGAAAAGAATGTGGTCCCATGTTGTTGAATGGAGAAGAGCTTCTAAGTCGTAAGTAACTCCACATCTAATCTCTAGATCCATCCTTACTTTTGCTTAGCCATGGTGCATGGCATGATTCAATACCAGCCATGCGATTTAACTTGATTTTTTTCAACTTTTAAGCGTTGAGTTGGTGGACATGTAGCATTTAAATTGGAAGCACAGGGGTCGTTTTCGGATATGTCTAAAGTTGTCCCTACAACTGCCTGGCATGTATAGCGTGAGAGGATTGTATCAAACTATGAAAAGGACAGGTCTAATGTTATCTCAAACGAACCTCTAGAGGATAGCCAAAATAGACTCATTAATCATTAGCCTTCTCATATAAGATGAGACAGCATAACATCAGTGGTTTTATTGTTGCACAGAAATTGTTTTCTGCCAAGGGCGACATGTAAAATGACAATAATCATGCTAATCTCATCAAATTTTACGCATGAGGGTGTAGGGTGTAACTTAGTTTCTACAGCTGAGAGCTTGGAATCGGGAGATCCTAGGTTCAAATCATTCTTTTCTGTGAGTTGCTGTAATGTTAATTGCTTAATTTGTCCATCTGAAGTTGGTTTGAAATGGAAATGTTGCAGTGTTTATTGTTGTCACAAAATCTACTGTGGTGGATGAGAGTCTATAAAAAATTCTATGGCTGTATCCCTGTAAGTTTGTCAAAAGAGACAAATCCTATCAAGATATCACTATCATATAAATGTCAGTCTTCTAAGTTCCAGGTAGCATTGACAAATGGTTGGTTCGGGTTGGATTCAGGTAAGATTTTTTCAATTCTCAGGTCGTTCAGGTTCATCAGTTCCAGGCTTATTTGGTTTTGAATATATTAGTTTTTAGGCTTATTTCTGGATTTTCAAATTCAAGTTAATTGAATTTTGGATCATTTCAGGTCTGTGTTATTTTGGTTTGAAGTGTTTGGAGTTATACGTCACTGACATTTTTCAGTCAATGTGGCTAGATGGAGTCGCATTTCGAGCATGTTAAGTCGGGTTATTCGGGGTGGATGATGTTTTGTTATTCCCCATTCCAAGTTCAACCATTGACTGCTTATAAGTTGTAATATATTTATATGTGCTACATCAAGAGCCTGATCAAGCAAGTTCAACTTCATGTGGCTACGCAGAAGACACGAAGAGAAACGAGTATAAGGCAATGCCGTGCAAATGTTGCTCGTATCCTCCAAAGTTGCCGGCTCAAGCAAGCCCTTGATAGGTAAATGATCTTCTTCTGCAGCTGTGACTAACTTCTTATTTTCTTTTACTTTTTGGTGATACCCGAACAGGCTGAGCAAGTCTACAAGGATATGTGCCTATTGTTGCTTATGATCAAATTAATGAATCTTGTCAATGTATTATGAACAACATTTCCCATATCAGCATGCAGAGGTACATGAAATGTGTTTAGGCCTTTAATATACTACTCTAGCAATTCAATATTGCAGTTTCTTTAGATGATCAATATCTTCACCATCCTCCTTTCATGTTCAAGAGTTTTCTTTGTTTTATTGTTCATTGGGCTTCGTTACTGCTAGTCTACTGCTGCAGGAACACGCGATGCTTGAGTATTGATATTAACCAGGAATTGTCAAGCTTAATATTTGCTGCCACAAGAGATGTGGTGACTTGCCAGGGTTGCAATTGCTGTGAAAACTGTTAAAGGAGCTCTGCGGTTGACAATATGACCATACTAATGCTGAATTATTGACTGGAAATCCTGTGAGCTCTCAGATAAAGGAGAGCTTATGTCTCAATTCAGTTCCAGATTAAGAGAAGCTCAATCTAATGAATGAAACAAGTGAATATGAGGTTCCGGGATTTTTGACCAAGCCCCAGATCATAATATCAGCAGCCGGGTGATTGTATCTTAAGATCAAGCTTGTGCAGGCTTTCTGGTCTGTGCGAACACAGCTAGATTGGATATGGTTCTCTATTTAAGCCTCAAATATAATCTTTCCAAAATTCTTGCAGGAAGCTGAAGCTATGGATTTGTGCATCCAAGATAGTAGCAGTGACAGCAATGAGAATTGCATACTAGCTTCACAATTTATCAGGAAACCTAGAAAGATCAATTGATGTAATAGGGATTTGCAGCATACTAGGAGTATTGGTAAGGAAATTCACAGAAAAAATTGCAAAATATGTGGTACCAGACAAAAGTTGCAAAGCCTCATCACCTAATGCTTCTTTGAGCAGCACCCCTCCAATTCATGAGAGATCCATTATCTATCTTGATGACTTAAATATGAATAAGAATCACTGATGTGTCTCAAATGTAGTCTGATCAAATATCTGACCAAATGTGTTGCACATTCTGTGTGCATCAACCTGAATACAGAATGCCTTTCTCATTGAACTGTAGAGATGAGGGTGATGACCATTGATTTATTAGCTATCCAACATTTAATGCTATAAAGTAGCTTACAGCAAGATAACATTTTTGACACTGCAATCAAACATCTTCTCCTGTTTTCAATAGATTGTAAGCATCTCCCTGCAAAATTCTCGACACATCCTTTTTAAATAAAACATGAATAGTAACTAATAAAGAAAGAACAATGGATTTTATTGACAAAATAACAACAATGCCTCACAGTTTGGTGATACATACAAACAGAATATCTTAACAAACGTTACAAGTAAACTCCCGAAGAGTACACGTTTAGATCATTACAGATCCAAAAGATATAACAGTGGAGTAATAATTCTTTACAGGATAAATTACAAAAAACAATGTCTCACGCAGCCCTTACCAAAAAATAATGAAAATAAAAGTACACATATTTCACATGGCAGCAACACCAAAAGCCCTTATTATGTATGAGAGCCGTCTACCTGTTTCACTCATTTTCTTCTCTTGTGTCCATTTTTTCCCTGCTAAGGGACCTGTTTTCATTGCCAACAATCTGGAAAATATCAAAGCATCACAAAGGGAGAATTGTTTACGAAGCTTTCTGAAACCTTTATTATGTAAAATCAATTTTCAACAGAGGTTCGGCTTTTCCGGCCAAACAAAAGAAGCTTTCTGAAACCTTTAGCAGCTTTAGGAGAGCTTTCATCACTGTTCCATTTCTTCCTGGAGTGGTTTGGTTCCGAGTTTATTTCATCGGGTGGTGGGGTTGACATTTTCATCTCAGATTTCTGGGGTGAATGCAAAATTTGGCTTATCACATCACTGTCTCTGATGTTCACAGCAGAGAGGTACATAGCCTTATTTGGTGCTTCTGGCATTGGATGTATCGTTGTGTCAGAAGTATACTCACCATGATGAACTGAATCTTGCGTAGCTTGATAATGAACTGAAGCCACTTTAGGTAACTCATCATCCCCACCTTGCAAGCAATCAATTTGTGCAGATGAGGCTATATGGAGTGATACACCATTGCTGCTTTTATCATCTGAATTATCTCTTTGTGAGACATTAACTTCATTCTTCTCTATAGAAGCAATGCTGTGTAATTCCTTATTGTCTCTAAAATCATCCATGGAATCTGTAGTTGGTGTCACTTGTGGAGCTTCAAACTCTGTTGACTTTTCTACTTTGGCAACAATTCCATCTGTCTTTGGAATTGTATCATCGTTGATCACATTTGAACTTGTGTCTTTATTGTTACCACCATCAGTCTTCTGAGATGAACTTACTTTCGAGGTTGCTTTTTTGGGTTGGGAAGGCTTTGATTGAACTGATTCCAACTTTGGAGTCCTCCGAGCAGCAGCAAGGCGATCAATGGTAGAGTTCCTAAATACAGATTTCTTATTCTCTTGATTTGGAGGTTGAATCTTTGGCTTTTCATTCTTTGAGGAAGTTCCCAGAGATCGTTTATCTGCTGGAATTTTCTTGGAAGTTGCTGAAATGCTCCCAGCAGTGCTCCTTTCAGCAATTCTCTTCTGGCGTTGAGTGAGTAACTCCTCCGTTCGCTTCCTATTCTCTTCTTCCTATTTGCAAGCAGATATTGTAGTGAGAAAATAATTAAAAAATGGGGTTAACAGAATGGAGGAAGCAAATTAGGGAAATTTTATATTCAAAGAAAAATGAAAGATTTCATCCTGTCTGATTCTATTGCACCATCAGTCACGATAAAACAACATTCCAAAGAGCTCATGTTTCTTATCTTCACTGAGACTATCAGGTTATGTTTAATAGATTAAAATGCTTGCTAAGTGGTATTACCTTCTCAGATTTGCTCTTCTGTACTATATTTCTGACTCCAGAAGGTGGTTTCTTGGTTTTTGGCACAATGTCTGGCCTGCTCCTCCCAAGAGATCCATTTGAAACTTTTGACCTGATTTCCTTACCTGAAACTTTTCCACCAGGATTTCCCCTAGTTTTACCATTGATGCCCTTACTGTTAGGAAGCTTGACCCTGTTGGCAGTTGGTTCCACATCTGAGTGCCTTCTGTTGGCTTCAGCAGATAAAATATCCTTTTCATAATCCATTTCTGGAGTCCAACTTGAACCCAGATGCTCAGCAGCTGAATCACGATCAAGTACCATGTAAAGGTCATCTGGTTCAAGGGAACCACATGCTTGAGCATTATCATGTGAAATTTCTGGGGTTCCATTCTTGTAATGAGCAACTTCAACTATATCTGAAACCGTGATTATGTCTGTCCTCAGCTGTGAAACAGACTGATCATCTACCAATGGTCGAGCCTGGATGATGAATGAGTCATCAGCTATAACTTCTTTCTTACTTTTCACATTGTGGAAATGATCATTAGATACTGATGAATCATAAGCACCAGAAAATGTTTTGAGGCCCATGTATTCATCCTTATTAGTTGACTGATCTAGTTGGCTGCTGAAAAACCAGTCTCCTTCCTTTTGACTTCTGACCATGAGAGATTCAGTAGAGTAATCAGAAACCGTAGGTCGGTAAGAGCTCCCTGATTCATCAGTCCTCTGAGAAAATAACAACTCCTCATACGGACTATCCCTCTTCTTTGTCATTGGGCAGACATTTTCTCCAGCTTCAAAGCTTCCGACCCCTGATTCACCCGCATCAGTAATTTCCCTCTTTTCTGCAATGAAGGAGTCATTTGAAACTGCTTCTTGCCTTTTTACTTCCTCATATTCCAAGTTCAGTGCCAATGACCTTCCCTCCTCAGAGCTTTTGTTACTAACGTATTCCTGAACCAATGAAGCATGACGATCATTTTCTGAAGAGTCCATATCTTTGTCCTTCATCAGAAGGCTTTCAAAGGTACCCCAGTGGTCCTTTCGACTTTCTCCTTTAAGTGCCACTGTGTTATTCTCCTGATCAGTAGCAGCATCTGATCCTCCAGTCATGTGGTGCTGTGATTTTTTACGATGACGTTGGCCCGATTTATGCCTTCTCTCAAATGAACTGACAGCTTCCACTACCTGCTGCTTTAGAGCTTTTCCATCAATGAATTCCTCCTCATCAGATGTCTCCTCAGAAATGCTGCCTTTTTCTCCATCTCTCTTGGAAGTAATGTAGTTAATATTGCGGATAACAACCTTTCTTGAGGACTTTTTCCCAACCTTTTTCCTATGCAGGTGCTCCACTGAAGGCTGCTTTTCATCTGATTCAGTCTCCGAGCTGGAATTATCAGGGTCAGTTGAATCATCTTGGTCTAGAGTTTCTTGGCCTTTTGATTTCTTCTTGTTCCTCAACGAAGATTTATGATTTCTATGATCATCACCTTCCCAATCATGGTTAAGGCTGGAATCATCCCCGTTTGGAGGCCATTGATTATTCCCTGGAAAATATGGTGGGGTAAACTGCATACCAGGAAAAAGGTAGCCCTGATATGGAGGCACCTGTGGAAACATAGCACCTTGAAAGTTATGCATGTATTGAGGAAGATGATTTGGCCATGGCATTGGCAATTGTGCTTTTCCATCTGCTGATTGCATCTGAGTTGATGCTGACAAACTACCATCTGTAAATGTAGTCATCACCACCAAAAAATTGTCAGATTGCACTATATCAACTTCTCTAGCAATATCTTCTCATAAAAATAACTATTAAGCAAGAGATTGACTGAAGCTACTGAAGGAGAAATAGTAACCATCCAACATAAAATATATAAAAAGTCACAGATAAGGATAGTCAACAGACTTGCATACCAGGTAATAATGAGGAATGCAAATATGACAACACCTATATCCCAAGCGCTTAAGCAGGTATATACAGAGAGAGAGAAAGATTAACTATAAAGGACTATTTCAGATTTAGCAAAATGAAGCTTAATTATATTTCTAACAAGGTGAAAACAGAAAAAAAAAATCCTGAAGAACTGCCAACATTTATGGAAAAAATCACACAAGTTTCTGTGTGCAGTAGATCATGACTCATTGATCCTCTAGTAGTACAGGCATTTATACTTAGTCATACCTTTGTTTTGGTCTAAACTTCCAAGACTTAAAGCTGAATCAGAGGCATCTGTTGAGCCATTCTGGCTCCCAGCAGGGTAACTTTCCTCACCAGCTAGTATGATTCCAGAAGTTCCAACATAAGGCAAATCCAACCGAGATGCCTGCATTGCTGCTACCTCATTTATCCAAAGACGATCTTGATTCTTTCTCTTGCATAATTCCATGAAATTTAAGCATGCTTCCCTGTCTCAAATCAGACATACAGCTCAAAACCAGCTAAATGCAAAAGAAGGGACCAGTTTTGATTGTGACTATCTGAAAAAACTTGTTCAGAAATACTCAATTAGGATCAATCTGCAACACATGTTTCTGGATAAGAGGACCCAAAATCAAAAGCTTTGAAAAAGGTAAACAATGATAGAACATATCATTTCATTTACATCAAAGCAGTCATAAATATTGAACACTGGAAAAGACTATACTCTTATGACATTATACAAAAAACAGTTGGTTCAAAGAAAATTTTCCATATTGTGAAGTCCGAAAGCTCAAAAAGGACATTATTCTATCATTTGATACCTTAAACGTGAAGCTCCAAAAGTATCAGCAAATGAAACAAGATCATTTATGCCATCCATTTCAAATCCACTAACCAAAGCACGAGCATAAGCCATTGCCTGCTCTTTGTGGAGAACAGCTTTTCTAGTTTCCAGAGCACGATGAAGACGAAACCTGTTTCAGAAGCATTATAATTTAGATGGATCAAATCAAGCGTATGTTATCAAGTATTATCAGTTGCAAGACTAAATTTTTACTTGGAGTTTTCTTCCTGTACAGCATTGGCATCTCCAGTGTAATCTCCTTTGGACTAAAATGAAGCAGCAGAAAAGATTTAATTTTTTGACAGGCAGATTGACAGAAAAATGAACCAGAACATGTGGCAATGGGGTTTTGAGCAATTATGTACCTTAAATGTGGAAGTTGACTTTTGGACGTTCCCAGCAGGACCTGCAACATTTTCCAACCAATAACAGGTTAGTGAACATGATCAGACAAGAAGATAGAAACTTTTTAATGGCACTAAGTTTAGTCATTTTTTAGTTCAAAAATCATCATTGAGCTTGACTTCAATGAGAAAAATGGTTAGCAGAAATAGCTACAACAAGAAAATGAAAATACAGTACAGGCATACCTTCTGAATCAGCATTCATCAATTCATTTGATTGAACTGAACTCTCAATCTGCTCTAACTCTGTCTCTATTGTTACAAATCTCTCAAGAATTTCTGGCGTGTTAACAAATCTCACAAATCTGCCACAATTAAAAAAAAAAAATCCCAAATACCATACTCAGAGTGACAAGTCCACTTACAACGACCAGGTTATGATTGCTTTTGCTATCCAAAGAGAACATGATCCACCAACATTATATCCTTTTAATCTAAACACCGATTCAGAGCCTACCCAATTCAGAAATGAATAAACTTGGAAATGACCTACTCAGCATCACATAAAGGTTTTATTTGATCTAAAAGGTAGAAGAATATGATTTCTCAATAACGATCTTGCAAGGAACTTGGATTCCCAAAACAAGTCCAAAGCATTTACAAACCTAATCAAATCCAATTGTGTAAAATTCAAACTTCAACAAAGTTCAAGACCAAAAGTCTTCCTTTTCCTCTTTTCACTGCCAGTGTATCCCCCAACAAGCACGGCGTTGCAATGTGACATGCAACATGCAAGCAGAAGTAACCGAGAAAAAGCAGATTCATGTAAATGTTACCTCTGAAGAGTGGCTTTGGTGAACCAGGAGGCGTTTGCGGCCACGGGACGGAGAGTGATTGAATACCCACCTTTTGATATCTGATCTTTGGCAGTCTTTAAGTGTGAGATGAACGGTTCAAGTAGCCCGGAGGCCAGTTTCTCACTAACTCCACCAGAAAAAATCACCAGCTCACATCTTCAAGAATTATGACGCACAAAATTAGCCCCACAAAAGATAAAACACACAAACCATCAAGAATCTATTTGAAAAGCAATACGTACGAAAACATACCTGGTTCTGGTGGGTGTGAGCTGAAATAAAGCATGATCAAGAAGGGTTCTTGAATCCATCCTCAGAGAAAAAAAGAAAGAACGGAGATGCAAAAGAGAGAGAGAGAGATAGAGAGAATAATTCACTAAGATATATCAAAGAACCAATTTTTAGAGTTCTACTGCTGTTTCATAGCTGTTCCTTGGATGCTCCACATGCTGGACCATCACATTGAGAGAGGTAGAGAAAGAGAGAGGCAGACAGCAGGATATTGTGAAGCCAAGCACATGGGATAGAGCTCGTGGAAGGAGACGCCGAATGGCGACGAGAAGAGCAGAGAAAGTAGATTATATTTTCTCTACTTCCCTTTCGAGGGTGCGGGTCCCATGTGAACTTGGGGGTCCCACGTGAACTGCCGACAGACACTCTCTTTGTCCATCTAGCGATCTTCTTTCACATAAATCTGACGCTGTACATTCTACATAGATTGAACAGATAGATGGAACAGATCTAAGGTGGTGACCGATGGGCTGATGTAATGTTTTTCCCCATAGAGAAAAGAAAGAGTAACTTATAAGTAAAAAAGTCAGACTCCAGTGTTTAAATAAATATAATTAATTTTTACATTATATTAATTCATATTAATTATAAATAACCTTTTTATTTTTTTAAGTAATAGATTATGAATAGTTTGTTGAGAGGTCTCTCTCCTTTTAATCTCTTAGCTCTATATGTATTGACCCATAAGCTTGTCCCTGAAGATATCAGACAGCACAGGTGCTTTGGTCTTGGCTTTGCTGTCACTACAACTACTTGTGGCAGTACCTGGAGTGAGAATGTGGCAAAGTGCACAATTTTCTTCTTTTACTTCCAAGGGAGAGAGAGGGGGGTTATTAGTTAAATTTATTTGTTAAAAATAAATATAAAATTATTTATATTTGACTCTTTTTTTTTTTTTTTCAGATTTTCTATTCAGAAGGTTATCTGTTACCAAGCAAAAATTCTCATGGCAATTGTGGCAATGCAAAAGCAATTTGAGAGTTCATTCTAGAAAAGAAGTAGTTGAAGTTGTTTGCAGTTTTCATGTCACTTATACCTGCTACCTCCCAGTAAAAAAAAAAAAAAAAAAAAAAGGAAAAAAGATGCAACTAATGTTACTACTAATCATTATGGTTTGGTCAACAGAATTATTTAACATTCTCAAAAAGTACACTGTCACATTCTTACCCACAAATGGTTTGATTTCAATCTTGCATTATGAGAATCAACCATGGGAGAATTCTATTGTAGCTTCTGTTTTGGGACCATGTATGTTTATTTCTTTCTTTTAACTTGACTGTTGGATTGACATGTACTTCTATGTTTTTTTTTCTTTTTTCTTTTGATTCATCGGAAAATAGTGAAAAAAAATTTTAAATAACTTGTCATGTTTGAGCATGTTTTAAATACATTTATTCAGCGCTATTCCCTTTCACCAAACGAAGAAAAAAAAAAGGAAAAAAAAATATCATATAAAATTTGAGTGCCTACTTTTAGTCAATTTTTTTTTTTTTAATACAGAAAAATGTAAATACGATAGAATTTTTTATATTTGATTTACATGCTAAAAAGAGATGTGCAAATCCAAAACAACCAATCTTAGCTTGGTTTGTCACGAGATGGGAGCTACTTAGTTAGAAGGTTGAGAGTTTAAAACCTAACTCTTTCAGAATATCGCAAAATATAAACTTTAATTCCAATGTTAAAACAATTTTTTTTTTAAAAAAAAGTTCTTAACATGCTTGATATTTTAGTCTTTTCATTCTTAAAGCAGTGTTTGGAATACTCATCTTCAACCTTCACCTTGCAAATTTAAAAATTTTATAGGTTGGGAAAATTTTTATAGATCACATCAGATTTAACTCACTAAAAATGAGTTTGTATTCAATTTTGTAAAAAACAGAAAGAAAAAAAATGGGACGTCAAACATGGGTATTCATATGTGCACCAAAACAAAATCCACAAAAAAAAAAAAAAAAGGTGCAATTTTTCATTCATTGAATCGGAGATTAGAACCCAATAGCTTTGGTGCTAGATATGACTCCAGTGGTAGGTAGAGATGTGATACAGCTGAAGGGGCATGAGCACCATGATCCCACACAAGACCAAGCAGAACAGAGCTCCCTTGCGTTTCAAACACAAGTAAAACATAAATTTGACTGCAAATTACAGGCCATGTCCTGCACTGCACATAGATGGAGACAAAAGACTATTGTTTGATGCGAAAAACTAAGTCACACGAGGCAATTTTATGTAATGGTGGGAACGACTCTATTGTATTACTGTTACGTAATCATTGTCTGTTCAATAACCATTGTCCTTAAAATAAACTTGTTGAGGACATGTGATGGATTGATGACCACCCAGAAACCCATAAGCACACTACTAGCCACTTCTGGGTCCATCTACCCACCTTAATATTAAAGATAATTTTTATCCAGTGATATGAAATGCAACCACCGCCATTATCATATATTGTAACCTATCAATGCACTTCAATTCAGACAGAACACAGCTAAGAGGGGTAGTTCATGTATTGTGAGTAACTTTCTTGTCACATAGGATGCCCAAGCTCTCAACTACCCGGTAATGTCCCAACATTCAGGATCAAAAGTTGGCAGCATTAATTGGTTGCTAGAAATATAGAGGATCACACACACACACACACACACACACACACACACACACAAATAAAACAATATTTTCTTTGTAATCTTGTTCCATAATTCACAAGAGTTGTTTTTGTGAACTCATATACATAATCTAGAATTACAATATATATAATAGGTCAAGTAGGAATCTTTTTTTGACACAGTAATTAAATTTTCTGATACTTATATAATTTATCACGATTTTTCAAACATCCAATTGATTTCCAAAAAAAATTATGGATCTCACTTTTTGATGTTCAACAGAATTTTTAACGGATTAGACCTAAACTAATTAACGGAGTAACTACATGATACTAAATTGATGAATGAGAGTCCACATGTCTCTAAGGTTTTTCCTTTTTTTTTTTTTTTTTTTTTTTTTTTAATGTCAGGCCACTAAGTACCATAAGAGAATTATCCATTCATTTTAGGAAAATTTACATTTGATATGCATAAGTTTAGGACGACAATAATTCACACTACACATTTTAAAATGTAACAACAAAAAAGAAATACTAATATTTAAATACAGTAACAATTAGCCTTTTTTTTGTTAATTTTTGTTAATAAGAATTTGAAATAATTATAAAAGTAACATTATAAATATCATAAAAAGATTAAATTACCCTTATCTTATTAAGAAGAAACAAAATTTTGTGAGGGCTTGATTTTGAGTTTGGATTGCTTGTTGTGTTGATTTTTTTTAATCATAGTATTGCTGTTGGAAATTTTCTCCGAGGAAAATTTTTAATATTTGTTTCCTTTTTTTTTTTTTTTTGAATTTTGTTAATTACTAGAACTATTTTTTTTTGGGAACATTATAAATTTTGCTTAAATAAAGCGGGGCTGACATTTCTTTTTACTATTTTCATTGCATTAATCATGGTATATTTTTTCCTATAATTTAAAACGTGGAGTGGGAATCACTACATATTTTAAATGTAAAATTCTCTCCTTTTTAGTCATGAGTGGCACACGGTATTTGAACATCACAATACTGGAACTGGTTTTTCTCTATTCCATTAATTTTATCCGTATAAAGCTTTTGAATTGATGTTGCACGTGTTCACCAAAAGGCAGGAAAGTTCATGCTAGGCAGAGAAACGATTAACATTGTGAATGTTTCTGCTTCACATGTAGAACTAACCAAAACTGCAAAGAAGAGATTTTGAGATAATATGAATAAGCTTTTATAACAAATTCTATTGGAATGAAATGATTTTTATTTAAGAAAGTTTGAACAAGCATTTAGACAGTGAAATAGAAGGATTTGAGAGAATAAGTGGGGGATTTGGGTACACATGCAAAAATAATGAAAGTGAACCCATTTTTAACTTTTCTTATAACCCAAGACTTAGCTTTAATTAATACCTACTTAATCACATTTGATTGTCTTTAAAAGTAGGCAAAACAATAGTTAGGTTGACTTTTCTTAGGAAGAACTACGAATTGTGAATGTGTAAGGGCTACAAAGTCATACTATCATGTAGTTTGTGATGAAAAACCACATTCATATCGTAGTGGTGGGAGAACTTAGGGGTGGCCAGGAGAAATGGTCCATCAACAAAGAAAAATTGGTGATAGAATTAAAAGGTTCAAGATGCCTTTTTTTTAAAAAAAAGAAAAAATTGTTATAAAAGACTTCTTAAGTGTTAGGATGACAGTAGATATAAAAGATATAAATTAGCTAAAAGGGAGGTAAAAAAAGGTTGCTGTAGTGACTCAAGTGAATACATTTAGCAATTTGTATAAGAAATTCAGAACCAAGAAAGAAGAGAATGAAATTTATAAGCCAGTTCAAATTATGAAAACGAAAAAGTGAGATCTTAACCAACTCATGTGCATTAAAAATGATGAAACAAAAGGTCTTCATAAGAGAGGATAAGATTAAAGAAAGATAGAGAACATACTTTGACAGACATTGTGATGAGAACAATCAGAATAATCTTGAATGCCTTAGTCGTTATATGAAAAAGATAATTACACTAAAGGTATTTATTTTCTAAATGGAAGAGTAGCTTTAAGGAGGATGAGAGATGGAAGAATGTGTAGATTAGATCAAATACCAATTGAATCCTGGAATGCCTAAGAAAAAAAAAATGGGGTGATTTGGCTGACAACATTTTTTGATACAATTTTGAAGAAGAGAATTATACCCATTGAAAAAAGGATGAACACACTTGTCCCAATTCATGAAAATATCTCAATTCTGGCTTCAAACTGATAAAGGTACACTATAAAGGTATAGTAAAGGGTTATGAAGCAACGCTTATGAAAGATTATCTCTATCTTAGACAATCAATTTGAGTTTATGCTAGATAGGTCAATGATAGAAACTATTTTTCTTCATAAAAGGTTAATGGAAAAATATCAAGAAAAGAAGTGAAATTTGCACTTAATTTTTATTGATTTAAAGGAACATATGATTGGGCTTCAAGGCAAGTGATGTGGCAGACGACAAGGGGGGAGATGGTCCTTACATTATTTATGAATTTAATGAAGGATATATGTCAAGGAGTAATAACCCGCTTAAGAACAATATAAGGTGAGTTATCAAAGTGTTTAATCACAATTAGTTAACATTAAGAGTTGACTTTAAGTTTTTTCCAATTCATGTTACTTATTTATAGCGATATGTTGGGTTGTATGTTGTGTGTGGATAATGTTGTCTTGAAAGATGAGACCATAAAGGGATTAGACTGCAAATTAAAAATATAAAGACATGCACTAGAATCTAAGCATTTTAAGTTAAATAGTATAAAATTAGAACGCATGCATTCCGATTGTAGTAATGCTACGAGGGTGATGCAATGGACTATTAGATCAAATTGCGTAGTGTCCTTTAATGTGACCAATTTCTTTGCTTAGTCTCTATTATTCAAAGGTATAGTAACATAGAGGTGGATGTATTTCATAATGTGAGGATTGCATGGGTAAAATGAAAATATGCCACCAAAGTTTTGTGTGACCATGAAATTTTTATTAAGTTAAAGAACAAATTTTACCAAATAGTGAGTAGGCTCACTATGATTTATAGTAGTGAGTGATAGATTGTGAAAAATACATGTCTCAAAAAAAAAAAATAAAAATAAAAATAAAAAAATTAGTAGTAGAAACAAGAATACTTAAATAGATATGTGCTCACTCTAAGAAGGGTCAAATGTTAAATGTGGATATTTATGGTAAAGTAAATATAGTATTTATTAGAGATAAATTGAGAGAATGAAGTTTGGATTTATGTGGACATATCTAATATAGACCATCAAATGCTAAAATCACAAGGGATGGTCAACACAGTTAGATAACAAGAGCAAAGGAAGTGATAGATTTAGGTGGATTTTAAATTTTTTAATTAGGAAGAATTTAAAATAATTGGCTCTCACACTTAGCTTAATGCATTATTGAATAAAATGACCAAAAAAGAAAAAAAAGCTTGTGGCTGATTATAATAAATTTGAAATTAAGGTTTTGTAGTTATTGTTATTATATGTTCAACAAAAGGGAGGCATAATGTAATAAATTATAATATGTAATCTAAGGATTTTTACTTTACAATTGTCAAAATTTTATGGAATTTCGTTACATGATATTGTATTACGCTTTATTACATTATTCCGTAAGTCAGGTTAATTGGCAAGGGTACGTTTTCCATTTGGTTGCCCATAGAACAAGGCAACTACTTGTGAATTCTAATAATTTTGAGGTATGTGTAGTGGCAGACTAGCAGTAATTTAGAGCAGTGGGCCAAAATAAATAAATAAATAATTAGTTGGGGGCAAAATATAAATTTTAATAGAAAAAAAATGTAGGAAAAAAACAATAAAATGAGACCAAAATTTACGAAATTATAATTTTTTTTTTTTCAGGGCATATGCCCCCACTGTCAGGGCGAATTGGTTGTATTTGTTCACACCAAATAAATAGACTTAGGTGTTTTGGAGAACACTTTAATGATTAATAATTTACACTTTTGTTTTGAGATTTTGAGTTTTAATCATGATAAATAGATATAAAATTAATGAAAATTAGGAAATTTAATCTATTATATAGATTATGACCCAACGAACTTCTGGTTGACAAAAAAAAAAAAAAAAATGTAAATACGATGAAATATTGTTTGATTGCAAGCCACCTTGCCAAGAAGCATATATGGCCTGGATGGTGCTGAGGTTCGATTGAGTTTGAAGTTCCGGATTCCTCGCCTGGAGAGTCTTGAATTTAACGTCTTAGAATCGTATACCATGGCAATTAAAGAAGTGAAGTACGGTAGCCATGCATGCACTTCATTAATTAGAGAACCCCGCCAATTTTCCGTGTGGCATGCTGCTCGTAGTGACACAAATGCAAAGGCAATTCAGTGCAGGGAAGGGAATCCATGTGAGGACTTTGGGGTTCATCCATTTTCATGTAATTTCACTTTCGCTTCCTGAGTTCCCATATATGGCCTGTGATACACTTTAATAACCTGCTCTCTTTGTCCCTCCTTATAAGGGCATTGTCTACTGGGATTTGCACTCCCACCCATGCAAGGCCTTCTCTTAATATATATATATATATATTATTTTTTTCTCTCATCTGTCGCTCTCATTAACTTGAAAATTGAACAAACCCACAAGCAGAAAGCAATGAAACATTCAATCTACATTCTTGCCCTCATCTTTGCTGTTCTCACTCCAGCCACCATTTTTGCCAGAGGTATTGGATTGCTAGTTGGTCTTACTATTTAGTTGTGCATACTTGTACTTCTTGCTTTGGTTTCTTGTCTTTTTCTTTCATTTTCTTTTTCTTTATATATATAATTTATTATTTTATTATTTTTTATTTTTTTTGGGTACAAAGCCACCTAAAAAAATTTTATACATGTACTTTTAGCATCACTTGTACATGTAGACCAGAACTCCCAAGAAAATAATGTGATAAAAATAGATCTCCAACTATGAAACTAATTAATAAGGTTATTAGTTCAGTTTGCAAATGTTTGAGAACCACGTTGACTTCCCCTAGAATCCATTCTAGATAGACTAGCAAGTATTGAGTTCCAACTTAATTCCCTTGTATTATGGATGCTTTCTTGACAGGTTCCAAGTGCTCTCTTCTTGTAACTTTGTAATAGATTCTTCTTTATGCTCTTACAGACCATGGCTACCATGGTTGCTGTGATCCTGAACAAGCAATGTGGCCTCTTAGGGCTCAAGGTCCCATGATGACACTAAAATCAAATGGGGAAAGCCATGATCAGGTGAGAAAGCCGAAAGGAGAACTTCCACTTCAAGTAACTGCTGCTGGTTCGCGATTGCCCGATTGCTCACATGCTTGTGGGGCATGTTCTCCGTGTAAACTAGTCATTAGCTCAGCATGTGCCTGGCCTGCTCAGGCTGAGGCTTGCCCTGTATCTTACAGGTGTATGTGCAACGACAAGTATTATCCCGTTCCATGAACCACATATCATGTAACACTGGTATTAAAAACAAGCAAACCAGTACTCAATTCAGCGCAACACTAGAACCAATATATTGGCTAGAAAAAATTTATGGTCATCTCATTATCTAAAGTAACTTGAAAGTTCTACCCCAAGAACACAAGGAAGTAGCAATGCGTTGGAAGCACTTTCCCCTATCATTAGCAGCTTTATTTCGGAATTTCTTTCCATAAATTCATCTTTGTCATGTTCCCTGGTGTGAATCACGTACATAACCTTCCGCTGGAAAAAAAAAAAAAAAGCATAATTTTTGTTATTTATTTTATTTTTATAAAACAGAAAAAAATATATTTTGCGCTACTAAAAATTTGTTTTTGAGTTCAAAAATCAGCCTTTTATACTCCTTCGACGCAAGAAAAAAAAAATCAGTTTTTATCATTTGGTATCTAAACCAAACAATACTCTTTTTACAAGTATCTTTTCAAATATGGTTCACAGACAAGAACATGTCAAGTTGCATATGCAATAGACAGACAAGAAGATGCCAATATTGCAATGTTCTAGCTTGACTAAGATGCGTTTGAACAAGAAAACGGAACCTATGGACACCACTAACCTTCAAAGTACCCTCCAAGATAGCCACCTGTACCACACTGTCTCACCAAAACACCCTGCTATCTTTTTCACCTACCAAGACTGTCTCCATCTTTATTAATGATCTCCCTAATCATTGGAGTGTAGATGGTTTAAAAAGATAGTAGCTAAACATGCTAAGGTTTAAGATGCCTACATGCCTAAAAAGAATGGGATGAGATTTGGGTTTGTGAGGGTGGGGACTATGCATGAAGCAAATACGGTGATAACAAACAAAAGTTTATTCTACAACATTTGGTCCCAATAGAATACGGCTCAATATTGCTAGGTTTGCTAGGAGAAGCATTGAATATAAGACAGGAAGGCCATGAGGTTAATTCAAGATGCAAGAATTTGGAGACCCCTAGACCACTTGAATTACAATTCAATGAGCTTAAGGAAAACAAGGATTGGCTTAGAAGGATTCTCGCAGGGGTGGTTTGGAATGTTGGACAAATTCTCATGTTCAATGATCTTTAAGTTTTATGTGCAACCAATGGGAGGCAAGGAAGTCATTTTGACATTTCTCAAAGAGAAGCATAGCACTGAGCTACTTGCTTATGCTACGGATCTCGATTAAGCAAATAGTTTGAAGTGGTTGAAGAATGGGTGCCATTTGAAGTTGCTTCAACCATGTTGCAATCCGGGTGAAGTTGAACTTGAAGAAAGTAGCTGGATTTAGCAAGGGAGAGAAGCTACAGCACTAACAAAGCAGAACATAGAGCAGCAGCAGTTGCAGCAAATTAGCAACTCTATAGTAGCTTCTTTGGCAAACCTGAGGCAACTCCAGCAAGCTGGAAGCAGTAGCAGCATAACAGAGGCAGCAACAACAGCTGGGTTTAGAAGTAGCAGCTATAGCTAGGCATTCTCCATCAGTGGCAGAAAGCCAACTCCAGCAGCAGCAGCAGAATTTAAGCTGCAGCAACAACGGATTCTTCTTCAGCAACAAATTATAGGAAGCAGCTCAAAGTCAACAATGGTGGCTGAACTCTACACAAATTATCTCAATTCCCGTTATGCAAAGAGCCAACAACAGAACCAATAAGTTGGGCAGCAGCAGAAAAGTTTAGCTGTAGCAGCACAAATCCAGCAACTGAAAAATTAGCGATGGGCACTGCCTCTACAGTAGCCAATGGCAATCAAAAGTAGTTGCAATCTTTTCCGTGCATTGAAAACATTTTCAGGAAAAAAAAAAAAAACGATCTACGCTGATGTATGATTGGCTTAAGTACCAAGTTAGTGTTTCTAAATCAGAGTTTGCAAAAATTGGAATAATAATAAAGGAGAATTGCTGCTGGATTTGTTCTGGTTTTCCAAAGTTTCTGTTTACTGGTTCATTCTTCAGCACCTAAAACTCAAAGAAGGTCACAAACTAATAGTGGTATTAGAGCTCTACTAGATCTTAGAGGGCTTGAATTCCTGAAAACAATCAATAAAAAACCAAATCAAACCAAAAACACAGATAATAGAAACCATGTCAACCTCAACAAATGCTGTCTCTACAAGCTCATCCTCACCATCAATTACTTCGGCAAGTCCAAGCATTTCAACAACCAAACATATCTTTCCCTGCTCCAGCTATCTTTACAAGGCAAAACTATGATTATTGGGCTATTAGAATTAGGGATTTTTTTTTTTTTTTTTTTGATTTATGACCTGTGGCAAGTAGTAGAAACAAGTTATACTTCACCAGCCACAACAGCAAGCTGACTGAGGAGGAAAATGCTTTCCCAGAGAAAAAGCAGCAAAAGACATCAAAGCTCTCACCTTGATCCATTCTTCTGTGTCTGAGGCTATTTTTCTTAGAATTGTGGCTGCTAAATCTGGAAAAGAAACCCGGAGTACATTGCAAGATGACTTCAATCGCTCAGAAAGGGCTAGAACAGTCAAGCTTGAATCCCTGAGAAGAGAGTTTGAAAGTTTGAAATGAAAGATGGTGAAACAGGGAAAGATTTCTCTGGCAGGCTACTAGTGTTAGGGAATCAGCTAAAGGTGAATGGAGAGACCTTGAGAGATTAGAAAGTTGTTGAGAATGCTCAGAGGAGCTCACCTAAGAGATTTGATGCTGTGGTGACTCAATAGAGCAATCCAAGGATCTCACCGATTTTAGGATTGCAGAATTGTTTGGGGCTCTAGAATCGCATGAACAAAGAGTTCTGAGCCGACAAGAAGAGCAAGTTGAAGGTGCTTTTCCTCCAAAGTTCAAACAGAAAGGATCACACCCTAGAGTTGGTAGCACTAAAACAGCTTCTCACAACGAAAATGAAGCCTCAACAGCATTAGGGAGTGGCTATAGTGAAAAGAAAGACAGTTTCCCTTCATGAAAAGTCTACAAAAAGGCAAATAACTTATAGCAGGATTGTTGGCACAAAGAAAAAGTGTAGAGTAGATTTTGCAAGAAGTTTAGACACTATGAAAAGGATTGCAGAAATAAGCATAAGAAGATGCAGTCTCAGAAGGTCAGCCACAACAGCAGCAAAGACAACCTCGACAAAGACATCTTCCACAAAGACAGCAGCATGCAAACTATGCTGATACTGGAGCTGCAGAAGACCATCTTTCCCAAGCATGCCATGAAGGAGAATCAGATTGCAAAGAAGCTTGGCTTATTGATAGGCTGACCACATGACAAATAAACCCCAAATCATCCCATATTTGGATTCAAGCTTCAGAGGCAAGGTTAGGATGGGAAATGGAGAGCATGTACAAGTGACAGGAAAAGGAACTGTAGTATTTCAGACTTACGAAGGTACAAAGTTTATATCTGATGTACTTTATATGCCTAGCTTAGACCAGAACTTACTAAGTGTAGGGAAAATGGTTCAAAAAGGTTATTCCCTATACTTTACACAGCATGTCTACAAAATTTATGATTAAAATGATGTGGAGATTACTGAGATTGCTATGGTAAATAAGGGCTTTCCATTGAAATTGAAATATACAAAAGAAACTGGTTTGATGGCTAAAATAGATGAAACAGAACTATGACATAGAAGATATGGGAATGCCAACATGGAATCACTAAAACTCTTGCAACCAAAGGGTTTGGTGAAAGAGTTGCCACCCCTGCATGAACTTCCCTGTGTAGTGAACCATGTTATTTGGGAAAGCAACACAAGGAACCATTCCACTCTACACCAGAAGCATGGAGAGCACAAGTGAAGCTAGAATTGGCTCACACTGATGTCTGTGGTCCCATGAGAACCAGTTCTCTTATCAAAAACAGCTATTTTGCTTTGTTTATTGATGACTTTACAAGAATTACATGGGCCTATTTCCTAAGACATCAATCAGACTTGTTTGCTGTGTTTAAAAATTTTAAGGCAATGGCTGAGAACAAAAGTGGTTGTTCAATCAAAAAGAAAAGATCGGATAGGGGAAAGAAATACCTTTCTTCTTAGTTTGATCAATTCCTAGAAGACTAGGGGATTCTACATCAGCTTACTGTTGGATACACTCCACAACCAAATGGACTCTTAGGGAGAAAGAACAGAATCGTCATGGAAATGGCAAGGAGCATGCTTGCAGAAAAGAATCTGTCCAAAAAGTTCTGGGTAGAAGCAGTCAACATTGCAATGTATCTCCTTAACAGACTTCCTACCAAAGCTTTAGAAAACAAAACTCCATTTGAGGCTTGGAGTGGGCACAAGCCTATAATCAAGCATTCAAAGGTGTTTGGCTCAGCATGTTATGTACATACACCTGATGTCAAAAGGCACAAGCTAGAAGAAAAGGCTTCCAAAGGCATTTTTCTTGGATATAGCTCACATTCAAAAGGCTTGAGGGTGTTTATGTTTAAAACAGATAAAGTAATCATTAACGGAGATATAAAGGTGAATGAAGACTACCTGGAACTGGAAGATCTTGCAGGTTGAACCAAGGCAACTACCAATTACTCACAGTAATGCTAATTAGCAAACAATAGCTAGACAGCAAAGCAGCTCAAACTCAGAAAATGATCAATCTAAACGTTCAAGTGAAGTCTCTAGCTCTTCATCAGATTCTTCACCAAGAGCTCCTTCGGTTTTACCAAGTGGAAATTCATCACTTGTTATACCAGTAAGGAAAATAAGATCACTGTCAGACTTCAATAGGCGCAATGTAGCAGTGTTACCAAGGGGAAATTCGTCACTTGTTATGCCAGTAAGGAAAACAAGATCACTGTCAGACTTACATAGGCGCAATGTAGCAGTGTTTGAACCACAAACTTATGATGATGCAGCAGAACAAAAGGTGTGGTAGCATGCCATGCGGAAGGAGATTCACATGACAGAGAAAAATCAAACTTGGAAGCTTAGTGAAGGGCAGGGCCATGGTGCTGCATTTTTGCTTACTTATGTCCATTGGTTGCTGTTTCCAGAAAGCCTCCCTCCAGAGTTTTTGAATTGCTGTTAATGCTAGGTACAAGTTGATGCAGCTTGTTGAAGAAGCAACCAAGGAAGATGATTAGTTTTGTTAATTGTATTAGTTTGAAGTACTTTGAATTTGAAAGTTTCAACTTAATGATTAAGCCTATGTACTTTCTTAATCATTAAGTTGACTTTAATTCAAATTTAAAAATTTGTATTTGTCTCTAAGAAATGTATAAATCCTCTCATATATAAGAGGTAAGTAATGAAAGAAATGATGATTTTTGGCAACTCCTCTCTATTAAAATCATAATCTCTCCTTTGATTTTCATTGGTTTTTCCAGGTTCTCAAAGCTGAAGCATTACTGCTGTTGCAAGCTTCACTTTACTGGTTTGATCATTCATCAGCAAGGCACCCTTGTCTAACTGCCAACACTTATGCCAAGACCTGCAGAGAAGAAGGTAATTGGAGTAAAATGAATTTACGAAGTTAAGCAGAATACAGATGGAACCTTGAACAAGTACAAAACCAGGCTTGTAGCCAAAGGCTACTCATAGCAAGAATGAGTGGATTTTACCAAAACCTTTGCTCCAGTAGCAAGGCTAGATACTGTCAGACTTTTACTGGCTCTTACTGCACAAAAAAAATGAGAAAATTTACCAGTTAGATGTCAAATCAGAATTTCTAAATGGATACTTGTAAGAAGAAGTGTAAATTGAGCAGCTAGAAGGTTTTGTGCACAAAGGAAATGAAGTTTGAGTTTATAGAATGCACAAAGAACTTTATGGGCAAAAATAAGCTCCTGGGGCTTGGTACACAAGGTTGGATCAATATTTTACTGATCAAGGCTTCAAAAAGAGCCACACTTTATGTCAAGCAGAAAGAAGGGACTAAGGTGCTGATTGTATCAGTTTATATAGATGACATATGAGTAACTGGTAGCAATTCAAATGTTGTGCATAAATTCAAACAAGAGATGCTACCAGCGTTTGAAATGTTAAACTTGGGGGAGATGAACTACTTCTTAGGTTTGGAAGTGAAGTGGAGCAAAGATGGAATATTTAGCACACAACAAAGATATACGGAAGAAATATTAAAAAAGTTCAATATGAAAAAGTCAAAGTCAGTTACAACTCCATTGCAAGCCAAGATTTCAAAAACAGATGGCAAGGCATTGAAAAATCCAAAACAGTATAGAAGCCTGGTTGGTTGTTTACTTTATTTGATAGCAACCAGGCCAGATCTGACGCATGGTGCTAGTTTTCTGTCCGGGTACATGCAAAGTCCCAATGATGTGCATTTTGATGTTGCTAAGGGTACTTAAGTACTTGAGAGCAAAGACAGAGAATGGTATCTGTTATGAAGTTTGGAATGACACAAAATTACATGGATATACAGATGCAGACTAGGAAGGCTGTACTGATGACATGAAAAGTACATCTGGTTATTACTTTTACCTTGGTTCTGGTGTGGCAGGTTAGAATTCAAAAAAGCAAAAGACTATTGCATAGTCAACTGCAGAGGCTGAATACCTTGTAGCCTCAATTGTAGTGAATAAAGCCAATTGAATAAGAATCCTAGCTGACCTGGGAGAAAAAGAGACTGAACTAGCTGTGATTCTTTTTTGACAAGAAGTCTGCAGCAGCAGTTTCAAGGAATCTATTAGGAAATGGGAAAACTAAACATATGAAAGTGAAGTTTCACCTTATTAGAGAGGCAGAACAGTCTCGCCAGTTGAATGCTCTTCACTACATTGGCAATGATCAAGTTGCAAATATTTTTACAAGGTCACTTCTTAGAGATAGGTTATATTTGTTGACAGCAAGACTTGGAATTTCAAGTTACAAGTACAAGCAGGAGTGTTACAATCAGGGTGAAGTTGAACTTGAAGAATGTAGCTAAATTGAGTAAGGGGGAGAAGATGCAGCACCAGCAAAACAGAACATGTAACAGCAACAGTTGAAGCAAAGTAGCAACTCTATAACAGCTTCTTTGGCAAACTCAAGGCAACTCTAGCAAGCTGGAAGTAGTAGTAGCATAACAGAGGCAACAACAACAACTGAGTTTACAAGTAGCAGCAAGGCATTCTCCATTAATAAAAAAGCCAGCCCTAGCAACAGCAGTAGAATTCAAATTGCAGCAACAACAGATTCCTTTTGAGCAGCAACTTGCAGGAAGCAGCTCAAAGTCAACAATGGTGGCTGAACTCTGCACAAATCATCTTAATTCCAATTATGCCAAAGAGCCAATAACAGAAGCAAGAAGTTGAGCAACAGCTGAAAAGTGTAGCAGCAGTAACTGAAAAATTAGCAAGTGGCATCTGTCTCTACAGTATTCAATGGCAATCAAAAGTAGTTGCAATCTTTTCCATGTATTGAAAACAGCCACTTGAGTGAGAGAAACAGTGCTAAGGATGCTTGGAATGCAAGTATGAGAGCACTTGTATGAAGAGTTAGAATCGTGAGGCTGTGGACAACGTGGACTTAAGTGCCTAAAATCTTAGAGATAATATTGCAGAATTAGATAAGTTGACACAATGGCAAGTTTAATAATTTGAGTCATTCATATATGCGCAATATTTTCTTTGAGTTTTTGTTTTTATAAAGTATAAGACAATTCTTGTCTTATTAACACATAAAACAAGGGTTGCATTTTTAATGTGATAAAAGTCTTTCAAAAATAATATGGAGACAAAAATCAAGGATCAGATAGGTATGAGAAAGAGACCCCAATACCAAATTTTTACACTTTATGGTCACTAATAGGACTTGGAGAAACAACATTTGAAACAACGTTTGTTGCAATAAAGATGGAAAACAGTTGCTAATTGATCAACAAGAGATTAAGGCAGCTGTTGCAAAATTCTACCATTCCTTATATGTTGAAACAGCTGAGGCTTCTTACTTGAAACACCATGATTTCAAGAAGTTGTCTAGGGAAGATGCGCTGGGGCTTGAGACTCCTATTTTTCATGATGAAATCAAGTCTACTGTTTGGTCTTAGTCTTGTGAGGGATATAAGTTTCCTGACCCTGATAGTTTCAACATCTCTTTCACGAAAGTAGCTTGGGAGCACCTTAGTTTTGATATTGTGAGCATAGTTGTGGAGTTTCGTAAAAGGGGATCTTTGCCTAAAGGGATTAACTCATCATTCATCACACTTATTTCAAAAGCGCATGGTTTCTCTTCCTTTTTTCACTGTAGGCCAATTTGTCTGATTGTTGCTTGTTACAAGTTTATCGCAAAGTTGTTAACTAATCGGATAAGGAAGGTAATAGGTTGTCTTGTTAGGAAATGACATAGAGCTTTTATGATGGCTAGGAAAATCCTAGATGGAATTCTTATTGTTGAGGAAACCATTGACTATCTTAAAAGAAGTTAAAATTCATGGAGTTCTATTGAAACTTGACGTTCAAAATGTTTTTGATTTTTTTTCTTGGAAGTACTTTTTACAAGGCGCTGGAGGCAATGGGTTTCGGTATCACCAGGAGGGGCTGGATTAGCGAATGTTGCTCCATGGGAGTTGACAATTCTTCTTCATGTTTTCGCTTTACATGAAATCCATCTTCAAGAACGCCTAAGGCACCTTTTTATTTATTTTGGCTGTGGAAGGTACAACTTTGAACTTTTTCAAAGATTTTAAATTTTGAAGTTCTTTGAGCTCCTCTCAGGTCTAAGGTTACTTTTACCAAATGCTTCATGATTGGAGTTAATATTACAACTGAATGACTCTTCTCGACAACCCATTTGCTCAAGTGCGATCATCAATAATTGTCTTGTGATGGTGCTAATCCTTGTCGCAAATCTATTTGAGGGCCTGTGATAAATAGAATGAAAGGAAGGCCAGCATCTTGGAAGGGACGACTCTTGTTTATGGTCTTCCCTTATACCATCTCTCGCTATTCAAAATTCTCAAACGAGTTGCAACAAAGTATTAGTTGGCTTCCAACGCTGCTTGTTATAGTCTGAAGATATTGACAAAAGAAATATTTGCAATGTTAGATGAGACTTAATAATAAAGGACAAACAAATAGGAGGATACGGGGTTGGTTCTATTTTGCAAAAGAATCAAACGCTTCTTTTCAAATGGATTTGGAGATTCGGGATTGAGATACAAGTCCTATGGAGGAGATTTCTATGACGTAAGCACAATAAAAATCTCCAAGAAAAAGAAGCCTGATAACATGTGCTTTTACTATCCTTTGCGAATTCGGGGGGATATCCTTCAAATTGGTTGTCGTGACTTAATCTGTAGAAGGTTAGAATGAACAATCCTAGTATTTTACCTGGAAATGGTACGATAATATGTTTTTAGGATGATTTCTAGACAGGAGACCTCCTTGCGCATTTTCCATGAATTCGTTATGTTAACACAAAATAAAGACAAAATAGTTATGGATATAAGTAAACGGATTCAAGGCATATGTATTTTGGAACTAAAATGTAGAAGACCCCTTTTTGATTAGGAATCCCAGATGCCATTGGAGCTGACCAATTTGTTGCATGGGGTTTCTCCTTGTGAAGATCATGATATAATGATATAGATGCCGAACTCAAAATGACAACTCCTTAGTGAAATCATTTTATGCAGAATTTGATAAGGTGATGTCTTATTCTTCTACTCCACTTCCTGATATATGGAGGAGGTCGCTTCTTCCGAAAGTTGAAGTTTTAGTTCGGATGGCTATGATGTATCAGGTGTATGCCGAGTTGACCTTGTCAAACCAAGGGTTACTGAATAATGACCATAGCCAACGTCGCTTTTGTGGGTTGGAATCTGAAATTCTAAACCATCTCCTTATCACATGTCCTCTGTCCTGAAAGTTATGGATCTCAGACGCTAAGTGGCGACCTTCTAAAGGTGCATGCCAGGTACATTGAGAGAATTGTATGTGCAATTGTCTGGAATAGAGCTCAGTGGTGAATCTGGACAGTTACTTTTTTGTGGTTACTTATACTATTTTACTTCAACAGAATAAGCTTGTTTTTAAGGATGAACCTCCTAGATGGGGCACTTTGTTTGATCTTATTCTTTTGAAACTAAATCTATGGCTAAAGTAACAGAATATGGGTTACTAGTTGGAACCCAATCACTACATCTCTCACTAGATGCATCTAAAAAATTGGTTTGTTTCCAAATTAGCAAACTAGGTGAATGTTTAGCTTTCCCCTCAAATGAATTTTTTCAAATGGAATATAGATGGCTTAAGTGAAGAAAAACCAAGTCCAGGTAGTATTAGTGGCCTTTCAAAATTGCAGCAATCTAACCAAGTAATATTCATGTGTCAGACAAAATATGCTAAGGAGACTCTTAAAAAGTTTAATATGCTCAATTGCAAGAGCATAGCTGCTCCCTTAGCAGCTGGTGAGGAGCTACAAAAAGAGGATGAAGCTGAGAAAACAAATGCCACCAAGTACAAAAGTCTCATAGAATGTTTGTTGTACTTGTTAGTTACAAGACCAAACATTATGTATACTGCATGTCTCCTATCTAGATTCATGCACTCACCTAGTGAGTTGCATTATAAGGATGCTAAAAATAGTCATAAGATACATTTAAGTGACAGCTAGTCTAAGAATCATGCATAGGAGGTTTGGTGAGATGAAACTTGCAAGATTTGCAAACAATGACTAGCTAGCTCTCTTGAGGATATGAGAAGAACTTCTGGATATGTGTTTTCACTTAGAGCTAGAGTCTTTAGCTAGAATTCTAAGAAGCAATCTATTGTATCTCGATCAAGCAAAGCAAAGTATATTGCCACTACATCTGTTAACGAAGCTACTTGGATTAAAAAATTGCTTTCTGTTTGAATCTGGAGCAAATGGAACCAACACCAATTTACTGTAACAACTAGTCCACTATAGCAATCTCAAGGAATCCAATTCTTCATAGAAGAACAAAACACTTCAAAACCAAACTACATTTTTTTAGGGGGGCACAAAAAAAACAAGGAAGTGGCCCTCAAGTGAACAACTTGCAGGCATATTTACCAAAAGTCTGTTAAATCAGAAGTTTGAATCTTTAATGAATCACTTAGGTATGCAATACTTTAGCACCAACGAAGAGAATTGAGACTCAAGGAACAAGCTAAAGCCCATGGTGCTGGAGCATTGCTCACCATGCCTGGGACTTAAGGTTGCAGCAGCAAGCTTTCCTTCTTTTTAAGTTACAGGAAGTCAGTTACTTCAAGATGAAGAAGAGGACAACCTAGCTTTTGTTACAAGTCATTCAAGTTTGATTAGGTGCTTCTTAATAATGAATTTGATGTTCAAATGTACTAGATTCAAGGTTGATCAAAGTAATGAATGGCATCTTTCCTTTTGTAATCCCTAGGCTAAAGTTTGAATTAATTTGAATTCAAAGTTAAACGAGCTTGCTTATGTAAGAATAATGAATCAAATTTCAAATTTGTAATTATGTACATTTTTTGAATCTTCATTTATATAACGAAAATAAGAAGCTGATGTTTTTGAGCTCCAATCTGACAATCTCCTAGACTTCATCTTGGTTTCCTCAATTTGCTCTAGCTCTTGCAACATGCAACCATAAATCGTCTGGTCACATTTGTGTCTTAGGCCTTCTAAGTTTTTGCTAGAGCTTCTAAGTTTTTATGTAATTATGATAATTGGTGTTTTAAGCATATTAGCATGACATTGTCTTTTAGGTGATACCTTAATGGTTAGAACTTAAACCTTTATCATAAAGGTCAGGTTCTAATTCTGTGAAAGGATGTGTGAGATTTATAAGAATGAGGCAAACTACCACATTGTATAATTCATGCCTTAAAAGTCTCCTAATGAATAAGAAATAAAATAAAAATAAAAAGCATATCAGCAGGACATTCTATTTCATTGCGGATGGTTTAGCGAAGCAAAGAACTAATAGGCAAAATCCAATCTCATTTTCTGCTTCTAGCCTCTGTTTCTGTTGTTTTCCATCGTGTATTAGACTTGTTTCTTTCCTTAATATTTTTTAATAATATTGATCTGACTTAGAAAAGAAAAGCTGTACGTGTAATACTCTTTTCCTCTAAAATCAATCCCACGTTTGACTTTCAAAATAGAAATTTTTCAACAGCTCGTGCAGTCTTTTTTTTTTTATTAACTTAGAAGACCCTCCAAAACTTCAAAAGGAACAAAAGTGAAGAGGTCAATTCTGTATCCTAGTTCAACGAAGTTTTCTAGCAAAAATATGGTAAACATTTTGTTTTTGTCGTTTATTTTCCTTCTCTTCTAGGGTCAAGTTTATAGAAGAATAAAGGTTGCCTGGACGCTGGAACTAGCTAGCATATTTTAGAAGCACGTTTAAGCTATTTACACGTAATAAAAATATTTTTTTTTGTGTGATCACTTTTTTTATTTGTCCTGTATTAAAAAACAAAAAAATAAAAATAAAATAAAAAAACAACAGCAGACATGAATGCCTAAGTTGTTCTCAACTTCAGTTCTTATATTTGGTATTAGAGGGGACGTTGCTCCACTTTTGTTATGCTTATGTTGAGCACATGCAACCCATATGGAAAAAGAAACAAAAAAAAAAAAAAAAAAAACTAATAATGATGAAATTACCATTGATAGCCCTTATTATGCTCTGAATTATGTGCTAAAGAATCATTTGAAATGATATTTTAGTCATTGATTCATATAATAGTCTAGTTTCAATGAAGAAAATTTTTTGTTTTGAATCAAAACTATGGTAAAGACCCCTTGTTTTCATCGTTTCTCCTTTCTCCTTTCTCCAAGGGTCAAGTTTATAGAAGAATAAAGGTAGCCTGGAGGCTTGAACTAGTTGGCATATTTTAGAAGCTTATTTAAGCTATTTACATGTAATAAAAAAAAAAAACAAACTATTTTTATGTAATATTTCTTTTTTTTTTGTCTTATGTAAAAAAGTAATAGTGAAATGAATGTCGAGGTTGTTCTCAACTTCGGTCCTTACATTTGACATTGGAGGGAACGTTCCTCCACTTTTGTTATGCTCATGTTCCTGCACGTGCAACGCACATGAAAAAAAAAAAAAACCCCTAATAATGGTGAAATTATCATCGATTAGTCTTTCGTATGCCTTGAATAATGTGCTAAAGAATCATTTGGAGTAACAGTATTCGTTAATAGTCTAGTTTTAACAAAGAAATTCTTGTGTTTTCTGGCAAAACTACGGTAAAGACACCTCGTTTTCATCGTTTCTCTTCCTTCTCTTCAGGGGGTCAAGTTTGTAGAAGAAGAAAGGTTGCCTGGCGGTTTGAACTAGCTGGCATATTTTAGAAGCTTATTTAAGTTATTTACACATAATAAAAAGATATTTTTATGTAATCATTTAGCTTTTTTTTTTTTTCTTTTTTAATCCCATATACAAAGAGCAATAGTGAAAGGAATGTCGAAGTTGTTCTCAACTTCAGTCCTTATATTTTACGTTCCTCCACTTTTGTTGTGTTTATGTTAGAGCACGTGCGACGCACATGAAAAGGAAAAAGAAAAAAACAAAATTAATAATGATGAAATTATATATATATATATATATATGTTGGTTCCAGTTTGAGTTCTTGAATAAATAGTTATCTTAGCACAAAATAATTGAATGTACTTAAATGTGTAATGATCAAATTTTAAGTTTATTAATATTAAAATTAGGTATAAAATTTTTAAAAAAATTAATAATATTAAAATATTAAATTCATTTTAAGAAAGAATTTAAATGAAAAGAATGTCAAATGAGCACTTGCCTCGACCCACTAAAGGAATTTTGTTCCATGAGCAAGTGAATGAATCTTTGAACGGTCAAAGAAATCTTGGAAAGGGATCGGCACCTTCAATGTTCTTGGAGGAAAATACATGGTAATGAATATTAAACAAAAGTAAAATAAAATAAAAAAAATGTCAAATGACCGCTTGCCTCGACCCACTGATGAAAAAAGAAATGCAGCTAAAGGAATTTTGTACTGTGAGCAAGTGAACGAACCCCTAAACGGTCAAAGAAATCTTGGACAGGGACCTGCACCTTCAATGTTCTTGGATGAAAATACACGGTAATGAATATTAATAAAAAAAATAAAATAAAATACCAGAGGCAAAGACAAGTATGCATTTTTTTTTCTTTTTTTCTTTTTTTCCCACGAATAAGCATTTGTGTTGAAACCAAAGAACACACTACAGTCTTTTTGAAAATATACCAATAATTAAAATTTTAGATATTTCTTATGAATCTTACGAAAGGTTTAAGTTCAAATAGGTTGAAATGGGATGAAAAAGAGAGAGTGAGATGATTAATATATTTGTGATATTTTTTTTTTTTACATAAAAAAATTAAAGAAAATAAAAAGAGTACTCAAGAAATTTTGTTTTTTGGGTCAGAGAAATCTTGGAAAGAGATATGTACCTTCAATGTACTTGGGTGAAAAATACATGGTGGTCAGTGCTTTTTGGTCTTCATATGTATAGAGAATGAATATAATATTAATAATATTAATAACAAAGACAAACAACGAGTATGCCTTTTTTTTTTTTCATGAAGTATTTGGCGTTGAAATCTAAGAACACGTTACAACCTCTTTGAAAATATACTAGTAATTAAAAAACTAGATATTTCTTATGAATTTTACTAAGGTTTTAGGTTCAGAAATACTAAAAAGAATTTTTTTAAAAAAATACAATAATTAATATATCCATAATGCATTTTTTATAAAAAAAAAATACTAAATGATTTTATTATTATTATTTTGTGAGCGAGTGTAGGAATTTTTAAACAGTCAAAGAAATCGCGGGAAGAGAATATGCACCGTCCAAGGTAGTGAGTGCTATTTCGTGTTCGTATATGGTGAATGTATATAATAATAATAATAATAATAATAATAATAATAGAGACAAAGAAGAATTTTTCTTTTTCTTTTTTTTTTTCATGAAGAAGCATTTACGTTGAAATCAAACAACACACAAAGTCTCTTTGAAAATATACCTATAATTAAAAAATTAGATATTCTTTATGAATTAGGTTCAAATATGTTGACAAAGAATAAAAAGGAATGAGAACAAAATTTATAATATAAAAAAAAAAAAAAAACACAATTTTATAGTTCAAACTTGAATGAAATTCATAAGTAAAAACAAGACATTACTTTGGTTCAATAGCCACAATGGGGACATATTTACCTTTCTGTCTCAACGTGGAACACGCCCACGACAAACTAGAGAGAGAGAGAGAGAGAGAGAGGGAAACGTCTTTGAAGGGGTAAAAATAACTTATAATAGGAGCTTAGGAGAAAGATGGTCAAGGTCGGTCTGTTCTTTACTATTCTTTTGTTTGTTTTATTTACGTTTATGTATGTCACCCGTCAAATCGAGAACGCAGGTAAGTTTGTCCGTGGTCAACCTTTTCACACGCGCATTCGACTAGAGAAGTAAAAAGGTTTATATTGGAAAATGAATTGAACGCCCAGAATGTGACCCAGACAATTACGCTTGCATTGAACACCCAAGAACTTTCGGGCATAAAAGCAATATATATATATACCCCATCCCATGTACAATTTAGCAACACAAAGTGATATATTAGCGAGAGAGAAATTAAAAACTGTAACTAGGGCTTCTGTTCCATCGAGGCTAGAGATACATGGCAATGAAAAGCTCATTGATTTCAAAATTCCAACGCCAATTTCACCAACAATACCTCCAACCCCGGCTGCCAATCTTGTTTCTAAGCCGTGCGATGTGTTCATTAATCATAGAGGGATTGACACAAAGCACACGATTGCTACATTGCTTTATGATAACCTCTCACGGCAAAACCTGCGTCCTTTCTTGGACAACAAGAACATGAAACCTGGTGATAAGCTGTTTGACAACATTAACGGTGCAATTAAACAGTGTAAAGTTGGTGTGGCTGTTTTTTCTCCTCGTTACTGCGAGTCGTACTTTTGCCTTCACGAACTGTCTCTTTTCATGGAGTCCAACAAGAAGGTTATTCCTATCTTCTGTGACATCAAGCCCTCCCAACTCTGCTTGCCGGACAACGGAAAATGCAATTGCCCGGCGGAGGACTTACAACGTTTTTGCTGGGCTCTTGAAGAGGCTAAGCATACCGTTGGGCTCACGTTTGACTCTTTCAAGGGGTAAGATTGTCTAAGAGTCTAGAAATTTATCTTGGATTGTGCTCATAAAGCTCATTACACTAATATCTAAACTACATTTCTAAGTTCTTTTTTAACCCCATGAGGTTGGATGAACTTACTATTTTTAAAGCGCAATCTTAATCTTCAACCATCGTTATCTTTGCATGCATGTAGACATATTGGTCAACCTTTTTGTTTAAAAATGTATTGGTTACTGAAGCAGATTCAAAGACACCCTTTGCCGTAAAGGCTTTAGAAAAAAAAAAACAAAACAGTATATTCAATTTTCCTCTCTAAATACAAATTTTTATTATTAGATTGATCTTATAAGAAACATAAGAGAATCGAGATCCAGTAGTAATTTTTCTCCCCTCACTAATGATCCAAGAAGTAATCCAATCAAAATGAACAATGTGTGTGTTTTTTCTTTGATATGTGCTCTATCTTCATGCTAAATCACAATCCACATGAAGGTAAATCAAACGATGCAACCTTTTTGATTTGTTTATTATGAAATCAACATGTTTTCAGGAACCTGTGGGATGTTGTGACAAAGACATCAGACATTGTCGTGGAAAGCTTAATTGACATCGAGAAAGAGAAGCAGCTGAATAAGGTTCCCTTGCCTGACTGATTGCCACGCCAACTCCAACAATGAGAAATAAGATGGAATAAAGGATTTCGCTAATGAGTCATCCTTCGTCTATCTTTGAATTTCCCAATGTTCATTCCATGCTGGTGAATTGCATAATCAATTTGTTCTGTTCTTTTAATGATAATAATAATTATTTTATTTTATTTTATTTAGTTAAGCATGTGTGACATTTATTTTTGTAAAAGCAAGCACAATTCACAGGTAGATACATATCATGTATAAAGTTTTAACATACAGAAGTGTAATAACTTCAGCCATTTATGTATCAGCTCATCGTCAATAACGACATTATATATACGCAATTCGTGTCTCTGTTCACAATTCCAATTATAAGATAAAGATTATTAATTTCTGTAATTTCGATCCATTTAACTTACTAGCTTTAACAATTTAGATTTCAGGTAACACACACACACACATAAAACCTCAACAGATATTTAAAACCACCAATCTCAATTTACAGTCCCTCACCAAAAATAACAAACTCTTTTGTTTTGTTTTTTTTTTTTTTTTCCTTATTAATCACAGTGAGATGATATGTCACTAGTCAGTTTGCATGCATGCATCCCATCCCATCCTTTGTCCCCCACAAGAAAATTAGGCAATTCTGAATGTATTAACTTTCAAGAACAGGTAAGTTTTTAGTAGTAGGAAATTTTAGGGATGTGTGGTGTGTATTTCATTAGAATTGAAGTCGTTAAGAAGGATTTGACAATGAGACGGAGAATTTTTCCATCTGCAGCGAGGTCTGATCTGCCCACAAATAGAAAACTAGTGTGCGAAATTTCTGTGAACATTTTGGAGTATGTTAGAAATTGATTGAGGTCAAGGTCAAGGGCAGCACACTTGTATGCCTCCCCAAGCTATAGTTTGTCAACCATCGATTAAAACACAGTGGACAATTTAGGAATATTCAAGTGCGAAAGCAGTAACCCATCCCTGTCAACCGCTTTCCTATGGACGCAATGAACCCCAGTCGGTTATTGCAGACTGATATATAACATGACTTGGATTGAGAGTATTTATAATTCAATTATGATATCATATGAAAATATGATTACGTCTATTTTTTTTTTTTTTTTTGAATTTGTCTTGTGTTTTAAAAAAGAAAAAGAAACTAATTTCTATTAGTTTTTTTTAATATTATATTAATCATTATATTAGTTGATTTTATAAGAAAATTTTAAATAAAATGAAAGAGTAGAAGGAATTTGTTTGAAATGAGAGATAATGTCTATTCTTAAATATTAATTCATATTAATTAATAATCTCAATAATCAAAAATTAAAAATTGATATAGTAAGAAATGGAGAATAAAGAGAATATGATAAAAAAAATTTATTCTTTTTTTTTTCAAAAAATTGAACTTTGAAAAATATTTTACAAACACATATGTATAAAAATAAATATATAGTTTATTTAAATTTTTTATACTTATTATAACTAATTATTTCAATTTCCTATTAACAACTTTAACTTTTGTATATAAGAAATGAGTTTCAAATTTTTTTACTATAAATTTAGAAAAATTTAAAAGTTGTTTCTTTTTACTCAAATAACTCTCTAATTTATTTCATCAAACCTAAATGATCAATACAAAAATTAAGATATTTTATTCAATTTTTTTTCTTTTCAATCAGCGAAAAATCAATAGAGTTGCAACCCTAAGACCAAAACGTGTAATTGAAATTTTTTGCAACGAATTGCAAAAGGGTCAAAATATATTGTTTGCACAGCATTTTGTTTGACCTTACATTTTACTGATTTAATTGTATATTTACTTTTTTTTTTTTGACAGAAAACTAAAATTTCAAAATCAATCCTACCCTATAGACAAGTAAAAAAAAAAAAAAAAAAATCAATGGGGCGTTTATTATCAACTTTCTCACCGTCTAAATGAGAAAATTTTCTGGTGGGGTCCTTATCGAAATTTCCAACCACTTTCTAATTATTTTCTTTCCTTCCAACTATCCAGACACAGGGCTTTCTTTTCCTCTCAGCCTTTTCTTTCTAATTTGTCTATTTCTCACACTTTTCCAACAAACCAAACACACAGCAAGAGATTAATTCATAGAAAAACTACTTCATTGTACTCTAATCCATTACATTTGCATTATCGCTCGAAGGTGGGGTACCGAAATTCGTATGGCTCAGTTGTTGTATTGTTTGAAGGATAATGTTTTATATGTAGTGAAGCTTCTTTTTGGGGCAACAAAGCCATAGTTCAGTGTAAAGCTTCTGGTCAGTTACGTCTATCGTAGATTAAGCATCGAAGGAATAAAAATAAATAAAAAATCCGTATGGTGAATTTCGATGATTGAAAATAGAAATTGAAAATTTATAGATTTTGAAAATGTCTCTTTTAAAATGAAAAGCCTTTTCTACAATTTTTTTTCTTTTAATTTTTATTTAACTAAAAATTCATATAACAAATTTTTATTTTCTAATAACATAAAATTTGTTATAATTTTGATGAAAAGCGAAAATTAAAATTTTAGTAGGGACTAAGATAAAAATTTAAGTGGGGCCAAAAATATAAATTTTAACTAAATTATTCTTAAAGTTTTTTTCTTCTAGTGGGGGTAGAATGCGTCAGAATTGTGAATCTTGAATGGGGGCTTCCACGAGGGGAACTGCTACGTGTGAGAGCTAAATGGATCGGAGTCATACAAAACTGGGCTGCTTTATTGGGTCTCCTCATACTAAAACCAGACATGTAAAATGTAAGCTCAAAAAGGTGGGAGGGACTGAAAGCAGATCCAAGAAGATGTTTTCCACAAGAAGGCCGACAACAATTAAATCTTCATCCCTCTTGGAGCTACATAACAAGAAGATGTCTCAGCAAAGGCACTTCAGCAATTTTAGACTTACCTAGGCCGACAGACCTTTAACTTTGGTTTCACTGTATTCAAGAACTACTACAACTTCTAAACTTTCAAGCAAAACACACACACACACACACACATATATATGTATGTGTGTGTGTGTATAAAATTGATTAAATTATCAAGAAAACAAAATATTTGCCATTTTGATGATATCAAAAAAGACAAGAAAAAAGAAAAGTAATCATTAATTGACAAAACGATGTTCTAAATCATTAGCATATAGCTGGTAGCCCAGTAGCAGACTGTAAATCATTAGCATATAGCCGGTAGCCCAGTAGCAGACTGCAGACACAATATCTGGTTTTCACAAGGTAAGAAGAACATGAACATACTTGGCAGAATTCTGGTCCAAGAAATTGAGAACCTATATGCGTTCACTCCCAGAGAATGCATCAACTCAATATCCTCCTGAATGGAGATAATGTGAAAATTTCGTGACCGATAGGTGAAATGAAGAAGAAGAAGAAAAAAAATTAAATAAGATCATAAATTACCAAGAACATGTGGTAATGATTGTCTGCAATGTCTCCATTGTCATTATTCTTTATCTTCCCTGAATAGCACATATAAGCCACAACTACTTGGCCTTTTTTTTTTTTTTTTTTCTCTTTTTCTTTTTCTTTTCACATCAGATTTAAAGTTCACATTTTGTGGAAATTTCACGGTGTCTCGCTAGAATCCCAGCCTCCCGTTTGGAGCTTTGATTTTGTGTCCAATTGCCTAACTGGTTACTTATTTCATACTCAGATATGCCAAATATAAGTAAACTATGTACCACCAAAAAAAAGAAAAAAACAAAAGCATAAATAAACCAAAAGCTGAATTGAAGCGTAGTTACCTGGAATATGGCTAAACACATCCCAAACATTGAGTCCTTTACCATCTTCAAGATATGCACCTTCAATCTGTAACAAATATTCATTGTCTCCAGTATATCAGAGCAAAGAATTGAACAAGCAATATAACAAGAAAAGAGAATTAAGTGAAAGCACGAGTGACTGATATGATGAAGTGCTTGTTCCAAAGAGGAAACCATCTGGGAATTGAGACCTCTTGACATCCTCTCCATCTTCCTCCAAACTTTGACCAAATAAAGGCACGTGCATTGGTGAGTGCACAAGGAAGCACAAGAACAAATAAAGCTGCAACTTCCTTCCTTGCATTTGCATTATTGTCTCAAGGTGTGGGTAGTAAGAGTATCGAGGATCACCTGCCATGTGTCGTGAAAGCTCCTTTTTTGGAGCCTCGTAGCCAGCGTTTAATGGGAATCTTTTGCTCAGTTGTGGGGCTACCCAATTAATAATGTTGCTGCGTTTTCGTTACAATAAAACAAAGGTGTTCGGGATATTTTTAAGTCTACTGTGTGTCAGCTTCTTACTCTTTTAGCACTGTCGAGGAGCATGCCTGTTCTCTTTTTCCGTGTATTTTGGGTATGATATCGAAGTCCACCAAGCAACAGAGCATTAATTGTCGTGATTCTAAATGGAATTTGAAGTCATCAGACGGTGAATCTCCTCTCATCCAATGGTAAACTTTGCTTTAAAGAAATTCTAAACTGGATGATCCAAGTTTAAGCTCATAATGGTCATAATTAGCCATATTCCTGAAGGTTGGTCGAGCCAAAAAGAGGAAAAAAAAAATTTAATTTTTACTAATTTGGGTCTTGAAATTTCAGAGTGAATCAAATGAAGGAAGATTGAAAAATCTTGAATAAAGAAAAATTCCCCAGAAAGGTGGGGAAATGTGTTGGTAACGATGGTTGTGGCTGTTGGGATGGACAATTCTTTTTTATTTTTAGATTTTGAGAAAAATATATAATGAGAAATGCTATTGTTGTTTAGTTATTTTTATTTATGTATTTGTTTATTAATATTTTTTTTTTTTCTCTCTTTTATAATTTGTCAAGAGCACACGTACACACTGCAACAACAATAGACATCGGAGGTCGTTTATGGATCAAAATGGGATTTTAAATATTTCTCTGGGAAAATGATTATCGTGTGGGGAGGAACACTGCCGCTGGCATCGAGACGCTGTCGGCCTCCAATCGGTGAGGAGGGGACACCGATTGGAGGCGGTGCGTCGATCGTCCGAGTGCTGTTTGCCGACTCTCAAGATTCCTGGCCTCCATTCGATTTTCCACCTTGGGCGACGCTATGACTTGGTTGGTGGGGTTTTTAACGCTTTCTGACCACTTTTTCCAACGGCACACCGACGACGCTATGGTGACCTCCTCCAACACCGTTCAGAAAGGAACTTATGAGAGTAGTTTACATAATTCATCGTATAATTTATTAAAGTCATAAAAAATTAGTTAAAACTACAAAATCAAATGAAAATAACTATAAGTATTATTCTTAAAAGAAAAATAATTAAATTTAATTTAATTAAAAAATACTAACACATATATATAGGTAAAATTTAGTTAAAAAAATAAAAAAATAATAATGTAAATTAACTTATAATTTTATAAGATGAGAAGGATAATTAGATATATATTAAAATTTTAATTTTATTAAAATATTAAAAAATATATAAATTAATTATTAAATTAATATTAAATATTATATAATATATATAAATGATGAGAATTAATAAAAATATTTTAAAATTAAGTAAGTATTGTTATATATATATATTTTTGAAATATCTAATTATATTATTTATGAATTTTAAGTTTTTATATTACATATAAGTATTAAATATCTAATTAAAATTGATTAAATTTAGTTTAAAATAAATTTTTTTTATAGTTATTTCATATTTGAGAAAAATAATTTGTTAAATTAAATTATTTTGTAAAATAATTTAATAATTATGAAAATTTAATTATTATTAAAATAAAATTTTATAAATTAATATTTTTATTTAATTATTATTAACTTTATATTTATTATTTTATAATTAAATTTTTATAATTATAATATACATTTTAATGTCTTTAATTTACAAATTTATAAAATCACATAAATAATATCAAAATTTTCTTTTAAGTTTAATAATATATACTTACAATATAAATATAAATAGAGATATAAATTCACTCTACTTAAATGGGCCCTGACTTAGGATTTTTTTTTTATTATTATTATTTGTCGTTTTAATCCTTCAAGTCTTAGATTTTGTTTTCATAATCCGGTTTTCCATTTTTTTTATTATAATCCTTCAAGTATCGGATTCTATTACTATTACATTAAATTTGAAAGAGAAAGTAGGGTTATAGATTGTGGCTCCATCTAAAGTTTATTTTTCCATATCTCCAATAAAATTCATTTAAATATGGCTCTCTATAATAAAATTTATTTATATAAGGCTCCACGTTGAAGTATGGCCTATAAGTACATGCATGTTTATGGCTAATCAACATCGAAACAAGGAGAAGGAGAGACGTTGAAAGGCTGTGAAACTGAGGAGGCGTGAACGGTTCAACCTGATCGGTCGAACACTAGGAGTCACCCTTTCTTATATCTCTCATTCTCTTGCTTGAATTCCCACAGACATTAGGAGTCTTTAGAAAGAAAAAGGCTTCGCTTATAACACCCAGAGGGCCAAAGAGAAAGAAACAGACTACTTGTTCTCTTATCGATATCATCACAGAGAGAGAGAGAGAGAGAAGGGGGGCAAGGATCAGCATCAGCATGGCTATGGAAAGAGAGATGGAAGACATAGAGGCAAGAACTGTGAGTGATAATGGAGCAGTCCCCCTCTTCAAGAAATCAAATCGGCCTATTACTTTGAAGGTATAAAGATTACGTTTTTATTTATATTAATTATTCATTTTTTAATTATCTCGTTTGGTGTCTTTTTTTTAAAATTTTTTTGTGTGGATTGCACAGTTTCAGGATGTAGTTTACAAGGTTAAACTCACAAGAGGGTCACGGTTGAGCAGTAAAACAGAGGAAAAAGAGATCTTGAAGGGAGTTCAAGGGGTGGTCCTACCCGGAGAGATGCTGGCAATGTTAGGCCCATCGGGAAGTGGCAAAACAACCCTGTTAACGGCATTAGGAGGCAAGCTTGGTGGGAAGCTAGATGGAAGTATAACCTACAATGGGGAGCCATTTTCCAGGGTAATCAAGCGAAACATCGGTTTTGTTACTCAAGACGACGTTCTCTATCCCCATTTGACAGTTACGGAGACATTGGTCTTCACTGCCCTACTTAGATTACCCAATACTTTCACTAAACAAGAGAAAATCACGCAGGCAGAGGCTGTTATAGCTCAGCTCGGTTTAACAAGGTGCAAGAACAGCATAGTTGGAGGGCCGTTAATAAGAGGGGTTTCTGGGGGTGAGAGAAAAAGGGTCAGTATAGGCCAAGAATTGCTTATCAATCCTAGCTTGTTGTTCTTGGATGAGCCAACATCTGGTCTTGACTCAACAACAGCTCAGAGGATTGTGTCCACATTATGGGAATTAGCTAAGGGAGATAGAACATTGGTGATGACTATACACCAGCCTTCAAGTAGGCTGTTTTACATGTTCGATAAGGTGCTGCTCTTATCAGACGGCAATCCATTATATTTTGGAGAGGGGTCTAGAGCTGTGGATTACTTCTCAAGCATTGGATATGCACCATTAGTGGCCATGAATCCTTCAGATTTCCTTTTGGATCTTGCTAGTGGTATGTATGATATTTGAAAAATCTTTGCACATTTGGCCATTAGAAAATCTAAATTCCTTCGTTTTTTTTTTTTTTTTCCTTTTACTGCTTATTGCTATATCATTCCATTTTTAATAAGCAAGACATTCCACAAACCGAAAAACATTATTGTGTTGATAACAACTTTTGAATTGTGATTATTGATTGTCACTTGTAGCATTGCATTGAGATTTAAATTTTGATTCTTATAACTGCCTTAGTTTTCTGTCAAAAATTTGCAATGTAGGTTTAATTCTCCACATGAAGGTTTATGACTTTTGAATGATATTTTACGTCGTTCATTCAATTTTACATTAGTTTATTCAAGTTCCCCGTCAGACATTTAATTGCCTATGTCAGCACTTATCAACATGCTTTGAATATTGTACTGTAGTTTCCCCTTTTTCATGGTCTAATATAGTCTCATAGCATTGCTGTAAACTTAAGGTTACTACATTGATACAAAAGCCACAGATAAGTTTGCATACATTTGACTTTTCCGTGACCCCACCACATGTCTAGTGCAATGGGACATCCCATGATAGTCATCCGCAAGCTTTTGAATTCCTATGCTCCTTGCCCATCATCACGTTAGACGCCACGAAACATACGTAATATCAAATAAATTTTGATACATGATTATTGATCTTGTAGATGCATCTATTGTGAGTATGACATGCTTTTCATTAGTTATGATTTATGTATATGTATTATTATGCATAACAATGTCCTAGTTCATAGCCAAAGTATAGCATAATCATGCGCAGTGTGATCATGAAGTACATTTGACTGTAATCTTCGTAGGTGTGTCTCCAAATGGTGAATCCAGTGGAGACCAAGCCGAAATTAAGCAGACTCTAGTGTCGGCATATAAGAGCAATCTTGCAGATAAAGTAAAGGCAGATATTGGCAGAATTGAAGATAATCCAAGACATGGATTAAACGACAAGCAGTTTGCAAAGTGGGCCACAAATTGGTGGCAACAGTTTACAGTGTTGCTAACCAGAGGATTTAAAGAAAGGAGGCATGAATTTTTCTCTAAAAACCAGATTGCTCAGGTCATGGTGATAGCCTTACTTTCAGGGCTATTATGGTGGCAGAGTGATCCCAATAACTTACAAGATCTGGTAATAATAATGCAATTTCTATCTCTTATACGACTAATGTAACTCTGTTGCATTTGATGCTATTTGACACTAAATTGGCAGATAAAGTGAAGAACTTATGTTTGCATGATTGATTGATTACCTGTAAATATGCAGATTGGTCTGCTTTTCTTTGTTGCTGGGTTCTGGGGTTTCTTCTCTATATTCCAAGCCATCTTCATCTTCCCTAGTGAGCGTATGATGCTCGCGAAGGAGCGATCTTCTGGCATGTATAGGCTTTCTGCCTACTTCCTGTCAATGATTGTGAGTGACATGCCAATGCAGCTTGCCCTTCCAATAGTATTTGTCACCATAATCTACTGGATGTCAGGGCTTAAACGGTCGGCCTTAAAGTTTCTGCATACATTGTTTGTTCTCTTATTCAATGTAATGGTATCTCAAGGCCTGGGGCTTGCCATAGGTGCTCAGGTAATGGACCTGCGAAATGCTACCACATTTGGAGCAGTGTTGATGCTGACATTTCAACTTGCTGGAGGGTACTACGTTCAACATGTGCCAGCCTTCATTTCTTGGATCAAGTACCTTTCGTTAACCCAATACACATATAAGCTCTTGCTGGGGGCTCAGTACAGACCCGATGATACCTATGCTTGCGGTGGTGGTGGGAAACTTTGTTTAGTTGGGGATTATCCTCAAATAAAGATGGTGGGGCTTCGTGGTCAGGCTGTTGCTGCGATTGCATTATTCATTATGCTTGTGGGTTACCGACTCATAGCATATCTGGGTCTCATGAGGGTTGGGCTGACTCGATAGTCATTGTGAGACTTTCCGCTTTGTTTCATCTACGGTCATAGTCTAAGGACAGTCGTGCATTGTTGTTGCAGTAGTCCTGTTAAACATGAGTCATTTATGTTAAGAACACTTGGATTCACAAAGAATTTTTAACTCTCGCAGGCATGTCTCATGTATGGAATCGTGGTAATCTAAGATACAAAGCATACTCCTTTTTATTGCTCAATCAAGAGGTTTGTTACACTTCGAATTATATAATAACAACATTTGTTTCTTATAAATTTTTGCATTCTTCTTTCACAATTTGAACTTGAAGAATAATTTAAAATTGTATTCAGTTTGACAATTGAGCCACCTTGTTCCAGCAAGAACAAAAGAAAAGTTGCAAATAATAGGCAGGAACTGAAAGAAAAGAAATGAAAGGATATAAGTTGGCCAAGGTTGAGGCAGAGAGAAAGGTCTAGACAACGATACACAGGGAATTCAACCCAACTCACACGTAAGAATAAAAATAACTTTTTATATAATTACACATAAAAAAATAAAAATGTATACAATACTTTATAAAAATATTCTTAACTTTTTATTATTTTTCTCATAAAATTATATACAAAAATACAAATATCAATTACCACACTCTTATCTCTCACTTAATTATTATGAGTTTACTTGCTTATAAAATAATAATTTACATTATCAACTATATAAACTTTTTATAATTTAACTATCAAGTCAATCATGTATAATAAGATTTTTTTTTCTTTAAAAACACTCCCTACTTATTACCTAGATCATATAGTACGTACTATCCTTAAAGAAATTAACTCTTCCTCAGGCTTATTTGGTCAATTCCCTTCCTTGGTCACCTATGTTCCACTTCACTAAAAGAGGACTCACCAACATATCATCTCAAGTAAGCTCTTATTGTTTGCTAGTTTAGTCATTAGAACATTCCCTCATATTTTGAGGAAAATCATTATCCATACTTCCTTATTTTCATATAGCTTGAGATCATGTCTATGTGATGCCATCTTCTAACTCTTTGGCCTTTGATGTAAGCTTAACTTATGAGTATTCGAAGGACTACACATCATTGTCTTAAACCCTGGCTTGGATGCCAATTTTGGTGATGTTGTAGCCAATTTCATGCCCTAACATTAACTAACTCTCTTGCTCTTTAAGTGGGTATGCACGACTCACTTGAGAGTTGATCAATATTAGGACATAGGCAATGGTTTAAACCAATAATACGTAAGAAAAAGGTAGTTGGTTAATAAATGAATACAGAATTGGTTATGGCATTACAAAAGTTGGTGTACAAATTGGGGTTCAAACCAATAATATATAGTCCTTCCAACACAAATGAACTAAGGCATGCATCAAAGGGAAAACAGTTGGAAAATGGCATATTGTAGGCATAATCTCAAGCCCCACAAAAATAAAGGAGCATAGATAATGATTTTCCTTAAAACATCGAGGTATGTTCTGGTGGCTAAAGTGGTGAGTAAAGAAAGTTTATCTGAGACAATGTGTTAGTATGTCTCCCTTCAATGAAGGGGAACATGGGCAACCAAAGAGGGGAGCTAATCAATTAAGCTCGATAAGGTGTCAATCTCTTCTAGAATAAGGTTGCATGATTTAGTTAAGAAATGAGACTCCATTATATATAATTGACTTAGTAGCTAAGTCATACAAACATATGTAATTAAAGCTATCAACTATAACTCTATAAATAGGTTTAACAACCAAGAACTCACAGCAATTGAGTGAGAGGTAAAAGTGAAGTGTTTTATATGTATTCCTTTGTATGCTTTTATGATAAAAATAATAAAAGATTAAAAATGTTCTTATACAATATTGTATATTTACTTACTTTTCTTGTATGTAACTATGTAAAAAGTTATTTGTATTCTTATGTGTGAGTTAGACTAAGGTCAAAAGGACATTTTAGTGTTATCATGAAACCAAAAATTTAAATAAGAAAATTAATCTCATTACAATTGATATCAAAACTAGATATGTTTATGTTGAAATTTCAATGCTAAATATTTCTAAAAAATATATTAAATATAAACAAATAAATAGTTAAATGTAGAAAAAAAATTCTAACTATTAAAAATTATTTTTTTTTCATATATGAAATAAAATATATTATTATTATTATTATTATTATTATTATTATTATTATTATTATATTATTATTATTATTGAGTTATTTTATACAAAATATTTAATTATAAATCATATTTTAATGCTAATTATTTTAATTATTTTTTATGAAATTTTATAATTATACAATTTGATTCTAATATTTAATTTTTAACATAATAAATTTATTATTAGTGAAATCTCAATTTTAAATTGGTCACAATATTAACTATTTAATGTGATATATTGTATAAATATATTTTTTAAATTTACATGCCAAGAAGCACTTTGAGCTAAGAATTCTTTCTTGTATATGTGTTTTTTTCTCATTGAACTACTAAGTTCTTATATTTAGTTTTTTTTAAAAAAAAATTATAAAATTTGTTCAATTATAAATTATATAATAAAAATTTAAATTTTTATAAAATTTTTTATAAAATATTTATTATCAATTAAAACATGAAATTTTTAAGTAGATATATAACTTTTTAATTATTAAAATATCTTTAAAAATAAAGGTATATTTAATTTTGGTAGTTTTAATCCTCATTAACAGTATGGGCCTACTCTCATTTAAATTTCATAGCCTGTGTAAGGCAGCACCCATTCTAAAATTACGTGTAAATCATGAATCCAAGTCTTAGCCATGAATGGGTCCATTCTTTTTGCAAAGTCTGCAAACACAGATCTCCCTTTTTCTCTGGCAAGTAGTTGATACGGGCGCTGGACCAAGAGAGCAACTGTCCAATGGGTCATTCAGGAGATGAGACAAAATGCAGTGCAAATTAGTCATTCAGCAGCCTAAAAGTGATACATGGCCGGTCCAATAGAAAATGTAAAACTCGGGCGTTGAGTCTTGTGGACCTGCGGAAGCTAATCATTTCCTATGCTTTTAGGCTCCCATTTTTCAATGGAGTCCAACACAAATTAATTAATCCTCCTTTTCTATAATCCTTCAATTTCAATTGAATTGACATGAACTGAGAGTGTCCTAATTTTACTTAATAGTACAATTCACATATATCAATTTACATACACTGCACTGGACCTATCTTTAAGAATCTGTCACACTCTTTTGAATAAAATAAAAAATTTAATTTTAATTTAATTTTAAAAATTTATTATTTTTAAAAATTAATGATAAAATTAATCAATTAAGCGGTAAACTATAAATTAATAAATTTATTTTTTTATTTTTTTTATATTTAATTAATTTCAAAATTTTATAAAATATTTTTAAAATAATTTTTTTATATTTTAATTTTTAAAAAAATAAAATTTTTTCTTATTTATTATTTTTTATTCTTTTTTTTTAATCATGGATTATAAAAATTTAAAATAATATTTATTTGTCATATTTATTTATATTTTAATAAAAAATAAATAAAATTATATATATATATTATATATTAATATTTTTAAGATTTTAATTTTTTATATTAAATTATTTTATTTTTTAACAAAAAAATTATTTAAAATAAAATAAAAATATTATAAATTATAATATATTTTATATTAAATTTATTTAATTTAAATTATTTATATCTATAAATATAATATATTCATTAATTTTTATATATTTAATATTAAATATTAATTTTATTTATTTAATATCAATTAAAACAGTTAAATTAATTAAATTTTAAATTTTTTAATTTTTTTTAATTTAATAATTAATTTTATTCTTAAAATTTTGATTATAAATAAAAATTTAAAAAATAATTTGTAAAATGAAAATATTTATATAATTATTGAGCTGAGTTTTTTTTTTTTTTTTGTACTTTTTTTTGATCAAACACTTCAAATCCTCACCTTACAATTTAATAAGTGTCCTTTTTTTTTTTTTTCCTTTTTTTCTTCTTGGTCATTTTTTCTAGTTAGTTATATACACCTTGTAGAAGTTGTAAAATGTAATATTGAGGGAAGAAATTGAGAAGTAGAGGTGTACGTGGTTTGGTATGGTAAGGTTTGAACACATCTCAGACCAAACCACAAGATTACTGCTTGAAAATTCATCAAACCAAACTAAACAATTTTAGTTTCAAATCTAAGCCGAGCTAAGCTATAAAATCTTAGATTTCAAAATTCTCAAACCAAACCATAATTTTCGAACTAACAAACCCAAATAAATTATTAAATTAGATTTTATTTTATTTCGTTGACCGTTTAAACCAAATGATACACACGCTATTATCACAACTAAAATGGTATCCTTGTGCAGGTGGTATTCTTTTCGTTCCAGAGTTTAGTTTTTCAAATGACAAATAATCTACCGCGATAATTTTCCGAATCACCATGAAAGCCAAAAGCCAAAAAAAAAAAAAAAAAAAAAAAAAAAAATCAAATTTGTTGAACTGTGGAGGAGAAAAGAGAAAGAGACCGTTGAGATGTTTACTGCTTTAACATAACAATTCCAGTCACTTCAAGGCAATCCAATGGACTCGATCGTGGTATCAGCATTGGAGTCTTGGCTGAGCCCTGAGGGATGCTAGCTCATTTTTGTCCTTATTGCAAAAATGGCAAAGTGAATATCTCTTAAAATCACCATCGATGGTTAAATTAAGCTTTGTGAAAGATATTTGTGAAAGAGACTCTATGGTGCGTACCATGTCATATATTCTGTATTAGGGCAAAGCCAAACTTGACCCCCAACACCCCTTTGTTTAGCTTTGTTGAGCTCTCTGCTCAATGAGTCACCCATCATCATAATTTATCTTTGTTCATGTGTATCTTTCCACAGTGAAAGGCAAAATTCAGTGCATTTTCATGGTTAACTTTGAAGACTATTCCCGGGTTTGACTATCCGCTGCTTCTGGTCATTGCCACTCCGAATACCAAATGGTTAATCACAAACTACAAATTAATTCTATCTGGAAGAGATAAGACTTTGCACAGTCTATCTTCTGAATCCGGAACAGTGCAATAATTTTTCTTTCGAGTGCCAAGAAGGTAAAGAGAAGCTTTGGGTTTGCAGGTACTATGTTTGATCCCTAGGTCTAAGTTTAAGAGCACCAACAGCCGTACAACTATGCCACAGAGTTAGTATTTTTTTTTAAGGTTTGTTTATTTATTGACAAATTAATTTCTCTTTCTTAACAGATATGAATCAAAATTCGAATTCAATGCTTTCTATAGTATTATTAAATTAAAAGTTCATTGATGACAATTTTATCTAAAATAGGACTTTTAGGAGAAAATACGAAATGCCACTTGATGGCGAGTATGTGTAGCAAGCTTTGGGTTTGTGAACAGAAGCCGTGAACGGTTTTCCTTTTATGTTAATCCAAATCCGAGAACCGGGAAAACAAGACTTTCCTTTTTCCTCTTACAATTCCTTTTTTCCTTTAATAATTTTCGATTGATGCCATATAAAGAAAACTTCAAAAGCTTGGAATCCTCAAGGTATTTAGATAACCAGTTGGAAATGGGAATCACCACTAGCTGCATTTTGTATTTCATATTAATATCAATTTCGACAGAGTTAATTGTGAGGACAAGTGGCAAAAAAAAAAAAAAAAAAAGTCCAAATGCATGTTTTCTCAAGTGGCAGTCAACATAAATCAAATTGATGGTGCAAGATTGGAGATTGTAACTTCAAGTTAGTTTGAATGAATGAATGAAAAAAAAAAAAAAAAGCTTCAAGGTAGTTGCAGATAAGTTGGACATTTACATTGTATGAAACGTGTTTGAATGAATTTATTTAATTAGTAAACAAAGATCAAAATCAAGAGCCCAAGTATCCCCATATACTTGGATTCATGCATCTATTATCTTCACGTCTGATCTAGCGTGTGAGAATCGAATTGCGGCTTTTAGGCCTCAAAATCAACGTGGAATAAAATCCAGTTACTGCTTTTGATTCATCGTCAAAGCAGGGCCATGGAGAAGAGTTCACATTCGATACATAAATTTGGCATTATTGACATCACTAATATATGTTTGACCATTGGTACTTGCATTGCAATTGCAACCATATCTGCAATATTTCTACTCTACATGTGCATGACCACATCATAAAGCAATCCCTAAAAGGAAAGTCATGCCAGTAACTGATAGCCACATGGATAACTCCTCACGATGATGATGCAACATCAGCACTCAATTTCTGCAAAAGGGGTATCGAAATTTGGTCATTACAAGCCACTCGAACGAGTAATAAAGCGATAAGATCTTGATATGTGTATGTATGCAAATTCCCTTCTCGTGTTCTTGCATGTTGCCGTCATAAAAACCGCAATCTAATAGGCATATCATGTTGATTCATTTGAATTCTTTTTCTCTATATATTATCCCTCCCATCTTAGGGATAATATATAGCTAAAGAGATTGATTTAATAAAGGGTCTTATGCGGCACACGGGGAAACATTACCAGCACATCTCTTGGTTTGTGAGATAAGGGTCGATGTATGAAAGCAAATGCAATGGCATAGACCAAGGATATATGGTGAGATTAGGGGTTCTAGGCACGTAGTTTTAATTTAATTTTGGAGCCTCAATCTATGGAGCCCTCTCGAAGAAATTTGGTTTAGTTCACCAAACAATGGACAACGTGTGATATGTGTGGATAATGCCTGCTAACCAATCAGCGAAGCCTCGACCACATGTTCAAGGTTCATGCAATCGTTACTTGCTCAAAACTGTGAAAAGTGAGGAGGGGATTAGGCCCTCTTTTATGGCGCAATCTCCGCAGCAGCCTGTCTCAAATCAAGAATTTTAATGGAAAATTGAGGAAGAAAAGGACTAAGGGCTTCATTGAAGTTAATTCTAAGTCAGCATAATACAATAAATTGACAAAGATAATGTGTTCACGCACGTAACCGTTGCTTGTTTGTCAAAAGGTTGAAGGTGCCGAGCAAAATGGATAAAAAAATGAACCTTAGTTCTGGATCCAGAAATTATAGGAACAGTTACGTGTAACTAATAAAATAATAATTTGACAAATTAAAACATATTTAAAAACAATATAAAAATTATCAAATATTATTCTTTTACATAATTTTTTTACGGGGAAACTAAGAAACTTAAAATGATTAAAACAAATTTACACATAAATTAGTCATCTCTAATATAGAATATGTTTTATTTTGTAAGAATTGAGAGATGCTAATCTATATTTACGTAATAATGATAAGCACAAACATTCTTTTCCAAGAGAAAAGCAGAAAAAAAAAAAAAAGGGAAAAAAAATATGATAAAGGATAAGTCAGGTCAGCACCAGAGGTAGAAATTGACTGATACCATAATTCGGCAACATATCGTTTTTCTACCCACTACGCAATTCACTTGGTCACATAATAACCCCCTCATGTTCCAAAAGGCCCGCAGCCGCATCTATCCACCGTTCCAAACCACCCCCCCCCCCCCCCCCCCCCAAAAAAAAAAAAAACAAAAAAAAATAGCCCAAAAAAACAAAAAAGAACATTAAAAAAAAAATGATGCAATATCAATAAGAGACGATTTTTTAAAAAAAAAAAAAAAAAAAAGGCGTTAATACTATTTGTTAGAGATACTGAGGGTTTCAAATCTCCATATGTCTCTTAAAATTATTCATTTACATATCCAAAAATATAAGTGTAACGGGCAGATAAACAATTATTCCGGCAGACCACACGTTGATTTGTTCAAAACTAATGATCCAAGTTCTTGTCAATTTCTAACAAAATTTTTGATTTGGATGTATATGTGCAGGTTACAATTAAAACTCATTGCATCAGTACTTCATATGATTGGATCTCAAATCCAGATGATGTTGATTAAGGTGGTCGTCGGTCATTGTACAATTTATGCGACACTCATTCAGGTATTCATGAGCATTGTAACCGAGGGAAGAAAAAACACAAGAAGACATTTGGCAGGGTATCAGGAGATCCTTGTGGGTCCTATGCAAGATTGGAAGAGAATTCATGAGCCAATAATTCTTTCGGGCATTGATGGAGATTATTTTTTTAATTTATCTTTCAGTTGACATAGACATGTACATGGTGGCTGTGGGGGGAGGGGAATCAATAATTCTGAAGCATGGCACATATGTGGGCTTATACCACCAAAATTGCTAGGCTATTATTGCTACATAGTTGCAAGCAACCCCATTGGATACTAAGAAAAATAATCACGGTCACACTCACATACAATCACCAGGACAACACCCCAAAAAAAAAAAAAAAAAATTATTATTAATATTAATAATACAAAGAATATGTCCTAATACAAAGAAGGAGGAGCATTCATTAAAGAAAAAATTTTCCTTCATTCAATGTGGTACATGTAACAATTGTTAAGTTTTTTTGTCTTTGACAAATATTTTCTTTTTTTTTTTCTTTCATTTTAAATTTTTTCAAAATAAAGACCCAAAATTTTAATTTTTTTAATATATTTAACTGACAATCGATTTGGTCTCTTGGTCTTTCTTTTTTTTTTTTTTTTTGTCCCTTCTAATCTCATCCTTGATTAAAACGTAAAACAAGAGATCACTTGTAACTGGTTCGTGAATAAAAGAGAAGTTTTGGCTTATTAGCCCTTTGAAATATTGCCCAAATATATCAAAAAGGCTATATGTTGGGATCCCATGGCCTTAAGTACAACTAGGCGGACTATCTTTTTTTCTAGAATGAAAGGAAAATAGTTAATGGCCCATGTCGTTATAGTTCTTGAACATTTTATGTGTCTAATGAGGTTTGTAGTGATTGATTAGTGAAGATAAACTGGAGACCAGAGGGAGAGGCAGGAGGGTTGGCGATCAAAGCAAGGTGCGCACTCATAGAATGAGTAGAGAAATGTACACATCTCTATCACTATTCTCCATTAATACACGGCGGCGGGGTTGTGGGAAGATGGGGTGTAGGAATTTTTACACACCCATGATGGTAGATAGATTAGTAGTCTTTTAATATTATTTTTATTAATTTAAATTTAATTTTTTTGTCATTTATTTTTAAATTTTAACAATATTATTATAAATTTTAAATTTATTAATGTTAAAATTAATTTAAAAAATTCGTTCTGATTTAATATTATTTAAATAATAATTTTTTATAAAATAATTAAACAAAACACATGACTTTGACTTAAGATATAATAATTCACATGTTACCGTACATTTAATTTTTTAATTTGAAAAAAAAAATGTTGAAAATTTAAACGTGGGATCGATGTGACCGGTGATGTGGGGTTTTCTCTTGATGATAAGAAATGGACTCGAAACGAATATGGGTTCCCTTGGTGGATCATTTGGGCAGCACAGGGGCCCCACTTAGTTGCCACTGTAAAAATATGTGCTGGGAAGATTTTTTTTGGTCACCCCCAACGGCTGTGAGAGACCCCATTGGTGAAAAGTTGCAATTCTCACTTTTGTGTCTTCATTACTCGGGGTTATTCTGTGCTTTTGTAGGTCAAATGTTCATGGAGCCCACCGACTTGCCGCCTGTCCATTCAAGCAGCTCCATTCCTTCCCCTCCTTGTTTCCATTGATTAACTGAGACTAATCCTTAAAAAAAAGGAAAAATAAAGCTCCTTTACTTTTTTTCCCTAAAAGTTTTATAAAATTGCTAAGACTTTAAGCATAGCATAAGAAAGATACCATTCTCTATGAAGATTATGATCATGCACGTGGATGATCCCAGCAAATACTCAACCGTGTTGAAGTTGCTCCACTTTTCTTTGTTCTTTGATTTTTACAATAAAGATCATTCATACTTCTTGATGGAAATTTTGTTTATGGTGGTAGCATATAGATATCTGCGTATTATGGACTGATAATTAAGAACTTTAATGTAATTTGTTTCAATAGAGTGGGGAAACACGATCAAGATACAATTTTTTTTTTTTTTTAAGATTTGAATTCTCTATTGGTTTCTACAATTTCTTTCGTTTTGGTCCTGATTTCTCTAGTATTTCTAAACAGCCTCCACCCCACATGGAAAAAGTTAAAAATTTGCAGATGGTGAATTTTAATGAGGGCAAACCAAACCATTAAGCTTATGCAGAACGTGTACATAAACAGGGGTGGATTGATCTCCTGACCCTTCTACATGGTGGTATTATATATGTATTAAAATTTATTGAAATTACCATTTGGTCAAGAAATAAAGCGATTTTTGTTTTCTTTGAAATCCTGAGTCCAAAATTCAAACTTTTTTCGTTGTTTTCATCCGCCGCCGCTGAATACAGCATCTTGTTTAGTCTAGCTGCAGGCCTGAAAAAAAAAGGGCTTCTTTGTGGGTGTGTGTCCTTGAGATTGGTGGGATTTGCACAACAAAAGCATGACATCTGAAAGCGTAAAGCTTGTTGACATCCCCCACACTCAATCCTCCTATATTTGCTCTTTTTGTTGCCTTGCTGAGGTGTGGTCCCCACTTCCCAAATCTTGTCTACGCGTCCCACTCTTGTCCATCTTCAGTTCCACGTGTCAACCTATCAGCCGCCCTATTCCCCGGTTTGCGTCATTTTGACAGCTACCCACAACCCCCGTAACAGGGCCCCGCCTTCTCTTTCTTACTCATTCATCATATCAATGTATGCCCTTCGCATGCCTCTCTCTAGCTTTTGAGTGTGAACACCCAAAATCTGGCTAATTTGGGTAAAACAACAACAACAACTAGCATAATTACTCATCAACCCCTCTTAACCCCCGTCCCCATGACGTGTTCAATTATGATTGGTGATTAAAATGGATTAAATGTTACACATGGTATTTAATCCTTGCCCTCACACCCTAGACCCATTTAAAAGAAAGGTCATGGCAATTCTATGCAACATTTGAACCAATTCCTTAAGAATTTTGCAACGTGTTCTTGTCTGAATTCCAGGCCTCCAGTTTTCTCTTCCTTAACACTGACTATTAGCGCTGATTGCACTCGCACGAATGGAAAGCACCGACTCGTCGGCTGGCTCTCAGCAGCATCCGAACTTGCCTCCAGGATTCCGGTTCCACCCCACCGATGAAGAGCTAGTCGTTCATTACCTTAAGAAAAAGGCCTCCTCTGCCCCTCTTCCCGTGGCAATCATCGGAGAAGTTGATCTGTACAAGTTTGACCCATGGGAGCTACCTGGTATGTGTGTGCGTGTGTGTTTATTGCCGTTCTTGTTGTGCTTGTCTTGTTATTCTTGCACAAACGAATAAAGGGTTTGTAAAATTTTCAGAAAAGGCCAGTTTTGGCGAGCAAGAATGGTACTTTTTCAGCCCCCGGGACCGGAAGTACCCGAACGGGACCAGACCGAACAGGGCAGCAACCTCAGGTTATTGGAAGGCTACCGGAACCGATAAGCCGGTGCTAACCTCCGGCGGTACTCAGAAGGTTGGTGTTAAGAAGGCCCTTGTGTTTTATGGAGGGAAGCCCCCAAGAGGAGTCAAGACCAATTGGATCATGCATGAGTACAGATTAGTTGATAACAAAGTCAGTAACAAGCCTCCAGGATTTGACATAGGCAGGAAAAACTCTTTAAGAGTAATCATCACTTCACTCGCTTCTCAATCTTTAATAACTTTTCATCTATATATATTTTCTTTTGATTTATGTGTTGACACCCCTTTTGTTAATCTTTGTTTTTGGTTTGTTTTCCCTTTCTTTCATTAGCTTGATGATTGGGTGTTATGTCGAATATACAAGAAAAACAAAGCGCTTAGGCTAATGGATCATGAGACAGATGATTCCATGGATGACATGCTTGGATCTATACCTCCTTCCTTGTCTGTTGGCAGTCACCAGAATGTTAAGCTGCAGTTCGCAAAAGGCACAAGCTGTGGGACATTGCTTGAAAATGAACAGAATTTGTTTGGAGGAATGATGAACACTGGAGATAATACTATCAACAGCGCCAACACTTTGCCTCAGCTGGGCTCTTCAACAACAACCTCCAAGCCGGAGATCTCTGTGCTTCCTCTCAAAAGGACACTGCCTTCTATTTATTGGGCGGAGGAGGATGCCGGAGGGCCTCTCTCAAGCAAGAGATTTCAAGGGGAGAATGGTGATGGAAGTGCTGTTGTCAGGACTGATGGGAATGGTTCCATAGTCACTCTGCTCAGCCAACTCCCACAGAACCCTCCATTGCACCCACAGCCAATGCTGGGGTCTTTGGGAGACGGTATCTTTAGGCCACCATACCAGCTACCAGACATGAATTGGTATTCTTGATTAATCCCCAAGTGGTGCGGTGATGATAAGCGGCGCATATTTCAGCATATTAAGCTATAAGGCCTGAATCAACAATTTTCAGGGTAAATAGAGCTTGCAGTGAAGCAGCCAAATCTAATGTTATATACTTCATACGGTCCATCGCGATTTAGCCCTTAGCTTTAGATTTTGGGGGTTGTTGAGATTTTGGAGGTTATAGTAGCAGATTAGAGAGTGAATTGGTGGCCCGTAGCATTGCATATTAAGTTTAACACTTAGCTGCCAATTCCAGGTGAGACCATTGATGCATGTTTCTCCTATAGAATGATATATATATAGTCCAACCAACAGAAAAAAATTTAAAAAAAAAAAAAAAAAAAAGAAAAATGAAGCAGATGAAGTTTCTTTCTTCTTGTATAAAAATAAACTTGATGAATGATATATATATATTGTTCAGGATATAGAAAGCAACGTATATATAAAGCCAGTGTTGTAGAAATCTATAAACCGTGCTCTTATTTTAAAAAAATATATTAATATTGTTTATTATGTTTTGTCCATGTTGCACATCAAAATGTTCACTCTGATCTCAATTCAATTCCCCCAGAAATGCGTGCCAGTCATCTCTTTTATCAAGTCCATTAAAATCCTCGAAATTTAAAGATGGAATATTCTAGCTTTCCTTTTGCAGTATGTAGCAGCTTTTACTTTCCTTTAGTGTGATCCTCAGGAGCTAAAAGATCTCAGTTCTTCTTTCTGGTTATGTTTGTATAGAAACAATCTTCACAGTGACAACTTTCATGCCTTTCTCTTTGTAATATCTTGAAAGGTGAAGAAATGAAAAGTGGAATCTGGACTCTTCTGAGTCTTTATCGTGTTCTATCTTGGTACTTTGATTTTGTTTTTTTTATTTTTTTATTTTTTTATATAACAAATGGAAACGGGTTCCTCAATAATATTTGCAACTAGTTGTTTGTATTATTCTCCATCTACTACTAAATGTGGATATATAATATTAAAAAACTAAAATATATGCAATTCCAAAATTTACTAAGAAATACACTTTGCTATTTATCATTAAAATTTTTTTTTAAAAAAAAAAAAAACAAGAATAACAACAAAATGCTGATAAATGCATCTTGACACCATGGTACAAAAGTCAAACCAAAAGATATAACAAATTGGTATATTATCAATATCCCACGATGGATCAACGGTCAATAGATATGCGGACAAAGCGACAAAATCAATAAATTTCGAGAGAAAATGAAGTTTACTAACCTCTTCTTTTGTTTTCTTTTTGCTTTCTTCGTGTACATGAATATTGAAAGAAAACAAAAATGGTCATGACTTACGGATTAAGGATTTTATGTCAATTTTTCAGAGAGTGAAAGGTGAGTACAAGTTCTTATTTTATTTTATTTTATTCAAAGTGGGAACCAATTAATATGAGCTGGATTTGCCTCCATACATCTTTTATTCCGTTTGTTTACAATAAAAAATATTTTCCCATAAATTTGTTTCTTAATTTATTATTTTTTTTTTTGTATTTGATGAAAAGTGTAATAAAAAAATGATTATAAAATATATAAAAATAATAATTTTTCTTTATGAAAAAGAATTTTTACAAACAAATAAAAATTATTTTTTGTAAATATTGTAACAAGTAAAGAAGAAAAAACACAACTTAAACAATAAAAAATTATATTATTGATTTTACCTGTTATTAATTAATTTTATTATTATTTTTATTAATTATTGTTAATTATTATCTTTATAATAAGTCTTTTGTTTTTTAATTTTTGTCATTTAGTATTAAAATCTATTTTACTATATAAAGAATTAGTTATTTTTTATTTATAATAATAATTAATTTATATTAATTTTAAATTTTATTATTTTATTTTTATTTTATAAGAACTAAAATTTAAAAAAATATTTTTTTTTTTTTGGATAATACAAGTAAATAATAAAAATAACATATTTTTTTTATAAAAAGAATTTCAATAAATATATTTTATAAGCAAATAAATTTTCGAGGAACAAAGGGACAAAACATGATAGGATTTGGTCAGCTTTTGGGTACGGGCAGTTTTAACAGTCCTAGTGAAAGCTCATGATTTCTAGTACTTCAAAGCAAATTTCACAAAGGATAAAATCTGAAAGCGAATTTAACCTTTACCTTTTACCTTTCACCTTTCGGTACCTACACACCAACGTGCACAGCACAAATCTTGACCCTTTTTTGATAATAAAAAAAAAAAAAAAAAAAAAAAAAAAAAAATTAGAAGTAAATTTTGTTTGAGATGGTCTCCAAAAAAGATCAAAGAAGATACCGTCGGAGGAGTGGGTGTCGCTTTCTGTTTTTACGATGGGATGAAAAGGCATCGCTAAGTGTATTCCAGTAACCCCAAGACGGGTCACGCTTAATTGACAGCAAGAGGCTATCCACCTCTCTCACAAATGGCTTTTTGGCTCTTCCTTTTGCTGATTAAACGGGACCATCTCGCTGTCATCAAATGGAATCATTATCTTAAAACCACTGAAATTAAAAGCCCCCTCCTCCTCTAACGCCATTCCTATCCGGGGGAAGCATACAAAACAACTTTACGAAATTTCCATATTATTGCTTCTCAATTTCGGAATCGAAATTGATATCATGAAATGTATCTGAAAGTCCCCACACTTTTGCAGAGACGATGCTTTTCGTTAGGCCTAGAAAATGTACACCAAGTGCGATTTTTCCATAGACCCCTTTACACGGAGACAACTATTATAATCATCACGGACATGGAAACACTTCCTGACCAATAAGAAGCGAGGGAGCGATCCAGGTGGTGCACGGCAATCAATAGTGTGGAACAGGTTTTGTCTTTAGATAACAAAAATGTCCTCCACTTGGCAGGAGCATGTGTACATGTATGTCAATACAAGTTTGATCAAAGGCCGGCATGACTCAGATGACCCAAATGTACGCATACGATCCTGTCAATGTGCACATCATCCCTCTTTAACCTCAACAGATGGCTTGTTTTCCAGCCTTAAAAGACGCCAAATCATCTCGAAGTGGAAGTTCTATTTCGTAAATGAACCTGCCAAAAGAAATATACTTTGGTTGATGTGTCTGTGCCCAACCAACTAATATTCTTTGCGATATTTAGGCTCATAATTGAACTTAATCGGTACAGCTGGGAAGTATGGATTAATTAGCATCTGACTAAATTCTCTCCAATTCACAAATTGAACGATGGATCCTAAGATGTACCGGACATAAAGGCACAACGGGACCATTGATGCTTGTTTTGTCGTAATCCAGCGCACAGTTTCTGCGTACTGGCACACAGGGCTGACAATTGAATTGCACCTTACTAGATTAAGAAATTAATCTACTTCTCACATTGAAATGGGAAATGATTAAATAGGGTAACATTTTTTTTTTTTTTTCATCAGGAGGCCCATTGAGTCCATTAATGCTTTGATTTTGTCACAATCTAGTACATAGTTTCTGCATACTTGCATTTGACAATTGGATTGCCCCTAACTAGATTAAGAAATTAAGCTATTTTTCACATAGAAAATAGGAAATGGTTAAATAAGGGAACAATTTTTTCTTTTTATTGAAAGATTTATTAGATTGTAAGTTAAACAATGGATATAAAAATTTAAATTCTTACCTATTGAAATATTTATAAAACAGGTAGGACACTTCTCAATTATGACATGAGAATTGAGCCCTGGGTTTGAGATAATCATTAAAATATATATATATATATATATATATATATATGGGCTGTGAGATGATAAACACTGGAAATGGGCTGGGCTTGGAAATTGATTAGCAGGCATGCCCATGCTATAGTCCTGTGCTTGTTATAAAATCAATGCAGATGTGCTCAAAGGCCCAAAACTCTTCAAACACATTGACCTTTTCAGAAATAACCTTTATTTTCTTGACCAAAAAAAAAATAAATAAATAAATAACTTTTTTTATATGGGATCTTTAGAAATAACTTACTTGGGTCCACAATGTGGGAACTAGCTTAAGGTAGATAGAACAATTATGGTGACTATACACCAGCCTTCAAGTTGGCTGTTCTATATGTTCCACAAGTTGCTTCTTTTATCAGAAGATAGTCCATTACATTTTGAAGAGGGGTCAAGAGCTGTGAATGACTTCACAAGCATTGGATATGCGCCATTAGTTGCCATGAATCCTTCAGATTTCCTTTTGGCAACTAATGGCGCATATCTAATACTTGAGAAGTAAGCCACAGCTCTAGACACCTCTCCAAAATAAAATTCATCACCTTCTGATAAAAGAAGCAGGATATGGAACATTTAAAACAGGCTACTCAAAAGCTGAAGTATGGTCATCCAAGTTGGTAGTGAAAGTATTGGGTAATCTAAGTAGGGCCGCGAAGATCAATGCTTTCCGTACAGTCAAATGTGGATGGAAAGCATGATTGAGAATTATCCATGTTGTTGGAAGGAAAGAGGTGCACGGATAAGAGGATTCGGAGCGCGGTTAAGCCATAGATGACATTATCTGAGCTAAAAAGAATTCTTTTGAGAATTTAAGTTTCTCATCAAAAATGATTTAATGTGCAATAATACTCTGATTGAATGTATAACAAGATTTAATGTGTAACAAAGTGTTAACAATTTGTCTAGTCTTCTTTTGGCAAAAGTAAATGAATTTTCAAAAAAAAAAACAACAACATGCCGTCTTTTGTGGTTTGAACGAATGTAAATTCTCTGTCTGTATGCACAAACTCTTGTTGGAAATAAGTAGTGAGAAATTGGAGGTATATTTTGGTGTAATCATGTACCCATTTTGTGGTATCCAAAGTCAATTTCTAATTAAAACCCTCTAAATAGGTGGCTTTTTCACGTTGTGTGATAGACAACTAAGCGTTCGCACCACACCAAAATACAAGTCTTGTTGAACATAAGGGTAAGGAAATATATGGCATAATATAGATATAGTAGTAGAGTAGTAGAATGTGTCCAATCGATAGTGCGACATGTTCATTTCGGTATGAAAAGTTAAAATTTCTGTCAAAGAACCTTCACCGTGGATGCCTCGAGGATCTTCCTATCCCATAGTGAGGAGAAGTCAGTGTCCCCGCGACATAAGTATCAATCTTATACGAGTTGTAGGAAATATGATCGAAAAGTATGTCGTGGGTATCTTCATGGTAGGAAACAATATATCCAACAACACATCCTACTACAAATGTTCGATCGGCTGAGGTGTTGGGCATATTGTCAAAACGAATCATAGAGAGAAATCATATTAGAAGAGCTACCAGACATGGTGGTATACCGATAGAAGAGTTTGTTTGTCATCAAACTAAAAGTTTTAAATTCAACTTTTGGTCAAAATATTTAGTGGGGTTAAATATACATTTTCAGAATTTGTTCTTACGAATTCTCCTTAACAAAAACTATAGGGTGGCACTCTTACTTTTACTCTTTTTTTTTTTTTTTTAAGAAAAAAAAAAAAAGGAAATGAGGGGGAAATGCGGTCATGAGCACTTTTGACATTTTTCTAGAGCAAAATTTGAGTAGTCTATAAACAATTGTCAACCAGAAATAATTTTATACATAATCCCAACCAAACCATGGGCAAAATTTCAACAACCCATCAAAGAGGCAAAAAAAAAAAAAAAAAGAACCAAAAAAAACCAAAAAAAAAAAAAAGCTAAAAGAGAAGAAAAGGGGTCGTACCATCTGTTATTTACAATTTTGATCATCCTTTGTAGATGGTTCCATAGCGTGGCATTCTCTGCATGCAGACAGAAGTGACTTGAAAATTCTCCTTAAAAGCCCTGAAGACTTCTCCTTTTTACATTCCTCCCCTTGTTTCTTTTTGCCCCTCAACCCTTCTTTTGCTGGAATCCCAGTGGTTTTACGCCGCGAATCTTCACGTTTCGAGGCGGCTGGTACGAGCATGATATGCTGCCATCTTTGAGAGGACCCATATAGCTGTGCCATAACAGCTTTGCTTGCCGCAGGTGCTTTGCCTGGAATTTTGCTGCTATGATGATACAATAGCCTCCCATCTGAATTGATCTCACTTGAGCTTGTTCTTCCACTGCTAACACTGCTTCTGCTGCTATTAATGCTATTACTTCTCGATGACACTAGCGAGTCCTTGCTGCTAACACTGCTGGTCCTGCTATTTGCACGAGAAATTCTACAAACAAGTGCCACGGTTGATGATGTTTGTTGTTGCTGGAGTGGAAATGAATGAGGCAAGAGACGGCCATTGTAAAAAATGTGATCAGCCGGAGAGTTCTTGTACGGATCATTTGAGGGGGAATTCGGAGTGAAACAGCCGAACTCGAATTCAGATTCTTGTTCGTGATTTGGAGAGCTGGAGAAGGAGAAAATGTCTCCAGAGCTTGTTTTCTTGCGATGGTTTTCCATCGGACATCGGAGCTTGGCTTTAGAAGAATTGTGTTTAGGTTTATAATTTACCTCTGTGGCATTATGTTGACCGTGAACTATAGAGAGAGAGAGAGAGAGAGAGAGCATAAGTTTCGGTGGGTAATTTACATTTTTTATTGTTATATAAAAAATTTCAAGCATTTTATCATTGATTATATATTTATAATTTCTGTTGTTAATTATAATTAAATATTAAATGTGGTTATAAATATTATCTGAATACTATTTTTGTTGATATTTTCTTTCAATATGTGAATGGTAGTAGATCTGGATCGGATAGCCTCGATGGAGTAAATCATAAGGCCAAGTAGTTGCCAACTCAACCCAATAAAATAAGAGGTGTCTGCTTGATGGTGTCTGGAGTCTAATAATTTGGTTAGTGTGGGCTGTTCTAAAGCCTGTGTATTGAATGATGTGGCCATGGAAACCTTTTATTTGTAAGATTTCACAGGCTTCCTCGGCATGCATGCACTCTGAACAAGTACTTTACTTAATGCCGTAAGGCCAATTATAAAGGGAAAACTAGTAATGATAAGAACAATTTTGTATTGCAAGTTTGTTGATGAGGGCCTACCAACTGTGATAATTGATCAGGAAATGTGCCACCAGAGCACATGAATTCATGCTTAATTCATCGGAATTTCCTCTACCCTTTTGTCCACAAGCTTTTGTTTATCTAGAAGGACACAGTTTCCCAAATATACTCGTCGTGGAACACATGTACCAAGTTACTGGGTTGTTCAGGCTTTAATTTGGGCAGACCATGATGGGGATCAACTAGTTTCTGTCTTCACGTTATGCCATCGAATGCTCTGTGGGGACCATGGATCACACACGATGAAGACCAAGTGCATTAGCATACAATTTTGTCACTCGACACCTTTGACCGTTCTCCTCAAAATGAGGACAAAGCAGCTCTCAGAACTCTCTTTTGTCTCCCATTTGGGTTTCTGGGACAACACTATTGGGCCCATTGCACATATAATGCCTGGGGGACCATTGGTCAGCCAGATTAGTTTAGTCCACTTTTTCCTTACCCACCCAACAAATTATGCATTGGCTTCCTTTGTACATACTTTAATTATGTCAAGTGGTAAGTTCTTAAAACAATATTCAATGGAGTTATTTTGATTCATCAATGCCATTTTGATCAAAGTTTAAGTGCCAAAAAATTACATAAACTCTCTAAATTAGAGACACAAAAACATTCCATAGATATAATAGTGCAATGTAAGTCTACCTTATATTGGGTATATCAACGTAAAGAAACTCAATTAAGTGACTGTTATTTGGGAGGGATTGTTGGTCCAAAAAACCAATAATAAAGAGAGAGAGAGAGAGAGAGAGAGAGAGAGAGAGAGAGAGAGAGAGAGAGTTTCCAATTCAGGGTACTTATTGTAAGATGTGCCACATTGAGAAGTATTACAGAGACTCGAGGGCTACAAAACCCCGCATGGCCAGCTAATAACACTCAAGGCATTGAAATCGTACTGCAATATGTTGGTGATTGATGGCTGGGTAGATGGGATGACAAGAATTGGTGGGGTTCCGCAACGTTTTTGTTTCTCCAGAAAAACCACCAGTACATTGCATACTGTGGGTGGATGATGAAGAGAGATAAAATTTTGATGGATTTGGTTGGTCTCGTTAAAAGTGACTGGCTTCCATCTTTGTATGTAAGAACACACAAGAACTCGTAGAACCACAGTCCACTCCTGGAAGGCCAGTCTCCTTATTTATTATATATATGGAGGTTGGTCCAGCCTCATTCCACGGACCACGGTGACAGGTCCGTGTAACTTATTGGTATTTATGTACACAAGACAATTAAATCGTTGACTGGTCCCTTTCCCTTTTTCGTTTTAAGATACAGCTGATAATAATTCCTACTTTGAATCCACAAGGAAGATTGGAGTTGTTGATCCATAACAGGTCCACAGGTTTGCAATTGTAACAGTCTAGTCCCCTGTGTATAGAACATTTATTAAAATCAAATTAAAACTGACCATTACATTAAGGCAGCGAAGTCACCAAGTTGGACATTGGGCCATTGGGATGGGCTTCCCAGGTCCATGCCCGCTACTATACATATGCTCTTTACATCTGGTCACCCTTGATCATTACTTAGCACTAATAGAGTTCATATCCAGGAAATCTCGCTTGAGATGGGTCAATCATGTCAAGAAAGAGATGAGCCATGCCTCCCACACCCTCAAACAGTGAATAGGGGCGGTCGCCTCCATGCATCTTCCCCTCTGAAATAAGCTTCTGTGCTCTATCATGTAGAAAGCAAGCAAAAGCTTTGGCCCTGTGTAAGTACACAGGATTCCCAGTCAACCGGTAAAGAGCAAGGAAAACATACGCATTCCCACTGATGCCATGACATATGCCAACTCGCTTGAGAAGACCTCGTTTCCAAACCACCTTCCCTGCATCCACAGCTGCTTGCAAAAAGTCTGCATCTCCAAACACCTAATTGAACATTGAATACAAAATTGTCATGACATGCTGACAGCACACTGTCCTAACAAGATAAAGCTAGAGTCCATTTTTCTCTCAGTAAATTAAAACCAGAGCTTATTCCTTAGATTAGCAGGGTGGTGTAAAATTGAATCAAATGCAGAAAATGAGCGCGCACACGCACACACAAAATATATAGCTGTGATCATTCAGAGAATAGATTATTTTCAGAGTAATTATAATGCAATATGGTTTTGTAGTTTGCCTAACAAGCATGACAGTATTCACAACTTCATGACAGCCAAATTAACGCACTTAGCAAACAATAGTCTATACTGCTATACTGGCTACCTCTTCAGAACTACTTTTTGGTATCTTTGTTCGTGAGACAGTTACCTCAGCTGCTTTCACAAGTGTAAGAGCAACCCCGGGAGCACCATGACACCAGTGAACCAGACGGTCTGATTCGCTTCCTTCACTCGAAGGATAATTGCCGCTGGGAAAACAGTTCTTAATCATGTAGCGTAATGTACCCTTGACATCCTCTACCTCATCAGGTTTCAGCTCCATATCCATTAGAACATGCATGATACCAGCCAGGCCATGGGCAGCACCCCAGTACTTTTTTCCATGCCATTCATACATCAACGGACATCTTCCCTTATGTGCCATTCTTCTACCAGCATTTATTATCTCATCCACAACTGCTCTCTACAAGTTTCAAACCCAAATGAGCTATGTTATGGCCAAAAAGGAAAAAAGAAATCAATCTAAGTTCAATCTCCTCAATAAGAAAGATGGGATTGGAAGCTGCATCACAAAATGCATGTCTTACCCTGCAGGTACTAGGGATGATCTCTTTACCCAAATGATGGTTTAAGAATGAACAGGTCCATAAGAACCCTGCTCTGCCATACAGTAACTCATGAGGCAAATCCTTAGGAAGTATGATCTGCTTTCAGGTACAAATTAAAATCCACATGTCAGATGAAATGAATTTGAATCAATTTGTATGAAAAACATTTGCCCAAGATACAAGAAATATACAACCACACACCTCTTTAAATTGAGCCAAGAAATGATCCAATAGCCTTTCGTCACCAGCATGCTTTGCAATTACAGCACCAAGAGCACATACACCAGCCCGGCCACATATAAATGTCACACGACTGCAATGCATGAATTGCAATAATTAAGCTAATCAAAGTTATATGAATCCTTTCCAGTGATTTGCAAACCTAATATTGAAGCTGCAATCAGGTGTAGAACCATTTAGTTCCTATACCACATTGAACCTATTTCATCTATCTCTTTGGCTTTATTGGCATGACTCCCAACCCATTAAGAAGGCTGCAAATTACACATAGCGACTTTACTTCAGCCCATCTGTTCATTTTTGCTAGAAAATGCAACATATCATTCCAATGATTTTAAAATTGGCTTGTCTGCCTGACAACCCCGATTCCCAGACTGTTCAAGCATGTCCAAAATATACCAGGAAAACGATATTGCTAAAATGAATTAGCTCACATCCGACGCTGAGTGAATCAAGGCAATGTGCACACGCAAGCACAAAGAGGGAGAGAGAGATAGAGCACCCGGAATCCCAGGAAGCAGAATCACAAGCCTTAACAATCTCAGAGCACAAATTGAGATCATGCTCATTCTTGGTAACTTGATAGGCTTTAAAGAGCAGATAAGCAGTCCCTAGAGCTCCAGTATAAAGGGTATAATCTTGTACCCGCTTTCTCCTCAATCCCCATGTCTCCCTCAAAACCTGAATTCACATCAAAAAAAAAAAAACAAAAAAACATTTTGATTCCCACTTCCAAAACCTCAAAATAAACAAAACCCCATAATCAAGATATCTCCAAATAAAATAAATAAATAAGAAAGCTTTGATGCTAATGAATAAACAAGAAATCCTCAAAATCAAATCTTTAATAACTAGGAACCCCAAAAGTGAGAGAATTTAGCCAAAAAGAAGAAAACTAAAGTGCAGGACATGTGCAGAGATAAGAGTGATGTACTTACTGTGTCTTTGAGGTCCAAGGCTGATCTCATGAACCTTTCAGAAAGAACGTTGCAAGGAAGAGACAGTAGCTTTGCGAGTGAGTCCTTGCTTCTTTCTGAGACTGTTTTGTCAGCTGATGGTGCTACGTCGTAGTCTGGCATGTCGTTCGGGAAGTAACGGTCCGCCATCTCTCTCTGTGTCTGTGCCTCTGTGCCTCTGTGTCTCTGTGTGTGGAATTGGGTTACACTTCCCTCTGTTAAGTATAAGTAATGCAACTAGAATTTATTATCCGTTGCAATTATTTATATTTTTTAGTGAATATAATAAATTTATTATTTTAAAAAAAATTATTAAATTTAATTTAAATTTGTTATTTTTTATGTATTGTATTAATTTAATAATCTTTACTAAAGAATAAATCGTGTTTTTCAATTTTATGAAAAAAAAAAAAAAAAACAGTTATGGAGAATCAAAGAAGAAGAGGAAAAACATAAAAAACAAAGATCGCTGCTTGGATGCCGGTGGTACCCAATACGACTGTGAAACAAGTAGATTCTTATTTAAAAAATAATCAATATTTTTATATTATATAAAAATAAATAAAGTATTATTAAAATAAAATTTAAATATTAATTTACAGGTATTATTATTAAAATAATATAATTATATGTAATTTTAAAAAATTTAACAAAAAATTTATCTCATTAACTATTTCCATTTAATTTTTTAATTATTTAAGTTAACCAAATCAAACAGTGTTTTGTTTTTCGTTGTTCACTTTCTTGTTTAGTTACATTAAATAATCAAATTAGTCAAGATTTTGGATCACTAATCCGACCACCAAACCGTTCATGTTTTAAAACCATCGTTTAGACAACAGTTTGAAAGAGGGGGAAGAAACGAGACTAGACCCTCAATTAAGACATCGATTCTCGGTTTCAGTTTAGTTAATGTTCAAGTGTTAGCTCTAATCGACCTGATTAATTTTTTTTAGTAAAATAAATTAGAATATTTTAAAATTTTCATGAGTTTTTTTTTTTTTTTTAATATTTTGTGACGGAATCAGCTGTTCCTAGTCCGGTTCATCTAATTCACCATTCCACGAATGCTAAACTAAACTGGTATTATTCCTTAAAGGTTGTTGAACATGACTGCAGCGGTTCCATTAATTGGATAACTGGTTAATGGTTGATTACCAATACTTCTATATACAAGCTGTTTCAGAAGGATGGTATTTGGTGCCTGACAACCTGAGACATTATACCTGATTTGATCAGATTTTTGGAACCCCAATGGACACATGAAATCCAGGCACTTTTCATTATCATATGTTTGTTTCTTTTTTTCTCCATTGTTGATGAGTGACAAGGAAAATGTTAAAGAGTGTCAGGTTGAGCTGAGAAGTATTGTGCCTCGCTCTCTTCAATGGCTCATCTCTCTCCCTCTAATCCTCGTTAATTTAGAAGTACTGATGTTGGGCTCCAGCCTAGCGTTCCGTAGCCTTTCTTGTGTCTTTGCTGGTATTGGTCTTGACCCTTCTCTAGCTGGGCTCAACTCCTTCTCGACACCCCTCTTGCTTGGCATGTTTTCGGGCTAGACTTGGCTCTTGCTGGGGCTCAACTCTTTCCTACACACCTCTTGCTTAGCATGCTTTCCCCACATTGACCATGTATGATTCTGTAATTACCAGGCATTTGGGCCTTTGCTCGGTCTTGTTCTACTTTCTCTTGCGCATTTTTTGGTTTTCATAGAGGCAACAATATCAAAACCAAAAATGCACTGACATGCTTGAAGAGGAAGCTTATGTACCTAGGACATGAGAGATGCTAAAAACCATCCATTTCTCAAGGGGTGCTCCCATTCCGATGTTCACATAAATTCTGCTGAATCATGTTACCATTGTTGCACACATCCTCTGACATAAACAGCATTCTGTCTCAGTTTTTGGAATTGATACCCAAATGCTTCTTTCCCTTCCTAGTTTGCTGTTCCTCATAACGAATCAGACATAATTGCTCGAGGAGGCTCATGTAAGACGACTCTTGTCAAGGTTTGCACTCGTATGCTTTCTGCCATAGAAATGTATTGAAGTACTTTCTGTGGCTTGTACCGAAAAATAATTGTATTTTAAAGAAATAAAATATTTTATTATATTTATTTATAAAATAATATTTGTATATTTAAAAAAATAAAAAGAACACAAGAAAAGCTTTGTGCAATAAATTTTGACAAATACAAATCCAAAAGCTTGGAATTCAAGGAAAAACAAACATTAGTCAAAATGCACATTGCATGTTTACACTCAATCTCAATGGGATTGAAAGCACTGAAACAATACATTAGCTGTGTGGATCCCATTCGGTCCAGTTAGCCGCACTTCCTCTACGGGGGAGACTGTTGATCCTTGCGTAGATATCAACCTTGAAATAGGCTCCACAAGGCACCCCTTCACTATCAACTCTTGGCATCGCTCTGATCTTGTTCATTGGATGCTCAAAGCTCATTAACCCTCCCTCGCTGTGGAACATGAATCCTGCACAAACAACCACAGTTCACCATCCCACATCAGTAACATTTTCCCTTACAATGTAGGGAACGTCAGCAGCACATGGATTACAGCTATGTAAATTCACTGAATGAAGGGGTATTAATCCATCAAACATTTTATGCGATTACATGTTTGAGTACCTGTTGGGAAAGGAGCATATGATCTGGCACAGCCTGCTTTAATGACCTGCAAGTCATCAGATATAACCATAGAACCATCAGCTGCAATACCCCAGAATAGCTTCACTGTTCCATCAGAACCCTGCAACCACAATAAACATAAAATTTATTGTTGAATAGACTAAGAGGCTACATGCAGTCTACTCCTTGCAACAAAGGACAACACAAATTTACCTACCATATAATAAAGCTGAAAATCAAGGAAATTTAGATACTAATTTTGCTGATAATGATGCATCTAGCATATACGCAGGCTCACTTCTGTTTTTCACAAAGAAATTATCTCCACGAACCAAAATACTGTCACTTGATTTACAGAAACAAAAGCATCAAACTTGGAAAAATGGTAGGGAAAGGAGACATTAACATACCAGTGCAACAAAGACAGATCCAGCCCTGCTGTCAAAGATAACAAAGGCAAAGCTTCCATCAAGCTCCTTGACAACTTGGTCAGCTGGATAGGGACCACGGTCACGTAAAGTCCTATAAGCTTCAATCAGAAACATGGCCTCACTAGTCCCCATCGCCAATCCATATTGCCTATTGAGTGTGCACAAGTTGTTCAACCGCCCCACAAAAAGACAGTAGATATCGTCAAACCCACAGAACAGCCTGCAATCACCCAGCAAAAGCCACTCAATCCCATCTGTGCATCAAAATCCATCTAAACCCAGCAAAATCACCTTCTTCCTTTTTCACCTTTTGTTCAATTTTCTCCATTTGCTCAACCCTAAATCCCGGTATACTTACGGTGTTATCTCCATATTCACACGTTTAATGAGCCTAAGATCTTGACATTTAAGTACTTAATTAGTAGAACATCTCCTAGCTCCAAGACTCAGAATAAGGAAGGAATAATAATAAAAAAAAAAAAAAGCAAGTACCTTTGTTGAGAGGAGAAAGGGTTGTCAGGGCGAACATAGGCAAGAACAGCAGCATCACCAAAGCTCATGGAAAAGGTGTCGTGAGGATGGCGAGACAGAAGATCATTAAGAGTTTCCACGGGAAGCATCGGCCTGTTGGGACCATCTTGAGAGGCAGGACTGTTAAGCTCCTCGGGTGGGTGAGCAAAAGCTTTCTGAAATATAGCCAACATGGTTTCCTTCCCCCTACGCTCGCTAAATCCAAGACTTTTTCTCACTTGTTTTTTAACGAGTAGATAATGTTCATTTGCAGGGGGTTTTTGTACAATTTATAGTTGTCACCTTCAGACAGTGAAGGGTGTCACTCTTGTCATGCCCCTATTGTTTTGATGACATGATCACCGTTGGTTCTATATTTTCGAGGGCGTGGATCTGACTGTTACGGATAAGGATTCCAGACCTCAATGTGTTTCAACGCAGTCTTATCTTTCCATTACTTTTTGTTTGTTTATTAAACAAAGTGAAACATTAGCATAAAAATTAAATTTGAAAATAAAAAAATATATATTTTAATACCCTTTAATTACTAATATATATTCTAATAAAATGATTACATAGGCAAAATGATTGTTGTTTCCATCGGTCTTACTGGTTGGTATCATCTTCAATGTTGACAATATGCTTCACTATTGTTGGCACGTTGATACAATTCAGTTAGTAAATGAAGCAATCCATAGCCAACAGCCTAAAGCAGTTTTGGGTGTTTCCAGCTTGAAATATACATAATTGTTGTCTGATCTCTAGCCAAACTTGCCTAGCTTTTCCCTTCTTTGGATCCTTTTTTTTTTTTTTTTTTTTTTTTGCCTTTTTTTTCTTTGTGTAGATTGGCATGAGAAAAAAAAAAAAAAAAAACTTAATGACACAAAATTAACACCAAAGTCCCGACGAGGAAGCAGCCACAAACCCTGCAGTCCAAGGGGTATGATGTTCTAGAAAGTTAGATGCATTTTGGGAATGGGGGATAGGCTTATCCCAAAAACAACTGCTAATCCTGACAGCGACGGGTGGGAGGTCAGGTCAACAGCAAACTGCCTGCAGCCGGTGGTTTCACTTGTTTTCTGTGGGTGGAGTAATTTTCCTTCCAGAAGAAGCAAAAGCAAGATTGGATTTTTCAATCGTAAAATAATAACGGTAAAAAATTATTATTTATTTTATTTTCATAAAATATCAAAAGACTGTATTTTTTAATTTAAATATAATTTATAATTTTTTTTAGCTGTTGTTATCCAATGAAAAATATATTTTGTTTTTTCAAGGCTGTTTGAAATTTTTTTAAGATCCTTATTGCACGCAGAGTACGGACGTGTATCTTTTTCTGCAATCAAATTAATACACGTAAATTATAAATTACATAGAATTGTATTTATATATTACATAAAATTTTGATATTTTTTATGAGCTATTAATATGAATTCAACATGTTTTAGTTAAATAATTATAAAACAAATAAACAAGAAAACATTAAATAAATTTCTATCGATACAATTGAGTATATATATACAGAGCTAATGAAATTTCAATGTTGCTGTTGGTAAGGAGATGAGAGCTTGAGGATGATGTGTTTGAGTTTGATTAAACTATTGGAAATTAAATTAAGAGTGATATTTGAGGTGATGGGTAGATATATCTTTAAGAATTTTAAAAATATATAATTTATATGTATTGATATTATTTAAATTAAAAAAATAATTTTAAATGAATAAAATTATGTATATAATGAGTTTTTTTTTTTTAAATTTAAATTTTTATTATTAGATTTATATGATTTTAATATTTAATATTAATATAATATTTTTTAATATTTTATTAAAATTAAATTTTTAAAATATATTAAAATTTTATCATATTATAAAATTAAAAATATTTAATTTATATTATTATTTTTTATTTTTTAATTTTTTAAAAAATTTAAATAATATAAAAATATTATATATAAAAAATTAATTTTATTTATTTGAATAATATAATAAAAAATTAATTAATTAATTATATTAATAAATTAAAAAAATTAAATAATATATTATTTTATTAAATTTTAATTATAATATAATTATATTAATAAGTTAATAAATGGAGTAGAGATTTTTTTATTTTATTTTATTTTTAAGTGTTGGTCCAATTTAAAAATTGACCGTCATTTAACCTTTTAACCAATTTTTTATAATTCGTAAAATTATATATATATATATATATATATATATAAAATCTTATAGAATTGTATTTGGAGAAAGAGAAAATTTCGTAAATACATATTTAACTCACTAAACGTTTTCACCAACACATTAATAAACATATTTAATTCAGATTTGGGCGGAAATTTGAAGGATTTTTTTATTTTTTATCCAATTGAGTCTAATATTTTTTTTTTATTATTATTATTTTCAACGCATAAGATACCATATTTATTAATTAATTAATTAATTAATTCTCGAACACCAAAATATACATTTTCAGGTAAATTAAAGTTGGGCTAAATTACTTTTATAAGGGTTAGAGGAAGCAACTTGTGATATTGGAAGAGATTGTGATTCAAATTGGGAATTGGGGAAGTTTCAAATCCCTAGAGACAAGACGCACGAAATCGAAGGTAAAATTGACATTGATTGGTTAATTTTGAGTTGATTAGATTGTGTTTAATCCTTTATAGAAGTTGAATTAGGTGTTTACATTGTCGAAATTGGATGTTGGAGTGAATATGGGATGATTGGTATTGAAATCCAGCTTGGGAAAGTAAATTTATCTACTGCCGGCGGAGAAATCCGGCGATGTGCCTGCTGGGCTCGTGCCCGCAGACCCGTTATAGTTCAAAAGGAATGTTGTCCGATGTTTCCTACGCTTCGAATTAGTTGAATTATGCTAGATTAGGGATTTTAAATTGTTGTTTCTTCTCTTGATTATTTATTTTATTGACGCTAAAGAATCACCATTCATCCACCAACTATATTCCGAGAAAAAATTCCTACAATCTGTTTAATTTTTGTTCTGCCAATTCTTGATGCTTTATTGCCTGACAAGAATAAGGATTCTTGGCCAGAAAGCAATTGGGTCTGTGTTGTGTAGCTTCTGGATTCAACTTGCCTTCATGAATTTGCTTATCAGCTCCATTAAATTTCACTGCTTTTGCTGTCTGTTACAGTTCTTCTTAATATATGAAGGCGCTGTTTGTTTATGGAACCTTCGTGGGCTTTTGTTTTTTGGGTGCACAGAATTCTCATTCCTTTATACTTATTTTTCACCCTTTTTCAATTTGAAGGAAAAGTAACCAAGATACCAAGTAAAAATATGAAAAAGGATCTTGCTAATATTTGACTGATTCTTCCTATGCATCCTTTTATCCCCATCAACAAATATGGTGGACTTTGAAAGAATCATGAGTTCACATGAATATCAATGGTTTTTCAGAGAGGAAGGAAGGGCCTTTTACTTGATTGATGGAGATATTAAAGAATCTCTGGATAACAATCCATTTAGTCGTGATTTCAAGTTTGTCAGTCTTTTCATGTTAGCTTTTGAAACTGTTTCTGATAAGTGATAATGAAAGCTGGAAGCTGACCATTCTTATGCAACAATTTTGTTTTTTTTTTTTGTAGTACAAAAAATTCAACAAATAATACAATTACATTTCTGGTTTTTTGGGAGGGACTTTTCTTTCTTTGTTTTAGAACTTGGTGTAGGGATTGATAGGTTGTTGGATTTTGTAGGTATGGAGGAACAGTTCATACTAAGAGTTCCACCTTCTGTTGCTGAACAATTAGACCGCCTTTTGAGCGAAAGTGCATCTTCTTCTGAAGACCAATCATTGGATTTGTCATTTTCTGGTGAGATTTTTCTTTTCTAATATTTTAGTGGAGTATTGCATTGTTTGATATTTTTTTCAATAAAAAAAAGTTTCTTTGAGTTAGGTGTCTTTGAGCCATTGTGTTGTTTGCAAGGCTATTTATGGTAAGCATGATAACTTGGAGATGAATGAGAAGGATGGAATGATCGAACATAGTGACAAGTTCTCCTGTTTCCACAGCTCTGAAGTGCTTATTTCTCTTCCACATCTACTTTCCCTTTTGTCACTTCTACAATTCATTGTTCTTGCCACAGATTAAATTGTTTGACAGGAACTATGATAAGATATTTGTGGCATGCCAATGTATTCTCATATTTTTTTATTTTAGCAGCTTATTTGTGAACTTTGAAGTATTTACTTTGTAGAGGATGGAAGGAGTGGTACATTCGCCATTGGAAATGACCAATTTCCTGCATCTCTCTTGGATCTTCCTTGTCTTGTGGAATCCTTCAAGACATACGATGACTGTGCACTAGTTAAAACTGCTGACATTGGTCAGGTTGTGTTCTATTGTTTTAGATTGATGTTTTTTAAATGTCCTTTTATGTTTCCAAACGCAGAACAATTTTTGGCTTCTTGCAGATGATAATCAGAGAACAAGGTGATAATGCTCCAGATGTGGTGGAATACAGGCATGGCCTAACTCCTCCTATGAGGGATGCTCGAAAACGAAGATTCCGTAGAGAGCCAGATCTAAATGTATTGGTGCACTTGTTGCCTTTGAAAAATCTATTCTTTCATCTGAAAAGTAATTTCTGTGCCTGTGGTGAAATAATCATAATATGGCCACCATTCTAGCATTCTTTTGACAGAATGCTTATACACTTGAATTCAAAAAAATTGATATGAAGTAAGAAAAGCTTCATGTATGCTTATGATATCAATTGACCTGGCATCTAATTAGGAACTAACCAAGCATTAAGATTTTGAAAATTTGGAAATTCTGGGGGTTCTTGTGTTCAAAATTGTATGGGCTGTAGTGCAGCCATTGTATCCTTGTATCCCTTGAGTCTTTATTGATTGCACTGGGTTTCTTATTTGCAGCCTGAACTTGTGCAACGAGTTGAGAAAGATCTGCTGAGTATCATGGCTGGTGGAACTGTTGAAAATGCTGATATCCTTTTAATTATGCATGTATATATGTGAATATATATATATATATATATATAAAGGTGTCACAGTGAGTGAGGTCCCACACCATGTGGTCTAAAGGAAGGTCATATGCATACAGTACCTCTGTTTTTACAAAGAGGTTGTTTCTATTACTCAAACCTGTGAATTCCCCATGAAGTAATTTTACCGTTATACCTAGACTTGTCCTTCTTAATTATGCATATAACTGTAGGCTATTTGTTGGAAAAGGAAAATAGAAATCATTCTTCGGAATCAGTTTTGGATGGAAAGGGGTATGTGATCTATCAAATTATTATAGTTTGCTAATAAACAGCCTTTCCATTTGTTATTTATATCGAATGGGGAAAATCATGCATGAAATTGAGCTCACTTAAAATTCTGTCTATCATGAAAGATTGTCCAATCATCTTTCCCCTGTGTGGCAGTGTGACAGATGCAAGCTGGTTTGCTGGGCTACTCTAGATATATTTTTTGTAGTTGCTATTTTAAAAGTTGCACATATTTATTGGTCACGCAAATCCTTAATGAACAATTAGATGTTGAGCAAGGGGAAGATTGTGATCAAAATGCCCGTAATGCCAAAAAGAAAGCAGAACCTGCAGCTGCTGTCAAGCCTAATGTTCCAAAGGTAGTAGTGAACACTGAGGAGCCAGAACAAAGCGATTCTGATGAATCTGATGACTCTGCATAATTGGTGTCTCAGTCGTCATATTAAGAGACAGAACAGGCAGTTGATAGATTGTTGAGATGAAAGTCAAACTCATCTTTTTCTGTTTTGCCCTCTTTTCTTTACTGGTGCTAAGAGCCTGTCTACTAGATTGCATGAAACATGCCTGTCTTTACTTTACAGTTTGTAGCTTATGTAGTTTTTTATTTTTTTTTTCTATTTTTTTCTATTATAATGTTGGATACTGCGTTGCCATACAAATCTCACTTGGGATCATAGAAAATGACCTGTGTTGCGTTTGTGAGACTGGTGCCTTCCATGCATGCTACCTGTACATATAGTTAAATTACTGGCCTCTGAATCTTCCATTTAAAAGCAAATATTTTTGCTATTAGAATCCACTAAGTGGATTGTTTAAGCAGTCTTGAGAAGGCCCCGCAGTAGTTAGGCTAGTTTTCATCGCACTGAAAATGGGCCTCCTCTGCTTGTTGGGCTTGTACTTCTGAGTATTGTGCTGTTAAGCAATATCCCAAGCACCTCAACATGGTAGTTAAGGTAGGCAAATTTAGGTTACATGCTGGATAATCTGGTGTCTTTTAATGTATGAAGCAGCTTCAGAATTCTTGTAATGTATGAAACAGCTTCAGAATTTCCCTGTACTCAAGACTGCGTTTATGTGTGACCAATACTAGAGAATGTAATTGCCAGGTCCGATTTGCTGCATTAGCATCACAGTTGCGCAATATTGATGCGGTTAGTGAAGTTAAATTATCCTTTAAATGGTGTTGTCACTGGTTGTTAGTCTTCCAAGTGCAATTCAAGGAAATGGTAATCATATTACTATATATTGGAAAATGGTTGGTGTCTTCTATGTGTATGCTAAATCTGGTCAGTTGGTATGGTTTACGAGTGATTGAACCCCAAATCCCATCCTTTCACGTAGACCCTTTTACTGTCAATCTAATAATATATGATGACTCTTAAGCCAAGCGTTGAATACATGCAAGGCAGAAACGGAGTGTCAGGTTTAAGCTCGGCATTGGCACTCCGAAGTTTAAATTAGAGATTGTCACTGGATGATAGGTGGGAGCATTAATTGCGAGGATTGTGCTTCCACATTTCGTTTGTTTTTGGATCGGAGGCCCACATCACTCGCTCTGAGTCTCTTTCTATTTCCAATTTGTTTGCCAGTTCCCGCATGGCATTGAGCTTGCTTGGACATCATGTTTCTGACCTGTGTCTGGGCAAGCTGGTGCTTAGGTCTCCTCCAGTCACAGCCACCATGGCAGAGGCCCTGTCCTCGCTAAGGGTCTCTGATGATCACTTCTTGAGCGCGTAGAGCTGTAACCACAGAACAAAGAACAACAACAACAACAACAGCTACTATACTTGCAGTGAAGATGATAGTGTAAATGTGTTGGCAAAGTGTGCATGGTGGACGTGAAATGCTATCTCTCCAAAGAACATAACTTCTTGTCACCTTCTGCTGCTTTGAAGGCTCCTCTGTGTTGATTTGGCAGTCAGAGAAATCAAAGCAACTTCTCTTGCTTGTAGCAAAGTAATATCAGAAAAGTAATTAAAAAAAAAAAAAACCAGCAAAGAAGATGAGAACACAAACTAAATTTCCTGGTTACAGCAAAGGCAATACTAGAAAACTAGCAAAGTAATAGAAAGAGAGAAGAGTACGATATTATGCGCAATGAGAGAAGCTTCTCCTATCTCGGAAAAGACTTCTTCAACTTCTATTTTATCAACAAACCTCATTTTATATAAAGTTACTGACTGTATTCCTACTTTAGTATCTCTTCATAACTATTTTTACTTGAAAGCATGTATTCCACCCTTGACTTGATATGACCACTCTTCTCCATCCCCTTCCAGGACTGCGATAGATCTCTCAGTGATGTCATCATTGTAAACCATGAGGCACCCCACCAAGCTACACATTCTGCCCCTACACGCCAAGAATTTGGACAATGGATGAATAAATGAGAAATGGATTGCTCAGCAGAATCACAGGGTCCACACAATGTACCTAATCATCATTGCCAATTAGATTGTTCGACAATTCCTTTGTTGGTAATCTCTCCTGCAACAACAATGGCTGACCACTCTGGGAGGTGCAAGACCACTCCATATCAACTCAAGCATTAAATCAGGCATCATTGGAGAGAGCAACAGCAAAGAGGAAAGGGAGAGTAATTTTTCAAACTTAAATGGATGTAGCAACTAGGTACCCATTAACAATGGTAACAATGCAACTGTGAAATGTCATATCCAGAGTTTCTAGTACAACAGTGAGTTTAGCATGTACTCATATTACATATCATGACATACTGCATCAATTCCAAAACTAAAAGAGATATCAATGTTAGGTTCTGAAACAACACCATAAATTCATTATACAAAGAATATCACATAAACTCAAGAATTATTCACTTTCGGAAGCAAGACCTATGTCACCTGCAGTCTCTTGAACAAAAATTTCAGTTGGTTCAAGGCACCCTCTCAATGTGTCATGCCCAAGTTGTGCTCTTTCATTGTCCCCAAAACCAAATATGCGTCCCTGGCAAGTGATTGCAACAGTGTGGTAGAGGCCAGTGCTGATCTGGGAAACTTTGTGAGCTCTTAAGCTATCAAGGATTTGAGGTCTCAACACATTTTCAGATATTCCCCTATCTGGAAACCCAAGGCTGCCAAACCCCATCCACCCAAAGCCATAAACAGAACCAGTATCAACCAGGACAAATGTTTTCCTTTTCCTTGCACAAACCTACAAAAGACATGAAGCCAGGCCATTAATGGACATTGCATAAACAAAAACAAAAACAAAGATGAGAAATAAACACAGATATCCATGCCTTGTTTGGCACAAAAACAGAAAAGGAAGAATAGCATGCATAAGCTTCCACTCATTGTGCCTAGCATGTGATTTTTCTTGTCAGGAATTTTATTGCCACAAATATAGTTTGCAATATAAATATTTCCATTTTCTACTTCCAAGAACAGAAAAAGAGAAAACTGATTGAAACTTTTCAGTAAAAGCTAAACAGAGACAGTTTTCCACAATATCTTCCACAATAAGCATATGCTTTTGATGAATCAAATGCACTCAAGAAAAGTACTGAATGTCATTCATCTTCCAAACAGTAACAAATTGATCAAAACCTGGACTGCAAGGTGGCTCTTAAGGCTGCTCAAGAGTTCAGGAAGAGTCTTATCAGTCTCATCCCCATGTCCTAATGCTCCACAATAACCTTTTCCCCAAGTGTATACCTACAAGCACCATAATATAGAGTTAGGCCTCATGTTTGTGAGAGTTCTAAGCCAACAAAACTGATCATTAACAATTAGGCACTCATGTGTATTAAGTGTGGTGACTAACAAATCCACTGGAATCAAGTGCCACTGCATGCTCATCCCCAGCGGACACACGAACCACATGAATTTCCTTTCTTTTAAAAGTCTGGATTGCACGTGGCTGGAATTCATCATGCTGCTCCCCATGGCCAAGACAGAAATTAGAAGCAGATCCAAAAGAGTAAACAGCACCATTATCAGTCACAAATAAGACGTAACTGGGACCAGTAGCTATTTGGATCACACAGCCAACTCCTTGGAGGGGTTCGATGAGTTTTGGTGTTGGTCTGTCTACTGTATCACCATGGCCAAGCTGCCCATGTGTGTTATTTCCACATGTATAGATATGGCCTTCTCTTGTCAGGAATACTGTAAAGTTAAGCCCCACTGCAATCTGAAATTAATACCAAAATGAGCAAAGAGAGGAATTGCTAACAATGCAGTATCAAGCATTGGGAAGAACAATCCAGATTTTAGCATAATTTGAATCCTCAACTTAGGTTTAAGGACCTAGTTCCTTATGTAACAAGCTCAACAAATGACTTAATGTCGGGTTAAAAAAAGAAGATAAGTAACCTGGACTGAACTACATGCAAGCAGTAAACATTTCATCCTTGGGAAATTGACTTAATATGATAAACAATCACTTAGCCAGAGCTCTACAAATGACAGTTGTAATAAGCAAGATGGGCTTTGAACGTGCACTTCACATTATTCACAAACACACATCCCAATAAGTTAAAAGACACATTTAATCCATACTCCGCAATGCCTACAGTCTAAACCCATGAAATAGTTTAATACTCTTGATCAATAGCATTCTTTGTCATCTAACAACAGTATGATAATCTTTACCTGATTGCAAGGGATTCCTTTCAATGCCTCAACAAGCCTAGGCCTAAATATGGGGCGACTAGTGTCTTTGTGGCCACAGCAGAATGATGAATTATCCCCACATGTCAAAACCTGTAACAACAATTAAGAAGATTGAGTGAATATGACAGCTACTTCTGGAAACAGAATATAGCCATAACACCGCCTATGTGATTGTGAACACATGTACAATGAAAGCATCTGAAACTTTCTCCATGGATTCTATACAATGTGAGGAACAGGCCCATAAATCAAGGGCAGCAAACAAGATATTTACTCACACTCAGGAAATACATGGGTTGAACTTGACGAATATGATATGAAGTACACACAGATCCTTCTAAGATACTGAGGTACTGAACCCCTTAACCAGTACTGTCAGTTCCTAGGAATGTCAGATTCCCAAGGTATCTAAACAAAAATTAGACCACTCATCATGACATCAGATTATATTCCAAGGCACATAAGATCAAGATCAACACATTGCGAAAATAAAATATGAAACAAAGAGATAATAAAGGTGTCCATTTGGACAATCTAATGTAGAAAAAATAGGAATAAAAATATTCTTTAGTCTGCCCTCATAGGTGACCAAATCCATCACAACTATTTCTGCACCCAAAGCCATATGGCAGTCAATGCTGTCCCTCTGTCAAGACATTTGAGTGTTAACAAGTTTTGTGAGCCAACCAAACACCTACTTGTTTGAGCTAGGCTTGCTCAAGTTTCAAAGAATTGGAGACTTATACTTAGCTTGAGCCAGAACATTTCAAGCATCAAGTAACGTTCAACAAATCTCACAAAAAAACCTTCCGTCGCATTTGATATGACCAGCAGCCAAAAAGCTGCATTTTTGGCATCTAGGCTCAGATATTACAAAAGACCTTGCAGCTTTGCTTTTCTCTATTCATTATTCAGGGCCAAAAAAAAAAAAATCAAAATTTCAACTGATCTTCCATTTGTAGGAGATCATGATAAATTCAATCAATTAGGAGTAAGTCCCTGAATAACTGGCCCACTAGCTCAAGAAAAAATGTGGTGAATGTTAATGAAACAAAGGCATGGAGCCACATTCCAAGCAAAGGAAAGCACTGGAAGCAAGGTACTCAATTGGGGCAATAAGATCATTACAAAGCATATATCTGAAGAAACAAGAACAGCTACAAACCTCTCCAGATTGCAAAACAAAACCAGCATGATTATGGGAAGCTGAGACTTGAACCACATGAGCCAAATATGGGAAACTAATCTGGGAGAGTGCTACACACTGTGTTGTTTCAGGACCATGGCCAAGAACACCACACAAGCTGGAACCACATGTGTAAACAAATGAATTTTTTATCAGCAATGTGTGATACCTTCCAGTTGTAATCTGCATCTGCCAATTTAGTCAAGAAAGAAAATGTCCGTTGACTCTAGCAGAAGCATCGGGAAACAGACAAGAAATATTGAAAAGAGGGAAAGAGTGGTAAGGTTGGAAAAAAAAAAAAAAACATCACAATTTACACAACTTGATCCATCCTAATAATAACTCTTAAAAAAGTTAAACAAAATTATTTGTTCCCTCATTTCTTTATAGGTAAATGACCTAGTAACAATCCTGGGCCAGTTGCAATCAGGGACCTGTTCCATATCAATGGTAACTCAAGTATTTGTTTAGAGGCTTTTCCAAAAAAAAAGTGTGGGATTGTAAATTCAAATTAAAATCAGCTGCCATACTGTCATCTAAAATGACTCAATTGGGAAGCAAAAATCTAACTGCATTAGTAATCAACAATAACCCAGCACCTTTATCCTCAACAGCCCCGCCAGCCCTAAAAATAAGTAATTGTATATTTTTATTCCTTCCTTGTGTAAAAGCATATGTAACAAAGAAATAGTACATTGCCAGATGAAGTCTCAACCATGCCAGATGATTCCTCCACAGCTTGCAAGAACCTCAAAACCCGCTTCCATTTCCCTCCACAGCGATCAAACAGCTGTTTCTGAGCATCCCATCCCATTCCGTCATAAATGCTATGCGACATACACAGCTGAAATGCCGCAAAATCCACCAGTGACCTGAATTTTTGAGGATATAGCACATGGCTCCCTCCAAAAGTCCTAGAAGTCAGCTCTAAACACACGAGATCAGTGGCACTAAGCTTGCCTGTGGTCAATATCTCCAAAATCAAATGAGATGGCAATTCCTCAATTGAAATCGGCCTATATCTATCCGCCATCTATACCAATTCAATTCTCACCCCCCACAATGAAACCAACAATCTAGAACGACTATTTTCCAAACCAAACCACGTAGAGTTGGAAATGATAACTAAGCAAAATGATCGAATTTTTAAGCGAAATCTGAGACAATTGAAGCAACATACAAAGAAAACAACATCACAGGGAAGGAAAATAGGAGGAATGGAGCAAAAGAAATGCGACCCAGATATCAAATTCACGGGGTTTTGTTTTTGATTCAGCGATTGAAAACAAAACATCAGATGGGATAATTCTCACTCAAGCCCCCTAGTTACTTCTCTCTCAAATTCAACATAAGACAAGGCCTCACCTGCAAAAAAATGTAGCACAATTCAAGTCAATCAGAAAACACTGAATTAGATTGAAAAGCTAAACGATGGAATTAAACAGGGGGGAAGCAAATGAAAGGTGGCATTTTGAGATCAGAATTGTACTTAGAATCAATAAAGAAGAAAAGGATTTTTCTAACAAAAGCATATTATTCTTGACAGTAACATACCAGAAAAGAGCATCACACAAGAAGCGAAATTTTCTGTGCGGATCTTGACTTTTGTTTTTTTTAAAATCCTTTTCTTTTGCCCAAATGTTGGAATTAGAGCCCAAAAACGAACGAGTCAAATAATTGAAAGTACAAGAGCAAGAAGAAACGAGGGACAGAGTTTCCACTTATAATCCGCAATTCCTTCATTGCCAAGATTCGTTAAGGGATGAACCAGAAGAGGCAAAAGTCCCTTTGTCCTGTCCTGTGCAAGCTTATGACGTAATGCGCCACCGTTCTGATAGTCAACTGTAATGACATGTGGCTGCCACCTTGGAGAGACATAAGCATAGATGTGTAAGGGGTCGAATTGAATCCAGTTCTCTTACCTTTTTTTTTTTTTTTTTTTGGTTTATATGAGTGTATATGCTGTCATATCAGGATAGGATTTGATCCCAACACCCGTCTACAAATTATCTGGATACTCTTAACGTGTATTATTTAGATTATCAAATTAGACATGTAAATTATTATATATTCTTTCATAAAGTAGAAAACTTTTATATTAGTCACATGAATAGCAATTAATGTAAATTTTAAATTTCAATTAAACAAAAGCTTTATTTATATTTTTGCTATTAAATATCAAATTTAACTATAAATTTTTTATTTTGTTAGTGCTTTAATTGAATTGTATCCTTTCTTTTATTTATTTCATATCTCCTCACTTTTTTTTTTAATTTTAATATATAAAAGGTAATTGTTATCCTTTTTGCAAAAATCATAACTTAACATAACGTGAAAGAAGTACAATGAATTGTATGGACATTGGCATGAAAATTGGGCCAAGCAGACAACATTGGAGCCAACTTAAGCAAAGACACGACATGGGTTCATATGAATTTGAGCTTATGAGAATATTTTGAATTATATGTCAATGGTCTATGATCCAAGGAATTTGTTTCCTTTTTGGGGTTTTTTTTTTTAATTATAATGTTACAAATATATATTTAACAAATGAAATTTTTTTTTGATATTTGTCATTAATAATTAATAATTATCAAATATTAGATAAATTAAATATATATATATATATATATATATAATTAAATTACTAATTTAAATAAATAAAATAAAAATATTAAGAAGAGACAGAGGAATTGAGTTCTATATTTTGTACATTTTAATAAAAAATAAACTTTAATAATATCATTTCATTTTATCTTATAGAAGTGAAAATTAATAATAATATAAAAATAATAAAATTTTATATTATAAATTAAATATTTAATATTTTTTTTGGGTTATATATATATATTATAATTTTTTTATGAATAATATAAAATATTTTGAATGTTCATATAAAATTTTGTTGTATTCAAATAAATCAATTAAATTTTGTGTTTTTGTGGTCACTGTCCCTCAGGTGACGGTACCCGGTGACGTCCGTATCTGCCCCAACACCGCCGCTCATATCTTCCTCAAACACCGTCGCTGTTCGGCTCTGCTGCACGACTGCTGGCAGTGGCGGCGGCCGCCGTACTCTTTGTTCAATAGATTTGTTGCCTGTAGAGATAATGGAGGCGGGTCCGAGTAATAAGGAGAAAGAAGAGGAATACGTGTTGCTGGATCTTGATGCTGTTTCCGGGCAATTTGATGTACCACCAAATGCTCCATATGTTCTATCAGTATGTGTGTGCTTGCTTGCTTGCCTGTAAAATATCAGAATTGAGCAGTTTTGGTTTGTTATTTGCTGATGAACGGAATTGCCCAGATTTTGATTTCAGGGTATCTTTCTTGGGGTTGTTGTAAACTTCGGGTCCATGAATGAAAAGTTTATGCTTTTTTTCATTTTTGTTTGTTTTTACTAGGATGAATTGATGTATGGTGAATTGTCCGTATTTAATTTGTTGTCTTTTCACGATTTTCGACTACTTTGTTGTTGGAAATCATACATGTTTAACTTTCGAGTAAACATTAGAAGTGAGGCGTCAACTAAATGTTGGGATTTCGAGTGTGAGTTATGTGGCTAAGGAATTTTACATTAGAAGTGAGTGAGAAGAGCAAGTAACTTATAAGTGAGAAAAATACGTTAACTCAATGCGGGTTGAGGGGTGGTGTTAACCCTTTTTTCCCACTTCCACAACCCTATCTTCATAGTTTTAAGGGTTATTTGGTGAAAGACAAAACTCGTCTTTAGTAGCTAGCCAAGAAGAATGACTCGAAAGCATGGGATTAGACTCTTTCTAGTTGTAGGCTTGAGGGAATTCTGGGTATAAAAGAAAGATTTTGAGCCCAAGATGGATAAGCTTGAAGTATATTTATATAATAAATTGATTACTTCAGAAGGTGAGATTTCTTCACATCAGTCTGAATTTGGGCTCTTGTGTTTCCCTAAGAGTAATTCATTGGTTATGTGCTTTTCCTTTGGGCTGAAGAAACACTTGGCTTCCTGAGGTTTTTCTTTGTCTAGCTAGTAGCTTTCTTTTAGCTCAATGTGCCTTTTAGTTTAGAACAATGATATGAGGCTTTTTTTTTTAATCAAAACTGCAGTCAGAATGAATAATTCTTTGTTTTTGCTGGCTTCTATTTGTTTGAATTTTAGGGTCTGGATACATTAAACCCAGTATTGATAATAGACAACAAACTGAAGCTGGTAAGTTTCTGGCTTCCAAGTACTGTTGTCACTCATGAATTCACAGTTCTTCTTCATCGTGTTTTTAACAGTTGATATCAATGGATTTATGATGGAGTTTTGTATGCCTTTTCTTTTCTCAGATTGGAGAATACGAAGAAACAATAGGGACATGCCTTGTTTTCTCAGAAGAGGGTAATAACATTTCCTGTTTTTCTTCATTATAGTAAAGCACTGTGCCCAAAAGTGTTCTTTATTTGTGGTGATTAAAATAACTAACTTAGAAGGAGCTAGTGAGAAAATAGAGCCCATGTGTGCTTTTGTCTCTTGCTTGGTTTCTATTCCAAAAAACATAAGAGCACATTGGTGATTGTACTGCATAAAATAAGCTGGGATGCTGCCATGTTTGGAAATTAAATTCTTTATTTTCTTTATATGCAAAATATATATATATATATATATATATATATATATATATATATATATATATATATATATATTTATATTTATATACCTACTATTTGGTTTCTCTAGTTGTCTGGCACTAGGATTTTAAGTTGTATCTCCTTAACAAATGTTCTAGTGGAATTTAAACAAATAAAGGCACTTTGTTAATATTGGTGAGTGCAAAGATGAAATTAACCATGGCCTTGGCCCATTCTGTTGTCAAATTATGGACTGATATGTTGACGCAAATTTCCTACATTCTATACCTGCTCATGTATACATTGATCAGCTATGTAGCCTTTCAATCCACATAACAATCACCAGATATGCAATGCATGTTTTGCCAAGTTTCCATTTAGGTTATGTCATTTTTGTTGAATTACATATTTACAACATTTATTCTGCACTCTGAGTGAAGTTCTGACTGCAAATTTGTTATGCTAGTTATGCTAAAGCCAAATTGTTTTTGCAGAAGCTGCGCCTGTGGTTCATGAAGAAACAGGACCGTCAGAAGCAAACCTTTTCTCAGGCAAACGTATTATAGATCCAAATCAATCTCCAACTAAGCAAGTAAAACCAGTTGCCCAGCTTCATAAAATCCTTAAGTTTAGGTTGTTACTGGATGACAATAATCAAGATGCACCAGTTGAAGAGCACACATCAAATTCGTGAACAAGTCTTACAGGAAAATTCTAGGATGTAGCATTTTGGGACGAGAGAAGAGCGGTTGCATGTGTTCAAGAATATTTGCCCTTCATGTTATGGAGTATTTATGAAGGAATCTAAAAGTCGACTCCATGTGTTGGAATGACTTTGTTGCTGCTTTGTCATGGCCAAAGTATAGTAGCATTATCCATCTAAGAGGTGTCCATATAGGGACTTGGACATTGTATGCTTTCTTTTCTTGATAAAGACACAAGGTTGGTCTTGTTCCCAGCTTAATTTTGTTTCTGAAATTTTGATATCATGACACTAGAGTGTGGCACATACCAACCCAGAGTTCTAATAATTCAAGTCACTGTGTAGCATTGCTGAGTAGATATTAATTTTAGTCCACAGATATGAATTTTTTCTGGTTGTTAGTGATCTTCATTTTACAGATTGATGTTAGTCTTCGATGTTAGCAAGCTGAAGCTAGTTCTTAGGCTATGAATGGTGCACCCTGTGATGGGACAAGATACTCAGAACAATTATGAATATACCTTATTGCAATGTGTTTCATTGACTTCAGCTCCAGTTACTTTAGATAATTGATGAAGAGTAGCGCTGTTGCATTGCTTCCGGAACAGTTAAAACTAGTGTTATTTTTGCCTCAAAAATTTAAACTAGAAGATGAAATTTTGAAGCCTGAAAATGCAGGAGTAGCAAGCCAAAGCTTTAGCTGCAATACAACGTGTTCTCTTCTCCTGAACAAAAATCCATCAGGAGATACATAAAGCAAAATGGGAGCAGGCTGTGCATGTTTGCCAACGTGGTTCAATGTCACGAACTGTCACACTCAATATAGAAGCATGCTGTCCCTCAAATGAAGCTTCAAGGCATAAAAAACATGAGAAAAAGCTCCTGTAATATTGACAGCTCAAGAAAATCATAAGAAAGACGAACACGCTAATTCTCTGGAATTTTATCCTTCAAATATTTTAGAACAGCTTTAGTTCCTCTATCTAAAATTGTCCTCCGGATGCTGCAGGTCAACATCCAAAAAGAAAATGTCAGGATGCTCAGTCTAAGAAAAAGAAAGCACAAATACTTTCTGCAGCCTGTCATTAGGTTCTTATACCCTATCTACCTTTAGAAATATAACACATATCAAGTTAATCCAACTAGGATCAGTACTAGGCACAAAATGACTCATCTTTGTAATATTTTCTCGTTCAACCATTTTAATATTTTATAGTAAAAACTAAACATTCATAAAAGTGTACAGAACAGAAAATACTAAGGTCTAAAACCAGTCTCTTCACAGTTTTCCCTTTTTCTTTTTTTTTTTTTTTGTTTCCTTTTACCCATGTTCTCTTTCCATTTTAAGAAAGTTACAGGTTATTGCCAAGGAATTATCAGTTAATCAATCAAGCTAAGAAGACTCAGTTGACATGATCTTCATAAATGCATTTCTCCCTTGGGTCTTATCATAAATCAGGAATCAACCCAACTTAAGTTCTTCTTAAATCCAGCAGCAGGTTTTGAACACTGTCCCACTCAATCTACAGCCCCATCCACTCAAGTGCACAAGATAAAATGAAAAAAAGGAAAAGACAAATATAGAAAAGCAATTAAAGGAAGTGTAGACCTTCTCAATGGATTCCCATCAAGTCTTAATGCTTGTAGGCTTGGCTCAAGTAAACCCTGAGACAAAATTTATTTTTAGTCAAGTTTTAAATAAATAAATAACTAAAGAACCATGCGAACAATGAAATTACAGTCCACAACAAATGCCCAAGTATCCACTGTGCAGGTCCTACATGCCAATGAGCAGAGACAAAATGCTCAGCACAGAAGTTGTAAACACAGAATGGTCAGAGAGAAACAAGTAAGGTAGTAGTCCATGGAAACATCAAAAAGTTGGCAGCTCCAACACAGGGCCCACTAACTTAGCAATCACAATTTTCTGTTTTATAAATGTGTTTTATAAATCCTTCTCCAGTTGTGGTAATTTACAGATCAGTTGATGAAAATGATTTAACTTCACAATCCCCCACAACCACATGACAGGACCATGAAGACTATCCCAATATGAAACTCAAACATATGACAGCCTTTTTGTACATTTAATGGTTGACATTACTCAGGTAACACCAGGGTTTACAGTGAAGCAAGATTCACTAAATCAGATAACTATTATAAATGCAAAAGGAATTGAAATTCTGACCAGCTCTGGAGGAAGTGCTGAGATATTGTTGTCAGATAGGTTAAGCTCAGTGAGAGATGATAGATTTTTCACTCCCTGCACATAAAATTTAGGACTTGTCAAGGTTTTGATAGCAATCAAAGGACCAGAACAGTAAAAGATTATCCATCTTTACACTTTCCCGTGAAGAATTTATCCTAATATTCATTGAATGTCAACTAAAAATTTTCAAGTTTTTTGAACCAAAAGAAGCATTTAGTTCCTAATAAACACAACAAAAGGCAAATAATACTTATTTTATCTTGATCTGCATCAGTAGGAAGCCTCCCATTATCATTTAACAAACAAATATGATACCTCAGGGATTGACTGAATGGAATTTTGGCTCAAGTTTAGGATTTGCAGTTGTTGCAGGCTCAGTATATCAGAGGGGAATTCGCATAGTTGAATGTGCCTGTGAAGGAAAGAAGTAAAACAAAAGAACATGAAATAGGGTACAAGAATAAGAAATACTTCACAGCAAATATAATGCATGGATATGTACACACACATGCATACGTACACACACATGCATACATTCATGCATACGTATAGGCATACATGTAGATGCAGAACGAAACAAATTTGCGATCATTAGAACTTTTTATTTACCTCAGGTAAAGCTCCTGCAAATGTGGCAGGCAGGAAAATGCAGGATGCTTAGGTAATGAAGAAGGATTACCACTAAGATCCAAAATCTGAAGCATAGGAACTGCTTGAAATCCATCAGACGGAATCTACAGGTCAAGTTACAGGGTAGTCAAACCATAATTGATGACAGAATGCACAATTAGCTTAAAACACACACACACACACACACACACACACACACACAAAAATCTATTCATCTATGAGTATGATAGTGATGTAGCATGGTTAGGAGGAAGTGATACTTTATAAAAAACTATGGCCACAACACAAAATGAAAGTAAGAGCCACCAAATCCTAAACACACGCACACAAAAATAAAAAATAAAAATGAAAAATGAAAAGAATCTGCATATATTTAACCTCCATTGTAATCATGCCCAAAAGATGTCTTGTATGGAAAATATTAATTACTAAAAGACTAAAACCTAGACAGAGTGAGAGGGAGGGCAGGGAAGAATTATTCAAATTAACAAAGAAGGATAATGAGAAAAGAAAAAGTAAACCATCAAAATTACTATAAGCAATCCATCCACCCTTTCAATGTTACTTTTTACATGATCACATTTTCTCTAATATAAAACATAAAGGGGTATCTCTTTTACCTGTCTCAGTGGATTATTATCCAGCTTCAAACATGAAAGATTGGGAAGTGATTTCAAAACTGCTCCTGGCCAATCTTTGATCTTGTTGCAGGATAAGATCAGAGTCTGCACATTTGGATGTATATCAAACACAATCAGTAACCATTTCAGGTTATTTAATGGGCTTGTCTATTGGGAACAAACTGGTACCCAGAAAAGGCCAATCTTAAATAACATTGAAAGCATACATAAGCAAATTGGATAACCACATACAATAGCCACATTTTCATAAGATCAACCATATCACCATAAAACATAAAAGGTCCATACCCCATGAATTCTGAACAGGAGCCAAATCAAAGTATGCAAAAGTTTCATTTCAATGTTAATAATGCCAGAAAAAGCTTCCATTCAATGGAGGGTTGCAATAATCCTATTAATGCAGACTAATAGTTTTGGCATGCATGTAATTAATAATTTATGTCATTGACTCACACCTCGAGTGAAGGGCTTCAAATGGTAATTGATGCAAAAATATAAATAAATAAATAAATAAAACAGCAAGCATTCACATTGCATCTGTTATTCTTCATACTTCATTGAAAGTCGTAAGATAAATCTGAATTCAAAACAAATACCGAGTTGATTATTATTCTGAAACATTCCAGAATGAAACCATTCACCAAATGGAAAGAGAATGACAGTCTCCTAAGAGTACTAGCAGTTAATTTCACATAATTAGTAGAACTACACATTTAGCATTTTCACATGGACCTTCATACAGAAACCATAAACAGGTAAATATTGAAGTTTACCTGGAGGGAAACGCATGATGAAAGTTCAACCAGCAGCTCTTGGATGGAATTATTAGAAAGATCAAGTTTTACAATTTCACTTGATTCCCATACTTTTGATGGCAAAGCATCTAGAGCCAGCCCTTTCAGACACAGCTCCTGGATGTAAAACATTAAGTTGAGAAATTCAGTTAGGAGCCAAGCAAATTATGCACAAATCAATTAAAAGTTATGGGAGGGATTGGGAACAGCATAATTGAAGAGCATAATAGCGTAAGATTCACAAGTGTCAGTCTGTTAGCTGGTTTAAGTATTGAGATGTTTTAATCAACACCAAGGACTTCGGATCAAATTTCACGAACACCTTGAAATGGAAGTTCACAAGAAAGTAAAGGGTTTACTCTTGGCATGCAATGCAACAAATGCTTATGCTGTCATAGTTGTACTCCAAAATTTACAAGAACTCTCACGTGGAAAGTTGGAAATCCAATCTACTTTTATCCTATTTAACTCGACATTAGACACTGAACATTCTTTATCAGCATGATCCAAAAAATAGCCTAATACAAGGAGCACAAACTTATGCATAAGTGCGCCATTAAAACTCCCTCTTGACAGTTATATTTTGACACAAATTAGATTTGCAATCCATTTTGTTTAAAGCTTCACATTGTGTGAATCAATCTATCTATGCAATCAAGTCATGTGCAAGACACTGAAACATTTTGACATGATGTTATTTATGTGCAATTGATGCCCTTTGCATGCAACCTAGCTGGGCCAGAAACAAAGTGATGATTGTGTATGATAATCTATTCATGTACTCTATTCTGTTACCAGTTTTAGGTTCAGATGGATTGTGATCCAGAGTTCATGTACACAAGTTTTATACAACTACCAAACTCCCCACTGTGAAGGGAATGCCAATACAGAGAAGCAAGCAATTGATGGCATTGATCCAATTATAGCAATGACTGGTAATTTTCTAGCTCTTAGCTGCCAAAGCAACAGATACTAGGTCCACGATCCAAAGAAAAGATTTCTGGAGGACCACAATCCAAAGCAAAAGTACAAGGTCTACAATATCTGAAAGACATCCGTAAGAAAAGGCTCAGTTGAGATTGAGATTAATGATACCTTTGAACTAACAGACAATCGAGATGCCATGGTAATTACATCCTCCTTTGCTGGAGTAGTGGCTTCAGAATCTACGTGAGAAGCATATTTTTTGTTACTTTAAGAAACATAAGAATAAAGGCATGTCAAGAAAGCTTGGAATTGGATCCAAAACTTATGAAAATAACAACTTTAAGAAAGCAACATGATTGGCATAAAAGATTAGAAAAGACAACTAAAAATTTAATGGTACTATTGAATTTAGTATGTGAGTAATGAGAATGCACTTACCTTCAGCTTCAGGAAGTCTACTTCTAAGATACTTCAACAAAGTCAGTGTAGGTCCAGAAACCAAAGTGCTATTAAGGGAGAAAGATCAGTAGGTTAGTTTGTATCAACAAAAGCAACTAACTTTCATAAAGGACCAATGTCATGCCTCGCACCTTCTAAGAGTTCGCAATGGATTTCCTGTGAGCAAAAGTTTTCGCAGAGAGACCATCTTGCCTAGACAAAGATCAACAGTTATCTAAATACGATGCAGACAAGATGTTGAAAATTTCCCATTCATTTGAGTACATGAATGACCAATGGGAAAGTAATAGAAAAAAAATAACATGATAATAGAAGGTATTACCAGGGTTTCTTTAAATGAATTGAATTGCAACACAAGTATTGAAAGATGTAGGTAATATTTACATCTTTGCAGAAGAAATCAAGCATGAAATATGTGTAGAGAATTGAAAATCAAAACTCCTCTTCCTCCAAAGCCGGTTCAGTGGCCAAATCAGATCTTTCTTTCTTAATCTTTGTCTGAATTTGAGTGTGATAAATCGCTCCCTGAAGGGCCCGAATTCATTTTTACTTCTGGGTACTGGATTTAGTATCAATAGGTACATTCACCTACTAAACCAAGTACGAAAGAGTATAAACTGAAGTTTCAAATAAGCATATAAGTTCTGTAGGCTAGACCCCTTCATTTAAGAGGTTGATAATGGCTCAAAATCATTTCAAATTCAAATGACATCTTCAATCATTGAGGTGGAGGGCAATCCACTCCTCTAACTGTTTGGGAATCTAACATTTTCTTCCTACCCAACATAGAGGAAACTAAGGCTGGGTTAACATTTAACAAACCAACAAATGAGACAGCAGGATTCTGTAATACAACTAGAGGAGGTAGCCCATTGATTTTACTTTTGTCTAGTGGACCAATTCAAATAGAATCATGATTGTTCATTTCTCCAAAAGATGGGGCACACAGGCCTTAAGGCATTGTGCATCATACATGCATTCACACACCACCAGTAAACAGATAAGTATTTTGTTCCCACCAAAACATTGGAAACATTACCAATCTCAGGAGGCAATCCAGCCAAAGAATTATTTGAGAGATCCAGCACAGAAAGATGTAATTTGCAAGCATCCACAGGAAACTCCTTCAACTGCATTCATATGAAGTAATTAGGTGCAGGATATAGAGAGGACATTTGCTTCTTAGAAAAGATGTTCACCAAAACCAAATAAGTGAACAAGCTACCTGATTGGAGTGGAGATCAAATGTCCTTAAGCAAGAAAGATCCCCAATTTCTGCAGGTAAAATAGACAATATGTTGTTCCTGAAATTCAAGGTGACATAAGCCAATTGAAGCCCAATGTACAACAATTTCATGTCCAAGATACTTAAAGTATCGCTAAAATTTAATTGAATTGTTTAACAATAGACACAAATATTACCCAATATAAAATTCCACAAGAGAAGAGCAACCCCTTATTGATGATGGAATTGATGATATACCTACATAATTCAGCACAAACAACTTATTAGAAGAGGTGGAAGAAAAAAAAAATTCCAGTGCATTGAAAATAAGGATCTTGAGAGTAAAAACCCTTGGTTAAATCACTCACTATTCTGCTGAAGCTCAAGACGGATGAGTTGTGCAAGGCTTCCCAGGCTATCTGGAATACCGCTCAGTAAGTTCTTTGCTGCAAGGTTCACAAAAGCATATTAATCTTAAATTTTCTGTATAAGTAAAAAGGAGGATTAGATAACGGTGTAATAAGAGAATTAATTCAACAATTAATAAATATAATTACATGCATTAAATTCTGTAAGCCTTGTCCATGATGCCATCAAATTCTCCGATAAAGCTTTTATCTTGTTTCCCTGGTATGCAAGAAGGCTTATTAGAACACAGTAGACTTCTTTTTGAGCCACAGATAAATCTAATGAATGCAAAACAGCTACAATAGGCTAAAGAATAACGGGGTACCTCCATGCCCACTTTTGTCATTTTTGAACATTTTGCCAAATCATCAGGCAAGCTAGTGATAGAGTTGTTTGATGCCTGGGGAAAGGTATCACAAGCAACAAGTCACAAATCAGATCCCATGCGACACTTAAAATCAAAATGGGAAAATGAATGCACACAGATTCAGATTTTAGGCCAGCAAGATGAACTGCAGTGCTTTCAAACTGGTTACCCTTCCCCTTTCCTTCATAACTTGGTAGGACTATCTAAATTATCCTCTTGAAAAAAAATTATAAAGTGTTGCACTAGATAAAAAAATTGAGCACAAAATCCATCAACTTTGGGAACAAACTAGATTTACCATTCACTTCAGTTATTTCTACATAGACAGAGGAAACAACAAACTTCTTGGTGATAGTTTTCATGGGCCATCAAAACCAAGGAATGATTGTATAACCAACCCTGATCTATTGACATTGAGAAACTTGCATTCAAGTGTTACTAAGTTATCGATGTGGATCAGAAGAATCCCAACCTCTTATCTGCTACTAACTAGGAATCATACGCATGAATTTTACAGGAATCATGATTTCCTGGCAATCATACGTATGAATTTTACAGGAATCATGATTTCCTGGCATTAAAAAACTCTTTGAAATAACACAAGGACGGCAACAGCAAAATATTTAGAAATTGTATGTGATCATGTTTGATAGACTAGCCACATGGAAAATCTTTGATTGTGTTTGATTTGCTAATCACATGGACCTCTTTCTATACAGTTATTAGCCATTGAAGCCAAACTGTTACCTTCAGTTCAGACAAATTTAAACATCTTCCAAGAGAGCTTGGGAGTTCCTTAAGCTGATTGCTTGAACAATCAAATCTAGAATAATCACAGAAAATTATCAACCAAATGAGTTAAGCATCAAAGATTAGGAATTCAACTATATCAAATTAAATGCTATCAAAATATAAAAAGCTTGGAGATGATCCTCCATCTAAATGTGGCAGTGGCCTTTTTTTTATTTTAACAAGCCAATGTTCATGTGATTCCATGGCCCACAAATTGGAGGCAACTAACACAATGAACAACCATATGATACACACTCTCTTGCCAGCTGTTGTGTATAATACACCATTTGGCATAGGATTCCTCCATTCAGTAGGCCTACCACTATTGCCAAATAGTTGAGTCATGCAAATTAAGAGAAAAGGACAATTAGGAAGAATTTAGCCTCAGAAGAAGTACTGAAATTTACTTTCGCATTAAATTAGCCCTGCTCAATATCTCTTACATGATCATTCCAGATGGTAACCTTTTCAGGCACTTATATATGCATCAATTCATTTAAGAAAAACCCGAGAACTCTACAAAAAGAGTTCAAAAATCAATTATGAGGGCCAAAAAAAGAGCCAGTAAGAAAGAGGGAATGTTTGAAGTTAACTAATATTTATTCTACTTCATTAATCAGATGGAATTGTTCTCACTTAATTATAGGGACCAAAATTCAAAAGTTATTTATAGAAGAAAGCTTCATTTATCCATCTCTCAAGTGATTGAACATGGCCAAGAATGAATTAAAGAAAAGCACTCAGCAGCAAAGTACACTAATTTGAAGATGAGAACAAGTGAAGAAAAGCACAGGCATGCATACATCAAACAAAGAAAAACACATGAAAACTCCCAGTGACACAAAATGGTCATTTATGCAATGCATGCAACCAAAACAATGCAGAAGCAACAATTGACAAATGAAAGTGCAACTGTTGTTTGATAGATTTAATTCTTTTCTTTTCTTTTCTTTTCTTTTTTTTTGGGGGGGGGGGGGGGGGGAAGAGTGGGTGTTGTGCAGGGGGGAGGGGGACCAAATAGGAGCCTACTTGATAAGAGAAGCAGCTGAACCGATTTCTTCAGGTATATTTTGTATCGAGTTAAAGGAGACATCCAATGACTTAAGCATAGGAAGCCTGCCAAGTAAACAATGCACAATCAATTTTTTTTTTTTTAAAGAAAAAATAAGAGAGAGAGAGACCAAAGTGCAAAAAAGAGAGACCAAAAACAAACAAGGCAACTTACTCTCCAATTGCGACTGGCAGCTGGGAGAGTTTATTGTTGCTAACATTTAACACTACGAGTTGAGGTAAATTCCTGAGATCTTCCTTCAAGAATTCAATATTATTATGAGCCAAAATCAGCTTTTGTAGCTCAACAGCCTGAAAAACAAAAAGCCCCCGAAGAGAAATTTAGACCATTTTATAAACATCGCAGCCATATGCCATCGCAAATGCACATATGAAAAAAAAAAAAAAAAACTAAGAAAGGAAAAAAAGGTACCTCCCACCACTTCTCACCCTCGCCGACGGCATCTGAACCCCGGTAAACTTCATCGGGGACATCCCTGAAATTCAACCGAAATGGGTTCTATTTTCATCAATTGATAACACAAAAGATTGAGTCTTTCAAGGAAATTATAGCTACTTTGCATGTGGGATCAATATACAAAGAAAAGAAAAACTGCCCATTAGTCATATTCCGGCAAAGATTCAAGAAAAGACAACCAAAGGAATAAATATTTACTTGAGAGAGCGATTGGAGAGATTGAGAGAACCAGAGGTTCTGGCAGCTTTGAGCAACCGATCCATAGCAGTTGTGGGAGTTTCTGTGTTTTCTTGGTCTTGGACATGTAACGTGACTTCGGACGTATTCCGATCTGAACTATCGTAGCAAAGGTGTTTTAAGTAGTATAGAAATGTCTGGTCTTTTTTCCATTTTCATAGTGGTAGGTGTTAAGGAAGGTAAGAGGCTTTTGTCAATAGACAGACAGAATGAATCATGGAGTTTGAATTACCAAGGTGGGTGTTCTGGCTCTAAATTCTTTCCACACTTAAATCGATCACAATTCGGTAGGAATTTTGAGGTAATTTAAGTAATTACCAATCTAAGTTTAGTAATAATTTAATATGCATCTCCTCTCATTAATTTAAATTTAAATTTTTTATTTTTAAAAATAAAAAATTATAATATTATATATTATTTAAAATTTATATGTAATAATAAAATATAAAAAAAATCATTTAAAATTATTATTATAAGAATAATAGTTATAAATGATTATTTTTTTTAAAAAAATATTAAATAAAAAAATAATAAATAATTTTAGAGCCCTAAATTCAAGCTTTTCAACGAAGAAAGTGACAATATTCACTCAAATTCATATTGTTACGGCGAAATTTCAAACCATCAAGGAGAGGTGGTGGAATAATTTTTACATATAGTTGTACGTAGTGACAAAGTTGTCCTATTCTAATAATACTTATCTTTTAAATTAAATCAAAATTTATTAAAATATCTTTTTAAATTATTTTTTTATATTATAATTATTTTATTTTATTTTATTTTAATATTATTAATTAAAATATTTTTTATTATTTTATTAAATTTATTATTTAATTTTTAATTAAATTTTATAATTATATCAGTTAATATTTTGTATTTTACTCAACATAAAATCATAAATTTAACAAAAAAAATAAAGTTATTTTTAATTAATATTAATATAAATAAATAATTAAAAAATTAAATTAAAAATATTTATAACATAAAAAAAGTAATTTTTTAAATAAATAAAAATAATTAAAATTCATTATAACATAAAAAAAATAATTTTTTATTTAAATTTTATTTTTTAATATATATTTCTTTAATAATTATATCTTTAATTTTTTTTATAATTATAAAAAAAAATATTTATATTCACTTAATATTATGTTTTATGAAAAAAAATTGTTTAATATTATTTACTTAATAAAAATATAAATATTATTAATATATTAAATTAATTAATGATGCAATCCTTTCGTATTGAATTTAATAACTTTGTGTGTCCATATCTATGATTGCCAATATTTGTTGTGGCGAAGTGCCAGGGACCTCGCCTTTCCTCGACATTAGGATGTAGGATTGTGTCGACCACTTCCTGGATTTGGATTGTGCGACGATTAGAATGGCCCTTCCACACAGTCAAGCTTGGCACTCCTCACTAACCGCAATGCCAGCCATTGGTGTCCAGGGAATCGGACGAGAAGGGCAGAGACGGCGAGGGAAGGGCCCGAGACTACAGGGAAAGGATCAGAAACAGTGAAGAAAGGGATCAATGGCGGAGAAAGGCATTGGGAAGCCATGGAAAGGGCTTGAGACTGCGGAGAGGGAGATGAAGAGGACGGTGAGCTTTGGTGCATTGCGTAGACACAGAGCAACATAACATAAAATAACCAACTTTATTTACTAAAATATTTTGCAATATATTTAACTCTTAACTTTTATAATTGCCTTTTAAATTTGCAGGCTGATTTGGGTATGCTTGGAATTGACGCTGGAGGGTAACATGCGCAAGTTATTTTTGGTTTTAGGATCAACTCGAAGTGTGGAGATGAATTCATATTCAGCCAATTTGTTTACATAAAAGCATTTTGATCTCTTCATGCCATTATAATAACATTTTTTTTTTTGACTTTTTTGATACCGCATTAATACATTACTATGTTTTCAATAATTTTTTGATGAATTTATATATATATTATAATTATTTCTTAGTTTAATATTTAGATATAAACTTTTTTTTTATGTTTTTGATATTTTTTTTTTTATAAATTTATATATATTTCATTATTAAGTTTTAATTTAATATATCATATGTGGAATTTTCTTATAATAAAGACTCATGTGAAATGGGAAGAGAGTTGTCACGTTGGATTGGAATTCAAGATGGGGAGACTTCTAAAAGTTAAAAACATTTACTTACAATTTGAATCACATTACCATTGCCTACTTGCGTCCTAATTCTAGTAAAAAAAAAAAAAAAGGAAAAAATGGCATAGTAGGCTGAGCCGAGCTGATGAGCCAAGCCAACACGAAACAGTCTTTATCTGAGCCACGAGACAAGGATTCTGTTCTGCAAGTGAAACTCGACCCCTTCAAAGCACAGACAGTTTCAATATCTTTGTCTTAAAATTCAAAAGCATAGTAAGTATTTATTTTTAAACTAAACTAAAGCTGTCTTCTTGAATGAATAAATTGAAATAATAGTTAAATTAGTAACTTGTCGTGCTTTTTTTTTTATATTAATTTAATTTTAAAATTTTTTATATTATTTATCTTAGCAATAAATTTTTATAAAAGAAAACAGAAAAATCATGATTATCTCTTTTATCTTTTTGACCAAAACAAAGCTGCCTTCTTACAAAGCATAACTGTAATTAATTCTTGAATCTCTATTTAGCAAACCATTAGACAAGAGGAGGAAAAAAAAATAAAAAAGACAATATTCCAAATCTGTAAACCCTTCGTGTCCTACTTTCCCATTCACACCCACTTTAGCTTCCACACTACTACTGCTACTGTGTTGGGTACATTATCTCTCTACTACAAGAAAGGCTCTATCTTTTTTCTCCGGATTCCTTGTTTCTCTCTCTTGTCGTTGTTGTTGGTGAAGATTGAGAGGTACTTGTAGAGAGAGCCCAGGTACATAGAGATGAGGGGGCCTCTGGGGGCAGTGATTGGCAGATACCCATCAAGTGATGGGAATGCACAAATTGGTGGAATCATTAGGCACAACAGGAAGTGCAGAGATGTTGCATTTCTGGTTGTGTTCATAGCATTTTGGGTTGCTATGATTGTCAACTCTAGCTTTGGATTCAACCAAGGAAACCCATTCAGGTAAGTACTTTGAGTGTGTTTACTTCGAAATTCTTACTGGGTGTATCTTGGTGTTTCTGATTTTGGTGTAGTTGGGTAAGATTTTCCTGTCTCTTTAATGGGTTGGGTTGGGTTGCCTTTATCAGCATTAGGAGCTGCGTTCGTCTTTAATGGTAAATTTCTTCATTTTTGTCAAGAGTCAAGTAGCTGTTTTGTGTGCATTTAAATGGAAAATTGCATGTTCTCTATGTGCAGTTAAATAGAGCATTTCATATTTTCTGGTGCAACTTCCAAGTGTTAGACGTTGAAATAAGGGTCCGCAACTAAATAAAATTCTGGACCGAAGACTTTGTACCTTGTAGCTGGTATTGAGTTTGGACACCTGAACGATGTATTACTGCAATCTTGAAATGCTTTATTTCCTTTTATGGTCTTATATTAAGTTGCTGTATGTTCATGCCCAGAAATGCTCTCTGTAGAACAGGATTGAAATTGGAAACATTGCTGTTTCCTTCATTTTTTTTTCCTTTCTTACACACCTGTTATAGGACACATGCCGTAATCAACCAATCTTCACTTCAGAAAGACTCCCTTTTCCAGTTTTAATACCATTATCCATGACTCATGATCGCTGGCTCCAACTTTTGCACTTGCCTTGTCCCATTTAGACCGTAGCGTACATTTTGTTTGTCTGTGTTATTTGCTAGATTTTTTAGTAACATTTCTTTATGCTTTTAATTTTAATATACATTTTTGTTTATTTTTCATTTCTAATGAGCTTTGCTGTGGCTTACTAGGCTCACATATGGGCTGGACTACAAAGGAAATGTGTGTGGTGACAGGCATGCTCGTCCTAATCTTCGACAATTGGAGCTTCAATATTGGTTGAATCCAAACCAGGTCTATCTTAGCGGTTTGAAGAACAGCCAGTTCAAGCTGGCCAATGCTCGGAGTATATGCTTGTTGGATTGTCCCCTTACTTCAGAAGACACCCTAAATTGGGTCTGTGATTATCCAGAGGGAGATATCCGCCTTTCAATGGATGACTGGATTGATAGAAACTATGATTACTATGAGTTCCTTACTCCTGAAATGAGAAACACCTCTCTTCAGCTTCAGGGCCCTTGTTACCCCGTCATATTCCCAAGTGTAAATGGTAGGTAAACCAGGTTCTCATTACTGTTGATTGTCCTTAATCTATTATTGTAATGCTGTCTTCTTTCTCAAGTATTGACATAAAATTCTACGGATAGATTTGTTCTAGCTGCTCATTTTTGCAATGCAACTCAATAAAACATGTTGGGAGGCACCTCCATTGTCTATTTGTTTTGAGTTTTAAACTTCTTTGTAGGGCACTATTGGCATCAGTGTTTATTTTTTCTTTTTCCTTTTTAATCTCAGTTTATTGGAGGTGTCAATATGTTGCTCGTGCATCAAATGTATCATTGCGGCATTGGCAGCAAATGGGTGGAGTGAACATCAATGAGGACATTATTATGGACAAATCCATTCACAGATCCATAAATGCTCGGTCATCTGTTTTGAAGGTTGAGGAAATTTGCCTCTTTGTTTATTAAGACTAAAAATATGAATATTAGTTATAAGGAAAAATATGTAAATTGTTTTTCTTTATTGGCTTGTTGTATTCTTGTGTCTTATAATTTTATACTGAATCTGAAAATGAATTCTGTCATGGCCATTATCATTTGGACTCATATAAAGTGGCTAAAAATCACTTGAGGCATTTTTAGCATTAAAATTGAACCTCCTCGCTTAGCTGAACCTTGCAGATTATAATTGCCTCAGAGAGCTCTCTAGTTCTTGCAAGTTTGGTGGCAATAGTTGAGTGATGTATCATGTTATATTTCATATGCTTCAGAAGATTATTGCAATACTTCTATGTTTAATTCACAGAATATGTTTTATGATCCAAAGCAGTACTATGGTTCTAGGGTCCAAAATTTATTGGTTACATATTGTCTGCAGAGATACATGGCTGATATTGGAAAGGCATGGCCAGTATTAATTGTTTGTGGAGGACTCTTGCCATTGTTTTTGTCAGTGATTTGGCTGCTGATGATTCGATACTTTGTTGGTGCAATGCCATGGATAACAGTTGCCCTCTTTAATATTCTCATCATCTCAGTAACAATGTTTTACTACTTGAAAGGTCAGAATAATAGCTTTTATTATTATTTCTGGCTACTGGTAACCCAAATTTGAGTTTTAGTGGTCATTACTCTTCAATAAGAATGGTGATTGAGTCTAGTAACCTGTTTGAATTATGCCTCATTTCATGCTTCCCAATGATCAGGATGTTATTGATTTTCTGCTGGCCAGGATTTGTTGTAATTCAAGCAGCTGCATTACTTTTGTGGATACTAATTTTTAATCACTTGTAAAATTTTTGAGATCTCTTGACTTTCATATATGGTTCATTGTTGTGGCATTAGATTGTTGTTTGGATTCTTACCTTTTGTTGAAATGATATAAAGTATCTATGATGATTTGTGGGCAAAAGTTTTGAAAAGTACACATCAAGAAAGAAGGCTTTGAAACTATTTACAGATCTTGAAAGTGATTGTGCCTGTGCTCTCCAACTTTGTGCTTGATATCAATGGTGCCTTCCTTTTGTTTCTATTCTCCCTCCCAGTTCTAGCATGTGGTTTTAAAAAGTAGCCACATGGGTCCCCACCCCCACCCCCTCTCTCTTAAGTGTAGTAATCTCAGTACAGATCACGTTTTTTCCTTGTGTCGTTGTATTATCAAATGTGGTTATAATTGTCTTGCAAATACAATGCTGATTTTATTTTGTTTTCCTAACTCTTTTAGCTGGATGGATTGGGAATGATGCCATCTCTCCTATCATTGGTGAACATGATCCTTACTACCATGTGTTTGGACGGGTGGGCTAATTTCAGACCATATTGTCTATATTTTTGGTTATTTGTAGTAGTGTCTATGTGCATGTCATTTACTCTAGTGTTTTGCATCTTTCAGGAACTAAATCACATCCGTGTTGTTGCTGTTCTGATGACCTTTGTAATGGTTGTTTCCATCCTTACATCAATTGCCATTGTCCGCCGCATCCTTATGGCAACTTCTGTCCTGAAGGCAAGTTGATGTTGAAGTCTCAATTTGTGGTACAGGGGAAAAGTTGACTAGAAACTTACTTAATAAAGGATTAAATTGCCAGTAGACTTGAACCCCAGTTTCTTCTAGTGAAAAGATTTATATTGGCATTTATCAAAACAAAGTTTTGCAGAATGACATCTTCAACCATTTTTATGAAATCCTAGGAATATATCATTGTTGGCAAACAGCCAAACAACTTTCTGGACTGCCATCAAGCTAAGCTGCATCGGGTTTCTTATGAGTGCAACAGAAGCAGTCAGAACTCTTGGTGAAAAGCACTATGCTAGATATTATTGCACTAGAAGCAGAACTCTGATGGCTGTTGCTCTTGCTGATGTTGCTTCTTAACATGCTAATGAATACTTTCTCTTTTGTTACTTTAAAATGATAACCCTGTTAAAAAAAAGGCCTATTTTTTCATGCATCTGCTGGCACTCATGATTTGGTTCTTTAATTGGTTAAACAAGATTCTGAGTGTGAATTAATAATTTTATCTGTGTACAGGTAGCAGCTAAGGTCATAGGAGAAGTTCGAGCCCTCATAATCTTTCCAGTCATACCATATTTTATTCTTGCAATATTTTACATGTTCTGGTTTTCAGCTGCCCTGCATCTGGTTAGTTCTGGGCAAATTGTCCAAAATGACTGCAATTCCAACTGCTGTGCCTATGATCTTGTGTCAAAACGGGTTAATTGTGATCGCTGCTGTGGTTATAGTATCCATTACACTCCTCACATATCGATTGCCATATTTTTCCACCTATTTGGTGGTTACTGGGCTACACAGTTTTTTATTGCGTGCTCATCAACCGTGATTGCGGGTTCAGTTGCTTCCTATTATTGGGCCTATGGTGATACATCAGTAAGCTACTAGCTTCTGAGTGTTATTTATGCAAGAAAATGTTAGTTAGATTCAGCTATAATTTGATGTTTGTCATCTGTAATGGATGTATAATCCATCTTATGCAGTAATTTTATTGATTCTTTCTGATGGTTGTTTATTTTTTGCTATGCAGCCAGAAATTCCATTTCTTCCAGTTTTTTCCTCTATGAAGCGACTTATGCGGTACAGCCTGGGATCTGTTGCTCTTGGCTCTCTAGTTGTGTTCTTTGTGGAATCAATTCGCTTTATTCTGGAGTCAATTCGTCGAAAACTGAAAGTTGCTAGTACTACAACTGATAGCTGGATTGGAAAGACAGTATACCATACTTCTGGGTTTTGTCGAAGGTGTATTGAATGGACCATAAAATCCTTTAACCACAATGCTTATATAATGGTACGTTAGAAACTAGTTTCAAGCAAGATTTGATGTAATGTGTGAAACCAGCTGCTTATATTCTCCTATTTTCCTATTTCCAAGAGCTTTGCTTTGATTCGTTATTTGGTTGTTGCTTCCGTAAGCCATTTGTCATTTTTACCTCTTGGCTTTAACCGTTTACTCTATAATTGTATGTGATCTCTGCAGATAGCTATAACAGGCAAAAGCTTTTGTAGGGCTTCAGCAATTGCAACTGATTTGATCATGAACAATATCCTGAGGATTGGGAGAGTGAATGTGATTGGAGATGTCATTCTCTTTCTTGGAAAACTATGTGTCAGCCTCTTGAGCACTGTTTTCGCTTTCCTCATGTTAGATGCCCACAAGTATAGAGCTGCTCATAACAAGATCTCCTCCCCACTGCTTCCTGTAGTGGTATGTATTTCTGCGATCTTGATTCAATCAAGCTGGCAGAATATTTAACCAAAATTCTATGCTTCATAAACTAGTAGTTTTATTTAATTTGCCTTCTGCATGTTTCTGTGCAGGTTTGCTGGGCTCTTGGCTATATTGTTGCGACTCTCTTCTTTGCCGTGGTGGAAATGTCAATCGATACCATCATCCTTTCATTCTGTCAGGATTCTGATGAACATCAGGGGACGGCCCAATATGCCCCACCACTTCTACTCGAGACGCTGAATGATCAAGATGAAGTCCAGAGACTGACACAGTGATCCAGTAAACTCCTTTGTATAAGTAGCCTGTAATCAATGTGCTTACTGGATTATGATATTGAGTGCATTCTCTTAAAAAAGTTGGAAAAAAAAAAAAAATCCCTTGTGCTGTTCTCGTTTCCTGCCTTTTAGTGTTTCCTGACCAGTAATCTCTACCTTCCTGTTATTTTTGCAAACATGGTGGACCAAAAGAGGTTTGAGCCTGAAATGTCTGCACATGACGTTATGGCAAATGAAGTATCAAAATGGGAAGTGCCCTTTTGCAATTGAAACCACGCAGGAATTACAAGGAGTCTGTTGAAACCATTCAAGAGGAGTATGTTATTCAAGAGATTTCCACTCTATGCTGTTATTCACTCAAGGATAACTGGGTGAGTGTTGGTTGAAAACAACACCTTGTCTCTTCCAGCACCCCAAGCTGCTGGTATTGCATGGCAATAACAGCATCAGTGTGTGAATGTGGAAATTAAGAGTCTCAAACCCAAATGAAATACATTTTGAAGGAAGTTGACTCTAATTTATACCATAATTTGAGAATTTTAGCATAAAATCTAAAATTCTATGTCCAAGTCAATTTAAAAAAAAAAAAAAAAAAACAACTATTATACGTGTTTTCTTTTTTTTTCTCACCTGTTTTGATAAAAATAGGTTATACCTAAAAAGGGAAAAGTAAAATTGGTTAGAATTGATGACAGGACTTCCATTCCAACATTAAACACTAAAGTGTAACACCAAATATCAGTTTCAAATTTAAGATGTCTAACTCTGATATCTGTGTAATGAAAATCAATTCCACTCCTTGTACTCATCATCAACTAGCTACTTGAAGATGAGGAGTGAAGACATGACGGTCAACATCAATGAATAATTTATTTATTTTTATTAATTAATTTCAACTAAAATTTAAATTTGATATCTTTAATCTTAAAAATGATCTTAATACTCTAATGAATTATATCAATAAGTTACATTAATTATTATTTTATTTGCAAGAGAATAGCTTTATAAAATAGTCTTTTAATTATAAGGAAAACATCACTCTCGTTGCCTAACAGATCGTTGCAAACAAACAAATTTCAAATTGATTGTGTTTGTGTATTTGAAAAATTATAAATAATTCAATACGTGCTTAAATTGACCGGATACTTATTTTAAGTGATTGGATCCAAATAACTATAAATATAATAAACTTGTATAATACAAAACTAAAAAAAGGAAATTATGAAATTAATATACATTAAAAAAATTATGAATCTCATTCTTTTAAATATTTATTTATTTAATAACTTAAATTTTTTCGCCGTGTGAAAACTTTTTTTTTAATTTATTAAATTTTTTTTTAAATTACAAGTTATAAAATTTAAATTATTTTTTTATTTTTTATAAATCTTATAAAATTTAATTTTTTTAATTAAAATATAAATTTTAAAAATAAAAATTTAAATTTTTAATTATAAAAAAAATGAGAATATTTGTTGTGAGTGGGTTTGATTGTGTTTAAATAACAATTAAAGTCCAATTCATATCCCAATAATATCAATTAATAATTTATAATATAATTAATTTAAATATTTTAATAAAATTAAATTAATTTTATAAAAAAAATATAAATTAATTAAATAAAAATATAATTAATTTATTAATTTATTTTATTTATTAATTTTGTTAATTAATTATTTTAAAAATAAATTATAATAAATTATAATTTAATTTTTAATTTTACCTATTAATCTTCCAATTTCATATTTGATTCGAATTTTAAAACCTTGGTTGTAGTTCCGCCGAAAGCCCCTTCCATCGGCCATAGCCAATGACAAACAGAAACACACATGCGCCGGTGGTTGTCTCAGCTGTTATGCAAAGCAAAAACACACATGCGCCGGTTGTTGTGTCAACTTATTGAGCGTACACGCGCCGCCCTCTCCCATTTTTATCTTTTTATTAAGGAAAAAAAATTAAAAATGTTAGTTATATTTGTATAAATTTTTAATCAAAATTATTTATTTATTTATTTATATCTTTATGTACATCTCTGAACAGGAAGTACAAAATAATGATTCTAAGCGGACTTCTACTGTGTCTTAGATCTAATCCACTTTATGTAATCTAATTCCCCTTGGATTATAATCCAACCGTTCATCTCTTTCACTTACCTATCTATTCACAATAGCAAATTTTCAGAGTGGCAATTGGCAAACCAATCTTTGGAAGAATTGGGAGGGACTAGTGGGTTGGGTACAATCAATCGAGTATCAAGAGGAAGAAGCATCAGCAAGATGGGAAGGATATTTGTGGTGGAGTTGGAAGGCAGGCCTTACAGATGCAGGTTCTGTGATACCCACTTGGCCCTTCATGATGATTTGGTCTCCAAGGTAATCTCCCCCTCTCAATTCTCTCTTCACTTTTCAAAGTTGGTTCCTTTATGATGTTGCAGTGAACTTTTTGATATTTAGTTTGGTATTCAACTCATTTATATACAGATGATGCAGAGAAGGACCCTTTTTTGTTTTTTGGAGGGGGTGGGGGGAGGGGAAAGGGGAGTATTTTCATTTGCTTTTTGTTCCTGAATTGGATGTTAGTTTGTAAGTTGGTGGTTCTGTTCTGTTCTGTTCTGTTCGTTTGAGGCATTTACAGTGTTTTTGAGCTATAGTTGCTCTGCCCGAATTCGTTAAGCTCTATTGGGCTCTCATTCTTTCTTTTCTCATTTTGGCCAGGCTTTTCGTTGCCGCAGAGGAAAAGCATACCTCTTCAATAATGTGTAGGTTCTTTACTGTTCCTTTTCTTGAACTGGCTGACTCGCTCAATTCCTTATGATTTATTGTCATTATGAAAAAACAAGCCTTTTTTGAAATAGTTTGGAGTTCTTTTAAAACACCATAGTTGGGTGATGCCTTGAGTATTTTTGTCAATCTTTTGATGGGAAAACAGATCCATTAATAGATAGGCCATACAAGTATAGTCTTCAATCTCATTGTGTGTAACAATGCTACTAGTTCCTGATTTGTTTGCAGGAGTTTGGCATTCCTGGTTTATTGCCCTAGGGAACTTGAAATTTTGGGAAGCTTCAAATGGCTGGGCACACATAAATATTTATTGTTTTTTTTTTCCTTGCCACATATAAAATATAAAAAGTTTTTATGTTATTGGGTGATTGAATTAGACCATTTTTTTCAGGTTTTGTCTTAATTCTGCATGAAGAATTCTGTTATTGTTCCTCAAATGTTCGGAAGTCTTTTCCTTAATTGTTCATTACTGTTACCTCTCAGTTGCAGGATGAACATGTATTCTACTAATTTATTCTTGATTGTTTAAATGCACCAGCATGGGTGAAAACTGGACTTAGAACATGAACAGTATGTAAGAAATCCTGGTCAATAAAACAGTAATGATGACTAAATCCTGGGATTCAATAATGAGAGAGAGAGGAAACAGAACAGAATAAAGAGGTGGGAAAGGACAGCAATTATAGTGAATTCTTCAAACTTCTCATATTTGATGTGCTGATGCCATTTGCTAATTTTTCTGATCCTTTCATACCAAGTATTACAGAACTTAATGATGTTTTGGAATTCAAACTTACCTTTCCTAATCTTATTCTAGAGTCACTCAAACTGACTGAAGCATTTTGTGGTAAACTACTGTTCCATTCATTAGAAGGTTACAAGCTGTGTTTTATATATGCTATTTGTGGTGTTTTCTATAAACTATTTGTGTATGCCTGAGTCTTGGTAAAGGCTTTGAGATTGGAGTTTAAACTTTATTATTTTTATATCTCTAATTAAGGATGAATATTGATTATTCTGTTTGAAAAACTGCAAAAGCATTGATCACCACTTAATTTTTTTTTTTTTTTTGTCCTGCATTTTTTCCTTGCCAACAGAAGGCATAGGGAGTAGACAGTTTAGCTTGTTAAGATTGTGTTAGAAGTTTATGTGCTTGTCAAATTATGTTTAGCTTTCATGTTATGTCTTGACATTTCTAACCTTGATGTCCCATGTTTGATGCTCACGGCCATTTGTTAAAATTAAACCAGATTGTTATCCCCAGTTTATTTCTTGTCATAAAAATTTGATTGATTTTCCTATTCAATGAATGCCTGGTTGTCATCTAGATGACCATTACTTGAAGTTGTAACATCTTTGTCATAATTTTTGGAACAACTGATAAGAACTTAAACACTTTATGCCTATAACATTCTGTGGAAAAATTTTTGGATGCATGAAAATGAGCCTATCAGCTTTTATAAACTATTTTCTAATTGATCAGTGTGCATTTATTATCCTAAGGGAATAACCTGTGCTGAGATTATAGGTTATAGCTCTCACCTACCTCTTCATGCATATGTAAAAACTTGTGTATGTTCAGACATACAAGAGATCCATGCACAGGAGTTTTGAGTATCTTGGTCTCAAATTTTAAAATTTGGATCCGTTTCAGATACCAAGACAATGGATTGATTTGCCTCAAGCAACTTTTTGTTATACATCTGTAACATCAAAGAGTTCTTTTTTCTGTTATTTGTAATTGCAGGGTGAATATAACAGTTGGAGCCTTAGAGGAGAGAATGATGCTTTCGGGGTTGCACATTGTGGCTGATATATTTTGCTGCTGCTGTGGGCAAATTGTTGGCTGGAAATATGTATTATCTCTCTCTTCCTATACTCCCTCTCTCTGCCTCTTAAGTGAATGTGTGCCTACATGACAGAAACAAACATGTGTCACCCTCACACAAACAAAATTCTTGCTAAATACAGTCTTAGTCGGATCCTTCCAAGGAAATACAGAACTTTTCTTCTATCTTGTTTTGGGTCTAGGAAAAAAAAATGCACCAAGTTGAATGAGGTACCAGCAGTCTGGCTTTCAGACTCAGTGTCAGCTTGTGGATGTTTATAATGACTGCTCTGCTTTTTCTGTATTCTTCTTGCCATAACATCTTTGTCATTCTCACCCAGGAGGCAGCACATGACAAGAGCCTAAAGGTTAAAGAAGGGAAGTTTGTTCTTGAAAGGTATAGGTCTTGTTTTTAATAACTTTCAGATTCATCTGTCTTTCCATCATTTTGACATAAAAACACTCCTTTTATTGAACAGGGGGAGGATTGTTGGTGAAATGGACTTTTCAACGGAAGTCTTTATTGATAACCATCCTGGCATGAGTGATGCCGAAGATGCATTTTCAACAGAAGTCCTTATTGATAACCGTCCTGGCATGAGTGATGCCGAAGATGCATAGGGTTTTATTCCATTTCTGCAATTAGTATTACTAAAAACTACTAAATAATGTGAAAGTATGAACAGAAGCCTTTGTCATCTGTAGATTTTGTAATATTTTTTAGGGGGAATACTTAGCTGTGTTTAAACCGTGGTGGACAGGTAATGCTAAATAGTTTTCATTTCCATTAGTTTCAAATTTTGTACTCCAAGGATGGTGGTGTGCACAAGCATAGCATAGTCTCTTGTTGTGCTTGATAAAATATATAGATCATATTGTGAAACCTATTTTGTCAAATGTTGCCATGATGCAAAACCAAAATGCAACTAGTGATGCTTCAGATAAGGGTTAATTTCAGCAACTTGTTTTTTATTTTTGGTGGCTGCTCATCATTTGTTGTATTGCGTTATTGGCATATATGTATTTAGGTATGTAGGCCTTCGTTCTTATGCAGCTTCTTTGCGATTGGCATTTGCCAGCCGGATTTGTATGTACCCCATAAGATTGGGTGCAAAATACCTCTATCTTTCATCACAGTTACATTCTACATTGCCAAACCTATCATGGTCTCCTGCCAAAAGCGGCCCTATAATGATTAGCATCTTTGCCACCCATAACAAATCCTAGTTTTTGTTAGCATTTGGAGAGTCAATGTTTCTTCTTCTTTGTTGGAACTGTCTCGTAAGGATTAGTATTTTCATTTTGGAGGAATAAGTTTGTTGTTTCAGTGGGAGGTCAGCAGGGAGAGCTTGGAAAAGCCAAACTACCCAGTTACCTTAGAATATTCTTTCCATGGTTGCCGTGAAGCAATATTCTCTTTTTCGTTTTCAGTTTTTCGTTTTTGATAGAATGTTTATGCAAGTTTAACATTTTTTTTTTCCTTCTACAAATCGCCAATCAATTTGATAAGCATGTCTACTTTTAAGAAAATGACATTTATTTTGATGAATTACTACAAAGATAATAGACAGGCTAAGGTTTTGTTAGCTTACTTATACATTAATTTATTTATTTATTTATGTTGGTTTAACCCTCGATTTACTCCTTGGTCTAACTTAAAATAGCTTGTGACAGATATGACAACCAAATGCTTCCACTTTGATCCAAAACTTTTTCAAAACTGCAGCCTACTCAGACTCAGCACCTGACATTTTCTAATGTGTAAATGGAAGTAGAGTCCCTTCTTCGCATTGAACATAGCTGCTCCCACGTCCTTCTTGACTTTCCACATCCATGGTCGCAAGCATCAAGGGGCAAAACTGCGTGTACTGAGACACTCTTTATCTTGTTTATGAACAGAAGTTCTTATTTGAGCATGTTGTCCACAGGTTACAGTTTCAACAACGTTACTGGAACAACTCTTTTTTGTTCCACTTAGACAGATCCAATTATCCATCTCCGATGCTGATATGTCGTCCAAGAGCACTGAATATCGTCCCATGATATTCAGGAGCTGCAAAAAATGACAGTAGCACACAAAATCAGACGAAGTCATTTATCTGGATAAGAAAGAGATTTACAACGTAAACGGTTCTAAAGATCCCTATTTGGAAGAACTTCAAGTTCTTTTAATGCCTCTTAGTGCAGCCAAAAACTAGTATCTTTTCACTTGTTTATAATTTTGACAAAGAAAGGAAGGCCAAAGTCATATACCGTACAAATAATTGACTAAACAAGTAAGGCTAGATTTATACATTTGAGTGCAGCTGACTGCATATTAGTCATTTTTGGTTCATACCTGTTCAGTTGAAATACCAGATATGCCAACAATAGCTCCAGGTTTTGGCATGAGAAAGAATATGGTCTGGCAATTCCAATAGAGGATTCAAAAGGATGTTAGCCATGACCACATCGTACTTTTCTGTTTCATGGATGGCTCCTGCTCCATGAGAGCTATGCTCTTTCCATGCTTCATCAGTCCTTTCAACCATTAAGGGAGAGCAGGCTTTGATGGCACTAAAAATGTTTTCAATTTTTCGTGTCCTGTCATGTTGAGAGCAGCATTATAATGAGCAGACTTTGAGTGCTTGGGGATCCACATCAAATCCAACTGACAAAGAAGCACCAAACAGAATTGCAAGTCATGATGAGAGGTTAGGATTGAAAGAGTCCATTAGTACCATCGAAATGACACCAGAAATATTGGGAAAAAGCAATTTGGAAAAAGGGACTAACATCACGGTGACACACTCTATAGCCAGAACACATGGACAAGTCCCAAAAACAGAGCAATGGATATTGATCTGTAACTGAAATGCAAACGCACGGACATTGATTTTGGTAGTTAGGGATGGGACAAGCCCCGCATCGCAAAGCCATGAACATTACAAGTGGAAAGCATTTATCATTTATGCCATAGGATGTGTGTTCCCTCCTGTTGTAAGAAGGAACACCATATACAGCACTGAGGTGAGTAATTTACACAATTAATCATGCAGGAAAGCGCCCGAGCACATGCTACTAAAAGGTATGGTGCTAAATAGACTCTTCTAGCATCTTTATATACTGGAAGCAATACCTTTTTCAGCTTACAAAACTTCTTTTGCTAGAGATGTGGATTAAGACCATCAATTGCAAATGATTTGTTGAGGCAAGAGGTGAGATTATTTTGTTGCAACTGCTGGAAATATGGTTAAGAATTAATGAGCTAACCATGGTAGCTTGTAATTTAAACACGCAAGATTCCAATTTAGATCATTGCAAATGTTCAGGAATATGATTACCTTAAGGGCTGCAATTGCAATAACACCAGAACTAGTGTCGTAATCCAAGAAAACTTCTCCTCCATTTATCAATCCTTTAACCAGAAATGGGCACAGCTTCGTAGTGGGATGCTCACAGTTCCAAATGCTGATCCAGGGTTCAATATGACATTTGATGCCTGAACATCCTGTAAGGACCAAGCAAAGATTATACTCATTCCACAACTAATACGACCATTCGGATCACAATCTCTCGGGTGAGAACAAGAGTGGGAATTTTCCCCATGGTAGGGATCGACATGGGAAGAAAGATCAAAAAAATGGTAGTACGGGTCCCAAGTTAAGCCTCTGACGGTGTTTTACAAAAGAAACAAAGAGAAGCAATGCCTAAAAATCATCCATATGCATATGGTTCCAATAAAAACCTTATTTAGAAGACAATTGCAGGTAATCATGCAGGCGGGGGGAGACCTCCACTCAGGCACGATCCAAAGCCCTTTTGTGACTTCAACCGGCTCAAATGATTCCTGCAACAGATGCAAATTGAATATCAATTACCATAAAATTGACAGACAGAAAATATCAGACTTTGGTCATGAAACAAGCATCCCATGCACTGCTACGACTATAAAGGCTTCAATAGACTCATGTTGACTGATCAACTAGTTCATCATTTAGATATCTAAGAAATTCTGTCAAAAGGACATTAAATGAAGGTAGTATATCGTCTGACATACAGTGGCACGGAATTCAAGTTTTCAAAAATGTCAGCTGCAGTTTTTGCGCACCCAGAACGAAGAAATATTACCTAGGCACATCAGCCGAAGGACTATTTTAGAGCTCCTGAAAGATTGGTCAATGACAATTTCATGCAGATCAGCACTTTCCTTATCTTGTACATGTGTTTTAATCTAGTGTTATGAATCCTTCATTCATTATGAAATTTTCCCCACTGATGTTCATACGCAGAATCGGAAGGCAGAAAAGCTACATGAATGAATGCTTCCAATAGAAGAAGAACAAGAAAAAAATAGACATGTCAAGACAAAAACTTGGAATAAGGGACAGGAAGAAGAAGAAATATTACATTTTAGGAAGAAAGGACTAGTGGAAAAATAACCAGAGATCCCATAAGTGGGAGTCTCTTCCAGGCATTTAGAGTCAGCGGCTTGTGAAGGGCACACAAGCACATCTTCAGACTCAGGAAAAATGGAGTCAATGTGGATCTACATGACAGATCATTTGCTGGTGACTCCCTTTTACTCTAGCAGTGCCATCTCCAGTGACAAAAAATAAAATTACTTCCAACAACCAAGCTAGTTCTTGTCCACTGCCCTGAAATATGCTGCCACACTTACAAGCTGCATCTATTAGATTCCTGAATTACAACATGCATAACTATTACATCTGTGATTATGTGGTTTGTCAAATTGATTATGTGTTCACTAACCGCCTATGTGTTTGGACAAAACATTCATCAAACGCCTAAGGTGACCTCATTCAAATTATTGGGGGTGATCTTCTTCATCCACCCTCGTAGAACTTGCACCAAATGATAAAAATGAATTCCTTAATATTGATATTAATTTAGATTAAAAATTTATTATAATAAAAATTAATTTAATTAAATTTAAAGGTTGATAATTATATAAAAATATATTATTTATATTATTATACATATATTTTTTAATTATTATATAATATAATAAAATTATAATATTTTTATAAATAAATCAAAATTATTGTGTCCAAAAACATATCTTGATAACATCAAAGGGGAGAAAAGGGAAAACTTTGTCAAAAAGCTTCGTAACACAAAAGGAAAAAGAGAAAAAGAAAGAATGCCTAAACAACAGTAAAACGAGACCTTTAATGACACAACCCTCTTGGGACCTCAATTCAAACTGGGAAGGCATTGTTGGCTCAGGTCTTTCTTCTAAGTTTTTGTCCAGTATACAAATATTTAAAACCTCGTATGTAAACATCGTCATGTCCATTTCAAGACACGTCAGTTTTAAAGCGGCGGATTTTAGCTCTAACTTTTGGATCTTTTCCTGATGAAGCCAGTTGAACAGCCCACAAACACAAATGCATATTCTTGATATCAAAAAAATGCTAATTTCCCCTGATTTCTACTATTCTAGTGATTTACGTATTGTTTGGACCTTTTAGACTTTATTTTGATATCAATGGGTTTGAAATGTTATTATAAATTTAAACTTATAAACTTATATTTTAACATTGGAAATGCAATCCGGAGAGGAGGAAAGAGAGTTGTCACTTATTCTCACCATAGCTATGAGTAAATAACCTTTTTTTAAGAATAACATTAACATATATTTTATTTTGAGAAAAAAAATTAAATTTTGCAGTTAGGATTAAGGGGAAGCTTTCTCTAAACATTCCCTTCATACTAATAAAATAAGATTACATGTAATAAAAAGGATCCACATCAAATGGGATTTGAAGAATAAGTTTGAGTTTTTATTTCTTTATAAATTATTATAACCACAATAAACAAAAAAAAGGATTGGAAAGCAAAATTGCTAGGCACATTATGAAGATAACTCAAGACAAAATTTTATGCCCAGTATACACCTAATAAATAGAGTTGGTGTGACAAAAATTAAATTGCAAATATGGTATCAGCAAACCCCCTAATCTTGCAGTGTTCTGCTGCCAATGCAAATGAAGTTATCTAAAACAAAATTGATCATAATAATAAAAGCCAATTTCTTATAATCATATATGTACACATCAATTCTGAAAGAATGCATCCACAGTTAACATGCTGCAAAATAAAGATGGTGGTATGCCTCCAACCTTTCCTTTCATGTTGAGCTGACATCCCGGGAAACATGGCCTTGCCATCTGTGTAGGCAAAGCAGCCAGGGGATTTCAGTTAAACTCTTCTTATCTTCCCGAAAACAATTGGGGGGGGGGGGGGGAGAGAGAGAGAGAGAGAGAGAGAAGGGGGGGAGGAGCAAAGGTTCAGGTGCTTAAGGAAGAAACTTAATAATATTGATCTCGCTATTATGAAACTCTAGAACGTGTAGACAAGGAAAAAGTTTAATTAACCAACCTTGAGAGTAGAAACCTTGCCAGTGGGCTTAAATTGGCATTCGAATTGTATTCCTTGTTCTGTTGCTTTTTCTTGGTATCAGCTTCCGGGTTTACGTTTTGAGTTTCTCCTTGAGGTGCTTTGCCCCTGGTGAATAGGCGAGCTGCTAGCTCCTGTATATCTTTCATTGATGTTTCCTTTGAGCTGCATGTATCACTTTGACTTTAGTAGTTCAAACTAACAAAAAGGGACAGATAATTGACTATAGCATTGAGTACTCAAATTTTAAACCTTGCTACTCGCTGAAGCAAAATTCTTAAAAAGACATCGCAAGATCCAGGCTTTGCACGCTCCATATTTATGAGTGTATTGGTAACTGCACGCACAACTGATCCCTCTGAATCACCAGCAACCGCCTACATTATGCATACAAAACTATCTGAAGTGAATCAAATGAAATTTAGACTCCAAAAGTGGACAGCACACTGTTTCTATGCAATAGAACTACAGCAGGGTCACAGAACAATGAGTTGATCTTTTGCTAACCATATTTCATGAGAGAAATAAAGAAATTGCATGATGGTTGCTCTGTATACACTAGAGAAGAAGAGATAGACATAGAGAGAGAGAGATTTTGGTTATGTATATATGTGCATAAGGTTAGAGAACAAAACAGATGAAAAACCAAAGGCAACGATATCACAAGTCTAACTCAAAATGAGAAAGAAGTGATGACCCACGTTCAAATGCATTGGCAATGTTGGACTGGGAAAAAACATCCACAATGTCATGGTTATCAGTCATTCGTGGCTCAGGCCACTCAGTTTATCAACATCCATAACCAAACCATTCCTAGTCCAATTTGTTTGCCAACAACTCTCTAAATCACTTGGTGAATGAGCTAGACAACATCAACGCGCCATATTTCAGTTATAAGGCATACCAAAACTTCATTATCAATTATCAACACTGTGGAAGAAAAGCAAACAATGGTTCTCATTATTATTATGGTGAATACAAGTCGATACAAGCAATTGGGTGCCAATATTGGCTAGAGAATTCACATTCATCAGTCTCTGTGGCAAAAGCCATTCTATTATAATAAAAATTAGAGGCCAGGTTACTCAAATGTGGATGCCACTTTGGCTCCAGCTTTGACATATGGAAAATTATGATCCACACAAGCAACTTGTCAAAGCTCTGAGAAATCCTATTATGACCAAGGGAGTAACAACACTAGCTCAACTCTATCACACCAATTAATACAAGGACTCAGTAAGTAGAACTTCGAACTGCTTACCTCTTTTAAGGATGGGATAAGCAAGACTGACAAAGCTGGTGTTGATGATGCCACTCTCGTATTTTCCTCATTACTGCTTGCTTGGCGTGATCTTGGAAATGCATTTGGTGCATCAAAGTGATCACGAAAACTGCTCAGGTAGAAATGTTGTCCTTGATAAATAATAAATATAAGCATTTCTTTTGTCCAGCAAAATACATTAGCAGGAATCAAAGCAATGTATACCTGGAGGAATCAGAGCTGTTTATTATTTGCTCTCTTCTTCGATTTTCATAACCATCATTGTTAATCTTGTTCAGTGCAGACCTTTCTCTAACATTTTCTTTCCACAACCCTCCTTGAATTGCAGCCTTGGCCTGCATAGGCGTCAATCAAAATACCCTTTCAATGCAAGCAAGCCTAAAGTTCCAGACTAGATAATCATGAGATCACCATGAATTTTGCAGAAGTAGGCAACTTTTGAAATAGAAGAGTCAAGCCTCCAATTGTAAGAGTATGATTCCAGAACACTTGCAAAAAGTACTACAAAAATCTTTCAACATGAAAAAGGCAGGCAATGAAATTTCAGCCAAAGAGGAACAATCAAAAAAAGATGATGCAACACAATTATTTCTAAGACTAATTCATCAATAATTGACATCATTCCAAATTTAGTAATTCAGGAATGATAATCTCTTGCATATGGCAATAATGCATGTAACACAGAAGAAATAACCTGAGCAAGATTTACTGCACTGTCTTCCATTGAGGCACTTGAAGTTCTCTCTTGTGTTCCCAGCCTGGATTTAGGAGTCCAAGGGGATTCAGAATCATCATGTTGGCCATGGAAAACAACAGTTCCACTGGTAGAGGCATCTTCAAAAGGTGCAAATCTGCTACTAGGCTACACAACAAACCAAAATAATAATGTAAATAAGTAGCACAGAAGAAAACTACAGACATCTTGATATTCTATTCATGACAATAAGACAGATGCCATACTGGAATGCTCTGATCTCGAAGTGCAGTGGAAGACTGATATCCTTGAGGGGTCCGTATAACAACAGTTCCTGAACTGCTCACAGAAAATTCATCCTGAAAGTTGGAAATTTAGAACAGTTAATTCATTTTCTGCCCGGTTGGCAGAAGACAGCAAAAAAAAATAGAGAAGTTATAGGTTTCTACTTTTACTGGAAAAATATAACACAACTAGTAGCATTGTGGATGAAAAGTGATAAAAGGGGGCATTTGCACCATTTGCTTTAAGTATGCCATCAATCCCAATAGTACAAAGAGGGCAATTAACAATTCACTGATTTATTAATATTCCCCAATACCATTGCACTAATGCAGTCCAAATTCTTGGCAGAAGAAAGGTTACATTTGTACTCATGTCACAGTCTCTGACAGATTCAAGGAAATGAGGTATTTATTGGGGAGGGGGGGTGGAAGAGAGAGAGAGAGAGAATAGACCTACATCATCAAGTGAATTTTCCTGGTGCTCATTGTGGTAAGGATATCTAGCATCATTACCAATGGATAATCCTGACAAATCCTGAATTATATTTCCAGATAAAGACAGCAAATGATTACAATTTATTCTTTGGGCAAACTTATTGTATGAAGTTTCTGTTCTCTTCTCTAACCTGAGGAT